>JASGCC010000005.1:4260187-4860187 GCA_030067915.1 Hydractinia echinata
GGGGTACGACCTTAAATGGTATGCTCAAAAAAATTTATTTTTATTGGCGCACTAGCCTAACTTGGGCAGCAAACATGTGAATTTGGGTTTCCCCAGTAACGGTCAACGAGCAACAAGCAAGCAACAGTTGAGGCTGATACTGAGCCCTCGGCCTTAATTTCGTGCTGCTAACAAAATCACATACCGTTTCCGGACAAAATTGACACATGGCTATATGAAGTGTTAAGTCAACAGGAAAATGTTGACAAACAAAGAGTACACACAACCTATAAAATAAAGAAATGTATTGAATAATTATTTAATTAAACTAGTGTCGGTCTAGCAAATTACGGCGAAAGTCAGTCCGCTCCGCGTCATGACGTATTATGGATTCTTCGTCGTGCGTAAAAGCAGTGTCTACTGAAAATTAAAATGCGCGCACAAACTGAAAATAATGAAGCTTCAAGCGAATTTATTGGTCATAATCATGAAATGACGTTATTATTCACTGCGTTGTTAGAGCTCATAAAAAATTTAAAATAATTTTGATTTTTGAGGGGAACAGTGCGGGCAAAGGCCACTAAATATTACGGAATATCAAGCGCTATGATACGCGCGCCAAAAGCCTCGTTCCATTTGACTTCAACTCATAATGTTTTTACTACAGTTGCGAAGTTAGAAAAAGTTGAGATTCACGCGCTGACAAAAAAACTTGTGAACTTTTTCTGATAATGCGGAAAATGCAGTTAAATATGCTGAAATAATTGTAGACTTTTGCTTAAATGCAGATAACGACGTTACGTTGAAGTATAATTGTTTCTGTCGTCTCCCTGATGAATTTTAAAATTTTTAACAATTGTGCACTTTGTAAAATATCGACAATATATTAGCGCTCCTTCGCTTTCATAAAATGTACTGCCCAAAATCTTGATTTTACTCTACGGTGGAGAACTTTATAAAAAGTGTGGGCTTTTTTTTACACGCTCTTTTCTAATGGCATATCCTCGAGTACTGCCACAATGAGAGAAAAGTGGAAGAAAAAGCGTATGAGACGTTTAAAGCGAAAGAGAAGAAAGATGCGAGCAAGATCTAAGTAAATGTATGTGGGGAGTCGGAAAACTGCGGTTGATCTATCTAACTGAACTCATTGATGTAAATTAATTCTGAACTTAGCTAGCTACTGACGCCTCTAAAATATCTTTGAAACACGTGTCGTTTTATGTTTTACGAAGTACTGTCGATAATGTATGAAGAATAAAGTTATCAAAATGAAATGCAGAAGTACCATTGCACGCAATAATCAAGAAATAGAGAAGAAATTTGTATTTTTTTTGCATGAATGTGTGTGGAAAGATATGACAAAGTAGTTTTCGTTCGAGGAATTTCGTGTTAATTTGTTCTATAGTTATTTATTGGAAGGGACAATCGTAACTTTTGCATATTTCATCTATCAGTTAATATTTCAAATTTTCCAACTTTGTCTTGTCTAGAACTCTTTCAGAAAAACCTTGGGTTTACTCAACAAATAGACTGTAGCTAAGAAAATGTCTCGTTTGCTCGTACTACTTTTTTTAGTCAAAATATACAACTTCGTCCACAGGGATTTTTAGAATTGGGAGCACAACCATTTTTAACAGACAGAATACTACCTTATTACACAAATATAACTGGTCAGTATTTTCCTTGATTTAACGGACTTGAAATTTATGCGATCGAAAATTAACGCGAAGGACGAGGTTAGACCTTAAAGTGTGTGATAATTAACGCGAATTGGCATTTTTAAGATTCAACGGTCCTTAACGCGAATTTTTTCAAAAAAGTTCCAGTTTTCGTGATAAACAAAAAATCTATAATATAGAATATATATCTCTTTCTCCCATCTCCGTTTTTAGATAGTCATACAACTCTATCATAACTTTGGCGTGGCGAGGATTCAAAGTTGATAGACGCAGATCAACTTCTATGGATGTTACATCGCGGTCAGGTTCAACTTCAAGTGCCTTCATTATACAGCTAGTGAAATATTCACTGAAGGTTCGTTTTTCGTGGTGGTGGTTAAATCTAACGGTTGAAGCAAGTGGGTCATATTCTTTGGCACCATAACGAGTACGATGTGATTGATTGCAAGCGCATCTTTTACCGATTGGATCGATTGATCTTTGCGCATCCCACAGCAACAAACTTTTTTGTGTGGATGGTAAAGATTTTTCTTCCTTAATCTTGGTGATGTATGGAACCAAGACATCTTCGATCAGTCGCAAAGTTTCTTGTTCATTACTCCAATGTTTCGGATTGTATGCAAGGCAAAACCTAGTGGAAATTTGACATTTGGCAAAGACGTTTCGGTCTTACCAGTGTAAATAAGCTGCAAAGGAAGAACATGACCGTCCAGGGTTTCGCCGAGGGTAACAGTAATGGTTCGTTTATCTGTTGCACCAGCACGGGAAATATGTTTCTCTCCTTTAGCAGCCGTGGTCACGTATGTTGTCACAAACTTTGATGGTGTTTGGTCTACGTTGATGATGAGCTCGGCGAAATCGTCAATCTTAAGGGAAATTTGAAATTAACGTTGGGAATAATTAACGGAGGTTTTTTAACGCCTATAAAAATTAACGGAGGGGAAATTAACGAAGCACAAAATTAACGCGCGATAAATTAACGCGAGCTAGGGTCATTCGCGTTAATTACATGTCTAGTTATATTCGTTTAATAGGGTATTCGCTGATACAAGCGCACAATTGAACTTGTACAGAAAAAGGTCGCTTTTACAAGAGCATTTTTGAACGCTTGTGTCGACGCAGCGGGGTTTTCCTTCGAAAGGATTCGCATACCTTATCGTTGCCTTGACGCTTATTCTATGGCTCTAACCTTAACAAAGCTCTGCATCTTAACGTGTTCTCCACATTTAAACAGTTGCTCAAAACATTTCACCTCCCCACACACTTAGCAGGTAATGTTACGGTAACCGGTATTCCAACTATTGTGGTAGTAAATTTCATAACAAATGTGGCCTCCTTAAGGAACTCATAGATGATGCTTAATACACCATCAAAATTAGACTCGCCTCCTCACCATAAAAACACCAACAAATAGATGTCGGCTAATAACCGATACTTCGGTGAAAAGCGATAGTTCAAGTGGGGCGGATGTTTGACTTAAAAAAATAGAGGCGAAGCGTGGTGCACATCTTTAAATGTGGAGCACATGTTAAGAAGTGTAGCCTCCGTTAAAGTGTGGAGCTACAGAATAATTGTGTGTGATGCGACTGCTCACGCAAAAATACGCCCCACACGCACCTAAAATATCCTAGTTTTCTTTTTATAAACTTTTAAAAACAAAAGAACAGAACAGAAGTGAACATTTTGGTTATCCCACCATCATTCTTGTTTCCAGGGCTTCTTTTTTTCTTTCTAATATAGAGCTAGTGCCCGCTCATATTTACAATAAGCGTTCTAAAGTCATTATAAAGCCAGCATTATTACAAAGAACATCTTCGTAGATGATTTTCCGCCATCGTCACCGTGATAAAAAACTATTACTCCTTTACATCGCAAAATTAATTCTAGGAATCCTCCACACATTATTTGTCGACTGTTGGTGATTCTTAACAATTTTAAAATTGTCAGTATAAAAATAGTGAATTTGCGCATTTTATACGGCTTGTGATACACGTAGCCCGTATAATTCGCCGTTCCCTAAGGAATCAACTACATCTCCAAGGATACAAAACATATAACCTCACTTTCAAAGCACTATCAAATATGGCGTATAAATCCATGGCTACCGCCAATTGGATGCCGTTCTTAAGCATAAATGACGTCAAATATCTGTGACGTCAAATATATTGAGAAAAGTTGTGACAACAATATTAGTTTACACTGATTTGAGAGAACGGTTGTAAATTGTAAACAAAAAATTGTAAAGAGAAATGACAGTTGTAGGAAGACGAAGAAGAATGAGAGATATGGAGAGAGAGTTGGACAAATGTCGTCCAAGATTTTACGATACTGGTAAGTCATGATTAATCTTCCTGCGAACCTTTTTTAGAGCTATTGTGTGAAACATAACATAACATAACATAACTTTTACTTCGCAAGTGATATCCGCCTTTTTAATAAGCAACGTCTTTGTTTCAAGTAACACGAGGCTCGAATGCTTTGAAAAGAGAAACAAACTAGTAACAGCCCTACTTCACGTAAATACAAAAAGAAAAACAACAAACAAGAGGGATTATAAAAGCAGAAAGACAATTCTTGTTCTAAAAGTCACGTTCACGCAACTACAGATATGTGCAAAACTCTACTTTGTTGTCGATTAGTTTAGCTACCTATCTACAAGCTAAACTGAGTGAGAAACATGCTAATTTGGGTTTCCTTAAAGTTTTAAGAAGCAACAAGTAAGCAACAACAGTTGAGCTTAAAAGATACAGAAATCTACAACATTCAACCCCAGCCAAAATTTTGTGTTTCTTAAAGCGAGCATAACTCTACCGTTCCATCTTTTGCATTACTTGAAATATAAAAAGTAAACACGAATGCGAAGGCGGCTGATCCGATGTCATTTTCTTGAAAATCCTAGGCACACTTTAGCAGTATATGAAAATCTTCGACCATGAGGGAGATTTGTTTAGATTTTTAGGACGAGTTATTAAGAAAGTAAAGGAGCTCATATAGGTGAATCTTTATCATGACACATCGGTGTGTCCATTCTAAACAGAGAATGGCCCCCCCCCCTCTTCCGCTCCCCTCCTCGACCGGACCTGCCATCATGATGGGCAAGTATAGAGATTCTCCTATATATACACGCTATCTGGATTAACTATATGCGTACCACACTATCATATTGCGCACGTAATGTAAGGGGTTCGTCTGCGGCTCCGGAGCTGCCGAGATTGGTGTTTGCAAGTAAAGACAATCTGACTTTTATGTACTTAAGTTTACGTGCGATTTTTTTGTTCCCTTTTTCTTAGTTTTGAAATACACTCAAGTCTCAGGCTGTTCTCGATTTGTTTCTTTTTTAACCAAATTTACAGAGTGTGTTTTAGGAAGATGAAATAATAATATCAATAAATTCATTTTAGATTCAGACGATGAAGTCTTG
This sequence comes from Hydractinia echinata, assembly GCA_030067915.1. Taxonomy (NCBI): domain Eukaryota; kingdom Metazoa; phylum Cnidaria; class Hydrozoa; order Anthoathecata; family Hydractiniidae; genus Hydractinia; species Hydractinia echinata. The sequence goes on from JASGCC010000005.1 coordinate 4,265,267, forward strand.
AGTAAACGAGTTGTTAGACTCGAATCTGAGAAGTACGATTTGAAGAAAGCTCTGCGGAGCGAAGAAGCGGAGCGCATGAAGTTACTTGTGGAGAAGGATAGAAGAAAGGAGAGCGCGTCTTTCAGAAAGGAACTGAAGTTAACAGAAGAGAAATGCGGACGTCTTGAACAAATGTACAGCAGAAGAGAAGAGAAAGTAAGCCATATATTCTATATGATTGATAAAAAAAATACTTTCTCGAACAAATAGCTTTATAAGTTAAAAGTTATTTTACAAACTCTTAAATTGACGAATGAGACAATTCCATTCTTTTCCGTTTACTTCCATAACTATTCTTAGAAAAATTTCGTTGTTGACATATGTTGACATTGGGCAAATAAAACTCAATTAACATATGAGAACTACTTCTAAATGCAGCAATATTTCTTTACATTCCGAAACCTCATTTGTACCGGCTAAGGGTATATCTTAGAAAAGGTTGTTCTCGGATGATGCTGGAAAGTTTCTGAGGGAACAATAAGCTTCCTCAAGTGGCATTTTCATACTCATTTATATTTTTTCCCTTTAAATACTCTTTTGTTGTTTAATCTTTACGAATTCGCGAAAATAAAATCCGCTAAAATCCGCTAAAATTTCCTCTTTCAGGAAAGTTGCAAAAATTTACACTGCGAAGAAGTCTAACTTTTAGACTCGCAAATTAAAACTCTGCGACCACCTTTCAGATAAGCTATAACTTATCCGAATCTCCTGCATGTAATTTCATTATAGTTGCTGGCGGAATCGAAGAAATACAAGAAAGATCTCGAGAAGGTAGATGTGGAAAATGAACGATTAAGGTGGTACTTGAAATACGAAAGAGAAGAGTACAAAGCACTTCATGAAAAATATAAGAACGAAAAAATCAGTACTCGTGTCAAATTGGAAAGATTCCAGGACATATACGAAGAGGAGATTTTGGAAACCAGATACCGATATGAGATGTTGCTGAACGGTGTTGAGCGCGAAGTGGATCGCTTGAAGTTTAACAGCAGAGAAGAGGATAACGATGAAGATGAAGGTGGTAGATCAGGTAATGCTAAGAAAGGATATGTTGACGCTTCGAAGTCATACAGAGTGACGCAGCTTGACGTTCATGAAGCTGCACAAGAAATCCTCCGTTATAACGAGGACATGAAACGGGAAAGTGCGCAATTGTTGAAAGCTCTGGATAAATTCAAAGATCAGACGGAAGACTACCTACACTTCGTCAAGTTTATCTTAATAAGATAAAAAAGAACTTTTCTCTTGAAAAAATAGGGAAAGAGTTCGAGCATTTAGATGTGAGAGACATGGAGAAAAAAATTGGACGACCATTTGGATTGGATAGTCGCATCCACACGTCTGTGGGTATTGAGAGGCGAGATGAAAGTTTATATTATTTCCTGAGAGAGAAAGAGGGAAAAGTGGATGTTATGAAGATCGAAAACGAATCTTTGCGCGCTGAGAAAGAAGAAATGTGTGCCAAAAACGAAAAAAGCAAATCCAAACTTAAAGCTTACCAGGATGTGATTAAAGAGAAGGAAAAAGAGATTGGAGATTTGAAGGCAAAGATAACCGAAACTGACAACAGTGCTATGGAGATAAGACGCTTGAAGGAAGATTTGAAGCAACATAAAGTTCAAATTCAAGAGCTACAGAAATCACTTGTCACAAAGAAAAAGAAATTCTATGCTTGCAGAAAGAGCTACGAAAAATTGGAAATCTACAACCAAGAAAAGATGGAAATGAAATTGCCTTTGAGAAAGATACTGGAGATCAAATGAATTGCAAGAATAGAAGAGAAGAAAAGGAAAAAGAAAGAACAAAGGAACAAGAACTCGTGGCTGCAGTTACGGAGAAAGAAAAACAGATCAATATGTTGAAGTTTCAGTTGCATGAATTGGAAAAGCAAAATGCTAAAGGAAGGGAAATGAGACATAAACAACACGAAAGAGAAATGATCCTGAAAGTAGAGGAGATTAAGCTATTAAAATTTGAGTTTGAGCAAGCCGAAAAGAGATCTAAGTTCCACTATGATGATCCATTGAAAGAGGTTAAACTGCAAAGCGAGAAAGAACAAAACATCAAGGAAATGTTGGTTAGAGAGGAGAAATTCAAATGTGATTTGGAGAAAGCTAAAGGTGAAATTGTTTCTCTACAAAGCGAGTTAAAGGCGAAAATACTTTGCGTTGAAGAGAAACGTGAAAAGGAAACTGAATTAGAAAAGCAGATTCTATATAAAAATGGAAAAATTGAGCTTCATGGGAAAGAATTGACTGAAATGAGTCAACGCTATAATAACATCAATGATAAATGCAATGACCTTCAAAGTAAGTTGGAAAGTTGCAAAGAAAATTGCAAAGTGCTACAGGAACAGTTACAAGTTGAAAGAATGAAACATAAGAGAGAAGTTTCAAATGCAGTAAATGAACTTGAAGAAAGATGCGAAACGTTGCAAAAGAAATTGGAAAATGAGAAAAGGCAAAGATTAAACGAAAGCCAACAACCCAACGAGAGAGCAAAAGCGCAGTTTGAAATTGAGCTTTGGGAAGAAAAGTGTAAAAACTTGAGAAGTGAACATGAAAAAGAAAAGAGTAGTGCGTGTGAGGAAAAATGCAAAGATTCGTTGGATGATAGTAAAGAGATGTTAGCTGAATTGAAAACGTGGAAAGAAAATTGTATCAAGTTGCAACAACAGTTAGAAAGTGAACGTAAGAGAAAGAAAAATTTAATATCTCCCGAAATCGATGCGTTGAAAAAGCAAATAACAATATTGGAAAGTGACTTACAAGGAAAAGAAGTCACCATGAATGAAAGAGATAAAGCTTTTGAATTAAATACCAGTGAGTTGCAGCACCTAAAAGATGAGTTAGCTAACAGAGAAGAATCTATGAAAAAGAATGATGCAAAGATGAAGCAGAACTATGACAAGCTAAACGAAATAGAGAAGAAGCACAGTTGGGCTACTAAGAGAATCGAGGAGCTTGAAGATCTTTTAAAGAAAGAACAAACTCAACTTAGTGAACATAAATTACAAGATACTGAGGAAAAAAATTCAGATATGGAAAAACAAATCGACGATCTGAAACAAGTAAACTCACAAAGTCAAGTCGAAATATCAGATTTAAAGTTGAGCAATTCGCGTTTATTGGCCAGTAAGAAGGAGTTGGAAAAACGAGAACGTATTTCTGACAAACAGGTATGGAATCTACAAGAGAAAGTTTACAATTACGAACAAGATATCAATAAAAATAATGTGATCTTGGAGGAGCAGAAGCAGATCAACCAGAAGCAAAAAGAACAGATTGAGTTTTTGCGAAAGAAAGAGAGAGAACATAGCGCAGAATTACAAAAATATAGGAACAACACGAAGAATGAGGAAAAAGTCAACGAGCTTTTAAACTTGTTAGCAGAAGAGAAAAAGAAAGTCAAAGAAAACGAAGAAAGGTGCAGGGTATTGGAAGAAGATAAACAAATGATTATAAAGGTTCTTGAACAAAAACAAGAAGAGATTAACTTATTAAGTAGTAAGTTAAAGGAAAGTCAGCAATCTGTGGAGGAATATACGAATTTGGAAAGTGGAAAACGCATTAAAGATCAGAAGGAATTTAATAAGAGTCAACTCGAGCAAACTCAAGAAAACAACAAAGCTGAATTAGAAAAACTTCATCATCAACTTTCGCTAGCTCAAGAAGAACTTGGGAAATTACAACAGGAGAAGGAAACATTGAAGAAAGAATACGATAACAAGTTATACAACCAGAAAATAAAAATAGAAAACCTACAAGATGATAAAAATATGTTGAAAAAGAAGTTACAAAAACTACAAGATGAAACTAAGACCAACGAATCAGAAGTGTCTGTCCTCAAAAAGAAAATCGAGTATCTCACAAAACAGTCATCACAATTGGAGACAGATTATTTGAACGAAAAAGCAAAATTATTGCAATCCAATGAAATTACCACAGAGTTAAACAAAGAAATTGATCAACTTATTGCAGATAAAGAGATTTTGCAAGAACGGTTAGAAAATGAAAGAAATGCGAAGGCATCAAATGTGGACATGGATGAAAAAATCAAAGAATTAGAAAATGAATCAGAGGAAAAAGATATACAAATTGGCGAGCTGCAGCAAGCACTTGTAGCGCAAGATCAAACTATTGACGATCTAACACGAATGATAAGAGAGCTGGAATTTCTTCTTGAAGAAGAGTAAGTTTGTGCTTCATTCTTTGTATATAGCTTTGACAGCCCAACCCTGCAATAATATTTCTTTTGTTGTTTTCATGGCATTTAATTTCCATAAAATCAGATGATTTATTTAATGTTGACAACCATTGAATGGAAGCAAATATGTTTATTCGTTAATTTATTTACTCGTATTTAGACACAACGCGCAAAAAGGAAACAAGGATCGTCAAAACAAGATAACATTGACTAAGAAATCAACCAATAGGAATAATGGTTCAAAAAGGTAACAACCAGTATTATTTGTCGAAAATATAAAAAACAATACTTTTTCACTGCAAATTTCACTTCTTAACCCAAGGAAGGGAAACTACCTCTTTGTAGCGGTATTGAAGTAATGATCAATTAAGAAGAAAATTTGGCTCTTTTAATCATTTGGGAAGAGCTTGCCAGTAAAAATTATCGTGTCCTGCACATAAAAGAACAGCGAGATATCAAAGAAATTTGCGGATTATTATGCTCTACTGGACTTGTATGAGCACCAAACCAATCTAAATGTTTTCACAGGCATTTGCTGATCGTTTTTAATTCCCCATATTGAGGGTGACCATTCACATGTGATATATTGTTTAAAACAACGAACGAATAGAAATCTGACTTAATAATGCATGCACTCTTATGCGAAGGGAGTTTTATTTGCGAAGCAAGGTTAAGATAATCTTTTTAATTGAAGGGTATGGTTGTAATGGACATTGATTGGTTTACTGTGAATTAATTTTTTATTAACTTTCAAATCTATGCAAAATTGTCTCTCTAATATTTTAGAAAGAGTCCGATGGAGAAGCAAAATATGCACATTTCGCCAGAAAACAGTGACATATCGGACGAAGAAAGTTTCGGGATCCCACTTGCCAGACAATTCACAGCACATCCTAACGATTTTAATGATGACACCAACGATTATTATGACGATGACAACGATCAGCACGGTTACCTGCCTGATAATGCATCACAAAGAAATCTTAATGCTGGTCAACATATGGAGCATCATAGCGATGATGGTCATCAGCACGGTTACCTTCCTAATAAAGCATCACAAAGAAATCTCAATGCTGGTCAACATATGGAGCATCATAGCGATGATGGTCATCAGCACGGTTACCTTCCTAATAAAGCATCACAAAGAAATCTCAATGCTGGTCAACATATGGCGCACCATAACGATGGCCATGAATCTTTTGTACCCACATTGGGTATGTTGCAGAATTTAATGGCACAAGAACTTTATCATGAAGAAAATATGAAAAATAACCATAACAACGCACCACAAAAGGCCAAGGTTACAATGCCGCCAATAACGCAAGCACCACCACCGCCACGTGGAAAGTTGGCTCCACTCGGAACACCAGCCTTTCCTTCACCAGCTGGAAAATTAGCACCACTTGCTCCGATAAAGACTCACACCATTCCACATTTAGCACCGATTAAAAAAACAGCTCCACTACGTGGGAAATTGTCACCATTAGATCGTGCTAAAAAATTACCCCCGATAAAGTTGGGGAAGAAACTTTAACTTTTTTTTATTAACTTTTAATATATTTTTAAATTATATACTGGTGACTTTTATCTTATTGTTTCTATGTTACATAAAGGTGATATCGACCCATCGGTATACAGGGAAAATTAGATTAGTACTTTTTCATTAAAAATCTTAACGATTGTTTAAACTACAAACGTCCTCATAATCTTATTAGAAGACAACTCAAATTGCAGATAATTTGGACACCGCAGGAAATGGAATTACTCCCTTCAACGTTGTTTATGTACTTGCCCAAAGTAGAGTTTTCGCAGCCTACTGGTTAGACGCAGCTTTAGTCAGTCGATGCTTTTTGGAAATTTTGAGAAATGGCCAAAAAACGGTCATTGTCCAAACAAAAAATATATGACCAGAATTTTAGTCACCAGTTTTCTCTGACTACTTTTTAAGCAGAGAATTTCGATTACTAGTCTCTAAACAACTGGATTGCACAGGTACCGTCGATCGCAAAAACCTGAATTTAGGAAATTGAAAATGTCGCTTAACTTGTTGCTTAAGCAATTTCTTAAGGTCGAACTCGTTTTTCATTTACTGATAATGTATTTTTTGTGAAGAATTATAACTTCATTTATTATTTTCTGTGTACAAGTGGCAAGGCTTACGATGCAAGCAGCATGAGTATTTATGGATGGTGCTGCTAAAAGTTTGCGAAAGTTTGAGTAGATTAAAAGGAGAGGAAACTGTAGCTATCACTGACAATGGTAATGGCTGTTAAAATGTGTCGACTATTTTTTAAATTATTAACTGAATGATAACTCTGCTTGGACAGAAACTTTAATTTATAACTGAGTAGCTTAAAAATATAATTGAAAAGTTCTCTGCGAATTTGGCTGGATTTTTTAATTGATAATTTAATTCGAGATATCACTTTTGAATACCCAAATTCACATAATTCATTTTTCCGGACATTTCATTGCCTAATCTTGTTCCCAGGGCTTTTTTCGCTTTCTGATATGTGGGCAACGCTTACTTCACGCCTGCATGCATATTAGAAAAAGCGAAAATGAAGTTCTGGGAAAGAAATTCTTTATTTCTTAATGTTTACCCTAGGCGGAGAAATTTTCGTGTGAGTTTATAGAGATTAGCTGAAATTGGGATTTTTGGGACGAAATAAACTTGGCCAATAAAAATTTAGCATGAATTTATTATATACATTATGTTTGTGCAACTATATTTTTTCTTTTGAAAGCGTTACGCTGACAATCCAATTGTGTTTTACTTATGAGGGAATTGATGAATTATGTCTTCAATTCGATATGAATGGAGTTTCTCCATTTCAACGCAACAAGAACTAAATTATACAGGAGCTAAGATTAAACTGTACCATGTTTATTTAATTAAACTACAATGCCTTTAAATTAAGCCGTAGACACACTCGTAATGTTTCACCAGCGCCAAAGGGAAAACTTTCTATTTTATCAGCCCTAGAACTAAAATGCTCAATTTGATTCAGTGCAATAGACAATACTAGGCGTCTTTAAAAAGCATATTTCGAAGTTTTACTTGTTATAATTTTGAAATCCAAAGCTTTTTAAAATATTATTTTCTTTCTTCATTTTTTATATTCTATAAGTTGGAGAAACCATATGAAATTTTTGTAGATAGATAACTATGTTATTTTAAACTTGCCTCAATTTGGGAAAAACAAAAGATAAACTTTGCCGAAATCATTTGAACATTAAAATAACTTCCGAGGAAATTTGTAGAGTAGAGTTTCGGTAAATATTGATTAGACTAATTGCTAACATTATGCAACAAATAATTAGCTAATTACATCTGATTTGTATCTTCAAACGTTTGTCATAATATCGCAATTACGAATGCTCTCCCCCCCCAAAGGATTTAAAATATGAAGAGCATTAAAAGTAGCTTCAAATGAATAAAAAACAGCCCACAGGCGGAGTGTTTTTTGTACTTCCTGAATTACTTTTAAGAAGTTGGCGATATGTTCTGTTGTGTGTTATTGCGAATCTCTCGTCTTGGGAGACGTAAAGTAGCTCAGTGCGTTCTGTCTATCTGTATACGCAGAAATAACTAGCAGGTCCACAAGAAAATGTCTAAATTAGTTGCAATTGAGTGACCCACTCCTAAATTCACAACCGCTGGCCTTGACGATTTTATTTGTACTGTGTTTTGCTTAGCAACAACGAAACATAACAAATAACAAATAAAAAGAGTGCCAGTTGAAAGGATAGCTAAAAGAAAGTCAAGCAGGTCACCTAAAATCTACCCAACATAAACTCCTGGTTCGCGGGACACATTACGTTAATCTTATGATGTAGATATATATTCTTCCTCTTTTTTATTGTTTGTCAGATCGCAGTGCCCTCAGAATCAAATTTTCTTCTAGGAATTTAACTATTTTTTGCCTCGGGGCTAACTATGGTTTTTTGCAATGAAATTTTTTTGAAAATTATCAATATGGCTAGAAATTGAAATTGAAATTCAATAAAATTTACGAAACGGATTGGCTTTAAAGGAGCGAGTTATCGTTATTTCTTATGTTCTTTGTTTAAAAAATCACAATTTAAAAAAAAATATATTTAGGGGTGGGGATCTCGATTTTGTTAAATATTTAGTAATTGACAATTTATTGACAAGAAGACAGAAAGGTCTGAGGAGGGCTTTGATTTTCCGATCCGATGACAAAAACACTTTTAGTTCTGATGTCATTAGTTGTTCCAATTAAAACATCAAAAGATTTATTTTTTTCTAGATTTCAATTCAGTGATAAGAAGTTCGTTATGTCGTTACATAACCTGTTGTTTGGGCTTATCTGCCGCGTAATTATAGCAGCAGAATCACTGCTATGTATACGAACAAGATAACTAACAAACGAAGAAAAACAACAACAACAACATAAACATAAACATCAGTATAAGGGAGAAGAAATCAACAGCGTGAAAGTATTTTTTTATCAGAGGAATTCTGATTTTTATGTTTTCATTCGTTTTATTTAATTTATTTAATTAAACTATTTTTGGAGACAAACATGTAAAAGTTGACTTTTACGTGGAATCAAATAGAAAATAATTGGTTGTGTACAGTTAAGAGAAATGTTTTGCGAAAAGGAACTGAAGAATTTCCGACTAAATCGAGATTAAAGTCTTTTTCAAAATAAATGAATTACTGTGATAGTTACAACCTGCCCTTCAATCCTGACAAGACTGGGAAAAATAACATTTGAATAAAATTTTTCATTGGGTAACATTTTCGTTGTCTAGAGAATGCTTCTTTAAGAAGTTCTTTCGTACCTTCATATTTCGTGTAATGTTTTCAACAGATTATGTATGTTCATACTTTCTCTATTACAGCCTGGGGACGAAGCATGAAATATATATTACTGATGTGTTGTCTTATACATTCACTGCACCTTACCAGCTCACAAGAAGGTAATTCATCATTTCAAGGTTTTCTGTTATACATATTAACCAATAGCGCCAATGACGATGCCAATTTCTTATTATCAGCAATAACAAATTCAAACAGGCTTTATCTCAATTCAGCCTCGCTCCCAGAACTTTCTTACTTTTTTTCCAAAGCAGAAACCATAAAAAAGGCATGGAAACGGAATTGATGCCATTATATAATGTTTCTTATCAACCTCATTCTCAGGTTTTACTGTCTATCTGGGGTGACATGCCCTAATGGAATGCCGTTACAAAATAAAGTTAGATTTTGTAAAAATGCAAAAAAACAGGCTTTTAAACAATAAAAAATTTGAACAACATTTTAATTGGATATTCATTTTTTGACTTTATTTCCAATTTTGAACATCTATTTAGATAATCAGCCAAGAATTGCCGACTACGGTCCAAGTTGGAACGTCATTGAAAAAGGGAGTACTTTAACGTTAAGATGTCGAAGTGTTCAAACAGTTATAAAGTGGTTTAAAGATGGCCGACAAGTATTTCCCGTTGATGATCAGCGCTTCGATTTAAACGATTTTAACGACTTGGTTATTATAAACGCCCAACCTGGTGCAAGCAACTCTGAAGGGAAATACACTTGCACCGCAACAAACTCGGTGAATACAACAAGTCCAGGCTACAACCTCGAAGTGATCGTACAATGTAGGGTACTATACCATTGCCATATCTTTGAATTACACTCGAGTCAACGTTCTTCTCTAATTTTGTTTTCTTAAACTAACTAAATTTTGCAAAAAGGAAAAATGAATACAGTGTATGTATGTACTTTAAGGGAAGAAAGTGTTTGCGAAAGAAACCTTCGCGGCTTTTGTGCTTTTTAGAAAATTCGTTAAAGCTTATTCCCTCAAAAATTAAGATTCATCGTGAAGGACAAAAATTTCTTTCCCTACAAATTTTAATTTCGTAGAGCAGCGAAAGATATTACCCCAAGATGCAAAAATTTGGTGATCATGCTGAACCGGCTAAACGGCTTGTTGCTTCTCTTTGACAGTTCGCATTTTTTGCAGTATTGAAAATATCCATATTTGTTTTGACAGTAGCCATATTTGTTTTGACAGTAGCCATATTTGTTTTTTGCACATTGCCGCTTTCGTTTAATTCTTTGTAATCAATTTTTGGCGCGTTTTTTTATATGACAGGCTTTAATAAAGAATTATCGATACCGTCATTGCAGATAGCCTCCTCTTGTTTCGTAAAGTCTCTATTAACACAAAAGAATAACATTCTTAAATATCGATTTATTTTTAGTTATCCATGTTAACTTTGTTTACACTCCCCGTGATACTTTCTTCTACAATATTGATGGTAAACGGCTAGCGTGGGCAAACTGCCAACCACCAAATGCAGCTCCGGGTATTGTTCCAGTGTGGCTTAATGGCTCAAGTCTGCTACCAGTAAGTGCAACCACAGATCCTAGAATTGAGATCAGAACATTCTCAAGGAAAGGAACATTTTCTCAATTGTTAATACACAACGCGACGCAATATGATGTTGGGCGTTGGATGTGTAAAGCTAGCCATAGACTGGGTACGAAGTATGCACATTTTCACATATCATTGTACGGTAGGCATTTTTATTTTCATTTTCTATGGATTCCTTAACTCTGGTCTAAGCAATTGATAGTTTGCATTATATTTACAAGTTAAGTCCCAGTTTTTAATTTTCTAATTATGGAAGTGATTAATGTTCGTACTTCCGACAACTACCCAATCACATAACACAACACAACAAAGACAATTTTTGTCAACATACAAAAAGTAGATAATTGTGATTTATTAATTTCTCAAGACACAAAATACTAGCCTTTGACAGAGAAATAGTTTTTTTCACTCATTTCCAATCATTTTATCGTGAGCAATAACAACCAAGTAGTTCAGTTTCATGAATACGAAAATAATTTTAACAGAACTGCATTCTCAACCTCGTTTCCAGGGTTTTTTACCTTTTTAATAAATTTCATAGCAGGCCACTCCGTAATAACGGCTCAGGGACCACAAGGCCCTGGGGACGAGGTTGCTGCATTTTCTAAACTTTGTATCTATTCAACTGCGTTTACTGCAACGCTAATTAAACAGTATTAAGACAAGACATAGTGTATTTAGCAGAATAGTTCTAGTGTAAGAAGTTTAGCTTTGTTAAAATTCCGTCCACGATTGGTAAAATACAGTTATTCTGTTCATTTAGGACCACCAAAAGCAGCTGAAAATATGCGTGTTGCGGAACACAGACTAAACGGTTTCATCATGAAATGGGATTACTTACGGAACGATCTTCTTTTTTACGATATTATAATAACAAAAATATTAACAAGCGAAGTACAAAGGTTTAAGCTTATGGAGAATCCTTCATACACGCAGCAGACATTAAAATTTCAATTTTCTAACTTGGAAAGAGGGACTAAATACGAAGTTCAAATGAGAGCAACAGACAAACAAGGACAGGTTGGTAGATGGAGCACAAAACTGAGTGTAACAACGGTTTCTACAACGCCTCCTATTATGGTGGAGCACCCTGCCACAGTTAGTGTAGGTGAAGGAAATACATACAATATGAGCTGTGTTGTAGATGCAAGTCCTGCGGCTACTTTTAGATGGTTTAGAAACGGGGTGGTGATTCCAATCACAGATAACAGATACACTTTGGCTGGTCATATTTTAGTCATCAAAGATGCGCTCCATGGTAGAGAGAATAGCGAAGCTAAATATAAATGCGAAGCAGGAAATTATCTTGGGAAAGCAACTAGTAATGAGGGAGAGCTCAAAGTTGAATGTAAGTCATTTTTCAAGTTTGGCGGGAAAACAATAAAATTAAGAAAAAGGCAGTCTTGATCCCAGACCTCTTTTAAAGAGTTGAGAGAAAGGTTGATGCCATAACCGAAATCTCATTTTCGAAGCGCTGTTGATTTCTTGCTCGACTATACTTTATAGAAATATGTTACTTCTGATTTGGGTTGAGGACTATATTTTTAAACCTTTTTGCAAGTTTTGCTAGATAATCAGCGAATTCTATTAACTGAATTTACATATTTTTATTCTCAGGGATTGGAGAAAGTTTTCTACATGCACCGGGACACAAAATCTTTTATCGAAATCAAAAGTTCTTAAGAATATCAGTGAGGCCTCCAGTTGGTTCTGCTTCTACAATTCATTGGTTTAAATCTGGTAAAATCATCAGAAAATCAACCAACCCACAGTTCTCGAAGACGTATTATGTTGATCCAACTGGAAGATTTTATAATGCTCTGGATATTCGTAACCTGGGAGCGACTATTGATGACGTGTATACTGTCACTGCTAGTAATCTGGGTGGCACAAGAAAAATGGATTTTAGACTAGTGCTTGCAAGTATGTTAATTAATAATAATAATTTATTTACTTCTACTATAGATTATGACAACAGATCTATATATCATACGAGTGTACTCTATATATTTTGTAAGGCCGGTTTTAGAACACTCTCATTCTAGTTAGCTACAAACATATGTCTCACCTCACTTGTGCCTAATTAGAACTGTCTTATCGGGCAACAAGCTGTACCTGCCAGTAGCTTACTTACTCTGTGGTAGTACATGTTATAACAAGAAATTCTATGCATTTTTTTCTTTTATAGCTGCACCATTGGCTATAAACACTTTAAGAATGAAGTCCCAAAACCATGGACAGATAGTACTGCAATGGGACCCACCAATGGCTCGTAGGATGCAACAGCTTGGTAACAGGTTTAGATTTAGAACTGATATAACACGGTTTGAGTTAGCATATGTCGACACATCAACTGGGACAGAATATAGTGTCAGTACTGTTGGAGAATATACTGATAATATGTACTTCAGTAAAATGCATGTGATATCAAGATTAAAAACAGGCGTTGTTTACCGATACAAAATCAGGAGCATTGATCGTGGAAATCAGATTAGTACATGGTCATCCTGGTTTGAACATAGCATTCGTAAGTATTAGAATCTTTGGATTAATATCTTGTTTGTTTTCTTTCATTGTACAAATTATGAAAATATGGAACATTTTTAAATCACGGGACTAATTTTGATCAAATATAGCATAAGGTGTCAAAAATGTTTAACGCTATCATCACACTTTCCTGCAAAAATTTTTTTTACACTGTAAAAAAAATTCACGCTTTATTTGTAGAGCAATGTAGCCTCTTACTAAATAATTGTCTTGATATAAAAGTTAGTGAAAAGCCTAAATTACGATTTGCACAAAACCATGGAAGAAAACTCAGGCACATCATTATGTTTTCATTAGTTTTAATTATAATTATAAACTATTTTTATTCTTACTTTACTTTTTCATATTGTCTAATAGATAAAATTATACATCTAATATAATAATAAGCCAGTTCCGTGTGTCTGTCTGTCACTTTTGCAAACACGATATTTTTTACCACCCGAATGCGCAAGTTTTTCGAGTTTTTTTGTTTTGTTTACATTTGTCTCGCAACCGTTAGAAACCACGTGATAGAAAATAAGCAGTATGATTCGCTGAAATACGTACTTTCGAACGGGACGGCATTCGAATAAAAAGTTCCGTTAGCGTAAAAACAAACAAACATAAAAATTTCTCGACAAAGTTCTCGACACAAAAGGCGAACTGAAGAAGCGGTTAAAAAATGTCTTATTTTCGACGATCCCTTAGTCACAAAAAAGTGCAGATATTAAAAGCAAGAAAAGTCAAAGTGGAGAAGTAGAAGTACAAAAGTAAAGTTAGAAGCCACGAGAAGTTGCTTCGAAAGTGAAGAGTGCAGCTAGAAGTAGTAAAGAAAAGTTAGAAGTAGAAAATAAAAGCTTGGGTTTAAAGTCAATTTGGATTCACATATAGTAAGAACTTTGATATTTTTAGACGTTATGTTTTTATGTCGCTAGAGTTACGTGTCAGGCAGACTCGCATTTGCCAGGAAAAAGTCACTTAAAAGCTTCAAATTCTTTAAGTTTTATGTTTTACCGCTTTTTTAAAAAAACAACCTAGCCACCATATTTGTTTATGTTTTTGTTGCATAATTAATGTATCCCCTGGCGCGTAACTAATGTGTTTGTCCTAAAAATTCAAAATGCTACATAAAGCTGTTAGCTGACTAACAAACGGAAAACTTTGGTTTGTTGAACTTACTGTAATGTTATTATTTTTACATTACTATTGTTTCTCTTTATATGTGTTTTACTAAGCATAAATAGCTAGCTTTAGTTTTAGCTAAATGTTCCCAGTTTAAGTATATTTAACTGGGGGTGTCTTAGCTACTGTTAGCTAGCTAATGTTATAGCCTCCAGATCCTACTCTTCCCATCCCCCCCATGGCTAGCCCTAACCTATGACTTATGTTGTTATTCCTCTTTTTTAATTATCTATAGCTAGCTACCTTAGTTTCCAAACCTTTCTTCTTTTATGAGCACGAATTATGATGTAACAAGCTAGCTAGCTACCTACAAAATCTTTCAAAGACTTGAACTTTTGCAGGATAGTAGGATGTATTTTTTTGAGAGTATAATTATTTTCACATTTCCTGTAAACTTAACAAGGGGACCCAAGCAATATGACAAGTGGAATAATTTTTTTCAGAATTTAAAGCGTGTGTGTTAAGTTATTTTTATTGTTTTGTTTCTGACATCCTGTTAAACTTTTGTCAGCCTACATGTAAAATACCAGGTTATTGTTACAGGGTTTTGTAGACATTTAATTGGCAATTTACATGGGTTTATGACTTTCTTTTAATTTATGAGAGGATGGTATGGGTGTCAGTTCATATTGTTTGTGTTGCAAAATGCTGTTTTTTGATATTTTGTGTAAACTTTTGTGGAAATAGACCACATGCAATATATATACTGAAAGAACAAATCTTTGTAGAATCAAACTTCACTGTAAGCTGTTATAAAGCTGATGTCCTTATCGGTAAAAATAACAGCCATAGTTTACTAATTAAGAAAAAGATAAAACGAGTTTGAAAGTTAAAAAAGTATTTATTTGTTAAGCTTTTCGTACACTAAGTACATCTTCAGACTATATAAACAACTTTGTCTTTATATTTCGTATACTATACTAAATGTTTGCTGATGATAAAAAAATTACTTAATGTTCTGACTGAAACTGTTTTTGTTTTTTATATTTTGTAATCTAAACGCGAGGACTGTATGCACTGAAATGACTGTTTTTTTTTAAATTTTGATGTGTTTCATAACCTTTTTGTGGAAGATTAATGGGTAATGGCAATATACGACATGCTGAATGAACTTATTTTTGTTGATTTTGTTGATCTGTTTTACATTTTGTGTAAACTTTTGTTTATGAACCGTATATATACAATGTTTGTTGATTCAAGTTTATTCTTTGCTTATTGATTTTTTGACATTTAGGTTTAAAATTGTTGGTAAAGGGCAGTATGGATCATCATACTAAAAAATAAATTTTTTTGTTCTGAACTGGTTGATTTTTACATTTTGTGTAAATTTTTCTAGATTTAAATTTGATGTTTTCCAAACTATGGCTTTTTCATATTTTTGTATAATATTTAAAATGTGTAAAGAACTTATTTTTGTTGATTTGTGCTAACTCTTGCAGGCCTCCTTTTTGACATTTCAGAATAAAATACTGAGGGTTTTCAACATAATCACTTATAAGATATACATATTTGAGATGCGTTATTTCTAACATTGTTATTATCCGTGTTGTGACTGTCGGTGTTGTAACTGTCGGTGTTTTACTGTCGGTTTTGTGGGTGTTGTGAGTGTTGATGTTGTGAGTGTCATTGTTGTAACTTTTTATCAACTAGATTTTGCACCTTGCAAGCTGTTTTTTTTTATTTTGTGTAAGATTTGTGTGGAGGATTTAATGCGATTTGACATTTGAGATTTGGTGTAAGATTTTAAGAACATTTTTTTTTTGTATATGCACTGCTGACGTCAGCAAAACATCTATATAAAGCAACCTATTTTTTCATTGACCTTTTGCCTAAGTGGATTTTTCCACGGGCCTTATCGACTAGTCTCTTATAATAATACGGAGACTGTGTCTGTCCGTAACAGGCAAAGTGGATGTGTTCATTTTCCTTTGATGTTGCCGAAAAATGCATGTCTAATATGTTAAGTTTTCTGACGTTACGGCGCGACGTCAACACTACTTTAACGTCAATATCCTATATTAAATTAATGAAGCCATCACAGTGCACCTAAAACTTTGAGGCTAAATAACTTGGAAACGAGGTGGTGACGTCAATGATTTTTCACCGCGTGGGTAACTAGGGACCACCTAGGACCAATTTGGGTAAGTTTCCCAAACCTGGGACACCAAATCCGTTTCGGAATGGACGGGTTGATGACGTCATCAAAAAATCTTCAAACCTTAATATCTCCGCAACCGTTTGTAAAAAGTACATAATCCTATACATTTTCTTGATCAGCGTTTCAAGATCTATACGATGAAGGCAACAGGTATACAAATTTCTAAAAAAAAAAATTTCGGTTTGGACGGGGCCATTGTTGACGTCAGCAAAATTTTTAAACCCTTATATCTCATTAACCGCTCATCAAAAGCACATGATCATATACATTTTCTTGATCAGCGCTTTAAGCTCTCCACAATAGAGGCAACGTGAAAACAAAATTCTAAATTTATTTTAGTGGATGGGTTGCTGACGTCATCAAAATTTTTATCCTGCCTGAGTGGATTTTTCCACGGGCCTTATCGACTAGTAATCAGTATAAAGGTTCTTAAAAGAGAAAACATTGTTAATCTTTGTAAATTCAAATAATTTTGTTTTAAATACTCTCCTTTTAGCTTCAACACTACCTCCATATATCATGGAAGGTCCCAAACCAACTTACAATGTCATTGCAAACCAAAACATTTCTATTCCATGTGAAGTATCTGCAACACCAACTGCCATTGTCACTTGGTATAAAGATAGCCTGCTACTTTCCAATGCAGATCAAAGATTTCAAATGGCCGAACATAACTTAATAATTACATTTATTCAAGCTAACTATTCTGGTGTGTTTTACTGCAAAGCAGAAAACAAATATGGCGAAGTAAGAAGTGAAAAAGCAACTGTTGTGGTCTACTGTGAGTCGGATTTTCTTTTTACAGTTATTTATATCATTGTATTGGCATTGTATTATATCATTGTAAAAACAAATTTTATGCATTTTCATATTTGACACGTCCAGTTAAATAAAATCTTCCATATAATCATTCTCTTGTGGTAAAAAATATTTTAAAAGGTTTTGTATTAATACTGTTAATGTTTTATTTGTTGCAGCTTACCTGTGGTTATTCGCTACAAAAATGTCCTTATGACTTTTTTTGAATAAACTGATTTAAATTTTAAATCTGTTTTGTGTAAATCAAAGACAAAATATATTTAGTGATCTGATATTTTTATATGTTTTTATATGTTACTTTTACTTTGCAAATATATATAGATGCAAATTATAAATAGCGAAACAACATTTCCATTAAAGGCAACTCTTTATACACTTCCAGATTTCAACAACAACTTCCAGTACTTTAAAAACAATTCAGTTGTTTATGATGTAGATGGCTATCGTGATGCGCGCATTCTATGTCGTCCGCCATTAAGCAATCCTCCTGCGAAAGTTCATTGGACAAACGATACAATGGCATTGTTAAAATACAACGAGAGAATCGTTAGAGATGACAATTACATCATAAATGGAATCAATTACTACTCTTTGAAGATTTTACGAGCAACTGATTTCATTGGTAATCCCATTGGTTGTGCTGCATACAATCCAGTATTTGGTTTTGGTGGTAACAGATATAAATTGGTGTTTAGTACTATAATACTGTTAGGTAAGTAGTATCTGAATCAAATATCCAAAACGTAACCCAACAATAAGCATTGTATTAGGCACCATAAATGGAGGTAAATTTTACGAAATGAAAAGGATCTACAAATTCGCCAAAATTACTTCTTTTGCATTATTCGCACTTGGTTTCATTTTTAGTTGAGATACCTGTTCGAGATATCATTTGCTTTTAATGGCTCCCCAATGTCGTAATAAGAGAATCCTTCAAAGATTTGAAATTTTAAATGCGTTTTCTCATTTTTCTCATAGGCAAACCATCTTGGAAAAAAAAGATCACAGTATTTTGGAAAATTGATGGAACGCTTTCTGTTTTCTGGCACAGAGAACGTGATGATATTGCATCATATACTATTTTGGTGAAGACAAACCTTTCTTCGTTTAAAGTAGTCAATGTACTTTCAAGTAATGATACATCAATTGATATCAGAAATTTGTCATATTCCATTCCATATCGAATAGAAATTATTGCAATTGATATTGCTGGTCAGCGTAGTGAGCCCGATGTTGCAAACGTTAAAGGTAACGTATGACACAGATTTGTTAATCTACGAAGGTGTTTTTATGACCTTATTACTTTTTACATAAAATAGCAATAAATAATATATTTAGTATATATTGTGTCCACAATTAAACATTTTTATATTTCATTTAGAATTTAATTCAATAATAGTGAATATTTCTAAAGATTTAAAGTTAAACGGTAGTCTACATAGAGAAGGAACAAATAAAACTCTAACTTGTGATTTTATTGGAGACCCTAAGCCTTATATTACTTGGTTAAAAGATGGAATCAACATCACAATAATAAATGGAAGTTATGAAGTATCAAATGATAACCGGCAGATGAAACTTATTAATATCCAACGTTCAATACACGCTGGAAATTATCAGTGTCTTGGCAGTAATAAATATAACAACATTACAACCTCAATATCAAAGCTTGAAGTTTCTTGTAAGTGTGCTTCTAAGTCTACTTTTACGTATCAGTACACAACATTACATCACAGTTCTTATACTTTGGAATTCTTTCTTGAAAGAACCTTTTATGCAAACAACTTAAGTTTCTTGAGAAAATTTTTGTTTAACAATATGCAAAACAGTTTATCTAATGTTTAATCTTCAGGGATTGATCATACATTCAACTTTATTGGCACGAATCAAACATTCTACAACAAAGATGGATATCGTCAAGTCCAATTCAAGTGTTCACCTCCAGACTCGTATCCTCCTTTCATACGAAGTAGATCTGGTTACGTAAAATGGATGAAAGAGAGAAATATGTCGAACGTTACTGGTATTCAAAGTGTTGAAAGGAAAAATAATCTCCTCGTTGATATCATAACATTTAATGCTACTATGGATGATGTTAGTGAAATTTCATGTGTTTACTTTCATGAAGCTGGTCTGAGGCAGCAAACTATGATGCTGACTGTTATTGGTAAAAGAAAATATTCCTTACAATAACGTGTATTAGCTTTAACTTGATATGTAGCACTTATACTAAGGCGTAAGGTTATAGGTTAGCTAGCTACCTAGCTACCTAGCTACCTAGCTACCTAGCTACCTAGCTAACCTATAACCTATAACCTTACGCCTTAGTATAAGTGCTACATATCAAGTTAAAGCTAATACACCTTATTGTTATTTACCTAAATTATATTGATAATCTGATAATCCCATCAGTTTATGTTATGGTTAACAGTGAAAGTAATCATCTAGCAACAACGAGGAGGTTTTGTTGCGTGTATAATGTTTAAATGTTGCAAGCTATACATTTTCCAAAACCTATTTTGTCAAAATGACAATATGTCCTGTAAGTGACAAGGACACAGTCCAGTTTATGTGTAGTGCTAAACCGACGCGGACGGTAGGTCTCCCAGCTACTTTTTAATACTTATTACTTATAGTACTTATACTTTTCAAGGGCGCGTTTTGTGCCCCGGGTTCTTTGTGTTTTTCCACCTCTGTTTTGTATATGTTTAGGAATATCTTTCTTGATCAAAGCGCCTTTCCTTGTAAATTTTTTTATCTAATTACAGAATTAGTAAAAAAATCCTTTTATTACTGTTCTTCTTGTATTTATCATGTCATAATGTTCATGTTTTTAGGCAAACCTTCATGGTCGAAGGAAGCAACTTTTTATTGGACACTGGGAGCAAAGCTAGCTGGTAACTGGACAAAGGAAAGAGAAGATATTATATCATATATAATAAGTGTGAAAATCAGCAAATCTCCATTTACAATACAAAAAGTTGTTGCAACCGCTGATACAAAAATTGAGATCGTTGGATTGCAACGAGATACTTCATACCGCATAGAAGTTATCGCCATCGATGTTTCCCAACAGAAAAGTTTACCATCAATAACCACAATTCAAGGTATGTTTAGTTCAGCAATATCTCCACAGTTTCCACTGAGTTGTAGACGAAAATTCTGATTCATAATGCAACGAAACAGAAAACTATGATTATACAAAGTTTTCCCATTCCTGGTTTTTTTGCAGTAACAAACAAACAGAAGCAACTTCGCCATAAAATTAAATTAAAACTAGATAATAAATAACTGAAAAGCCAATGAAATTACAGCAGTATGTTGCTCTGTTTGTTTATCGCGCAGATTGTTGAAAACAAGTAAATGGCATTTCTTCATGGTTGCTTTTGTCCGAGGATAAGACTTGTTAAATATAAACTTTGAAAATATATATCAAGGAAGCAGAGTTATGTTGTTATTATGTTGTCACGAAAAGACGGTAATATCGTACTCTCATTTCCTTTCTTTTTTTTATACAAAAAAGTTAATTTTGTCTTCAAAATGAATTGCTAATAAATATAGACAATTTTTTGGTTGGCGAAAGTTGTTCGTTGGTGAGAAGTTGATAAACAATCTGTCCGACAAAATTTTTGTTTTCCACAGTTTTTCTGATGTGGCATGTTGTTGATGTAAAATGAAAGTGAACAGCCACGGCTTACTTTTATGTTTGGATTTAAATTACTTAAGATATGTTTATTTGTCAGCATGGAACAATATCGCAGTAAAGGTGACAAAGGACTTGGAAAGAAATCCCAAGAGACTCAAAGAAGGAACAACTGAAATCCTAACATGTGATTTTTGTGGAAGCCCATGGCCCGTAATTACTTGGTTAAAAGATGGAATCAACATCACAATAAGAAATGGAAGTTATGAAGTATCACAAGATAATCGACGAATGAAATTGATTAACATTAATCGAAACATACACGCTGGCAAATATCAGTGTGTTGCTAGTAATAAAAATTTCCAAAATGTGGGATCAACGATATCTAGTATGGAAGTCGCCTGTAAGTCTTTTTTTTAAAACGCTTTTTTCACTCGTTCTTTTCAGATTTAAGATTTCGGTAAAACTTCGGTACGAAAATTTTGAATCCTGTGAGTATGTATGTAAAAACGTGTACAGTATTTTTCCTGAATTAAGGCATCAGCATAAAGAAAAATATGATTACCACTGAGAAAGAGATTGTAAAATAAAAAGATTAAATTAATAATCATTTTGATGTTTTTGTATTGCTGTGTAAAGATATTAGGATAGCATAATTTAAAATAGGGGCTAAGAAAAGCTATCCTAAAACAATAAACCAACGTTAAAAGAAAAATAAGGTGTTGTGATGGTTTTTATCTATCTAGGGTTCAATCACAAATTCAAATATAATGATTCTGACAAAACATTTTACGACAAAGATGGTTTCAGGAGAGTAAAATTTGCTTGCTCACCTCCAGATGCTTATCCACCAATTAGTAGGACATCCAAACAATACTTAATATGGGAAAGCAAGGAAAGAGTGCTAAATGGCGTGACTGGTAGCACGCAAGAAGGGAGTGTTATACTTGATTTTATCGAGTTTGATGCAACTGTTAAAGATATTGGCCCTATATCTTGTATTTACGTACACGAAGCAGGCGTGAGAAGATACGGTAAAATGCTGAAGCAAATTGGTAAGTAAAGGGAGTTTCATTATTATTTCCGTTGTATTATTTTAGTCTTTTGTCAACCAGTATTTGTTGACTTTTTTTGTATGCCGGAGCACTTGTTAAAAATAAAAATAGGGAAATAAAAATAAAAATTAAAAAGAACAACAAAAAAGTAAAAACAAAGAATAATAAAGAATAAAAAGAAAATTAATATTACAGGATCAATTATTTAATGGATATCACAATAACATGCAAATAAATTATATAAAGTATGATCTTTGGATTTTTTTGTTTCAGGGAAACCAGAATGGAAAAATGGTGTAAACTTCTATTGGAAAGACGGTCCCAAGATTTATGGTACATGGAAAAAAGAACGTTCTGATATTGTGTCATATATCGTCACTTTTAAAGAAAATGTTTCACCACATAACATCATCAAAGTTGTTGCAGTTACTTCGTCAACTGTTGAAATATTTGAATTACCGATGAATCAGTCATACCGAGTGGAAGTGGTAGCTATTGATGTCGCATTGCAAAGTAGTACACCGGCGGTGGCTGTAATAAAAGGTATGTTCAGAAATGAATTTAGTAGGATCTAGGTAGGATGCCTTAGTTCTCCCTGATGAGGCATACAACTCCAGCAATTTTATTTTCACACTCTCGGGAAGCCTTGCAGCTCTATAGAGTTGGTTGGCGAACCTAAATTTCTTTGTAATTCGCTTCTGGAAAACGTAAGTTATATTAATTCCCAATATCGTGGTAGTATAAAGAAAAACGTAATCTTCATGCTGTTTTTTTAGCAACGACTTTTAAGGAACAACTCATCAATCCATGTTTAATTGGAACTTAATGAGTCGTTGCTACTTTCTTTAAAATTACGCTTTTTCTTCCCGCTTTACAAAAGTTCAGCCTCAAAAGTTTTGCGCCATGGTTATAAATGGTTATACATTAAGATTTTATTTTGGTTTGAAACTTTGTGGTAATTAACATGTAAGAAACTTTCGCGATTCGCTAAAAATTAGGCAAGGAGACTGAAGAGAGTGTTATAAGAAATCCGTTTATAAATAAATTTACTGAAGACATATAACCAGTTATTAAAGCAACTGTTGTTCTATACAAATATAAGCAGAAACAACACAAAAATTTATTTGTTACGAAAAAATAAAAAAAGACACGCATTCAGAACACAAGAAATAAATCTCTAAGAAAAGAAAAATACAATAACTTCTTTGATGCAGCCAAAATATGACCTCTTTTCTTCTTTTCACTTCTTACATAAATTACGCAAAATAGTTGGATAAAATTAAGCAACCATTAAGCAACTTCTAAAAAATAGGTAACTTGAGATCTGACCAAAAAAAAAAGAAAAAGAAAAAGTTGCTTATTTAAAAAATCGTGTAATCGGACTTTAAAAAATTTGGGTGTGTATCTATCAATAACACTAATCCTTTTACTCTCTCGATTCAGCATTCAATCAGCATTTGATTAAAACCCTATTATTAGCAGTCGAGTTGCATTTAAATGTCACTGAACAATCTCGTCTTTTGTACGAAACAATTTTAACTTTTTATTCTATTATTTGTAGCTGCATCTGAAGTGAAAGTTGCCATTGATTTACCATTAAATAGTGGCAGCAGATTTAAAGAAGGAAAAAATGCAACCTTGATGTGTGATTTTAGTGGAAATCCAAAGCCCTCAATTACTTGGTTAAAAGATGGAATAAACATCTCTATAAATAATGGAAGTTATGAAGTATCAAATGATAATCGACAAATGAAATTGATTAACATTGACCGTAACATACACGCTGGAAAATATCAGTGTGTTGCCAGTAACGTTTTGTCAAGAAATATATCCACGAAAATTTCGAACGTTGAAGTTGCATGTAAGAAATACTTTAGTCTTTTAATACAATTTGCTCAAATGTGGTCACAGAAATTGATCAATGATTTTTGGCTGTTATTGGTTTGTAAATATTTTTTAAAGGGAGGCGAAGCTCAGCGTTAGTTCGAAGTTACTGCAGATATAAAAAAAAAAATTGGAAAAAAATATTGCTTTACCTTTGTGCATATAGATAAAAATTAAGGGACTTTTAAGGTCTTTTTTTCTTGTCTTTTCTTGAAATGCTTAATTCCTTAAAAATGCCAAACTTCTATTTTTTAGGGATTGATTATAAATTTAAATTTGCAACAACAGATCAGGTATTTGAGAATCACGATTGTTGTCGTAAAGTCAGATTTTTCTGCTCACCACCCAACGCCTATCCCGACTTTAACAATGTAGGGAGGATATTGTGGTTGAAAGGGCGTAATGATGAATTAGTACACGGAAGACAAACTGTTCAATATCATAATTCGTTGAGACGAGATGTTATCGAATTTAACGCTACGGAAACTGATGCAGGCCAAATTTCTTGTGTTTATATACACGAAGCCGGCTCGAGAAGACACAATATGTATTTAAAGATAAATGGTAAGATGACCAAAATAACACAATTGTTAAAACTCGCAAATAGTACGGGACTTAAGGGCAGAAAATTTCGCGAAGAAAAAAACATAAACATGAAACATGATGCATGTTCATACTCAGATACAAATATAACAGTCGACTTCCTATTTTATTAACTTCGACAGATTGAAGATTGGCTTCCTATTTGACAGGAAAAAATAGCAGTAAAAATTTAACTTTTAATTTTCCAAAACATAAACTTTTAAGTCGCGAAACTTCCTGCCCTTAAAGTAGCACACTTTATCTACAAGAAAATTATAAAGGAAGAATTTCCCCTAATGTGGGTTTTCGCTCCTTGCCATCGAATTTCTTCTTTTTTCTTCTACATAGACGGACCATTGCCTCCTTATCCTTTAAAAATAACCTTGGATTCTTATAACGTTGCTACATTGATTTGGACCGCTTCAAACGAAAGAATTGAGAATTACCATTTGGTCTACGGCCCGGATCCAACAAACATAACGATAGTGAATATTCCAGCTGATAAAACGAAGTATGTTATCGAGGATTTGAAAGATGAACAGGCATACAAACTGTCTTTGTTTTCGGTAAAACAAGGAAAGTTAAGTATGCCGTTGTCAGAAGAATTTACAACTGTGAAATCACCTGGTGAGTTTTACATGCATTATAGTTATTCTTCTTGAAAATGCGAAGAATTATTTTGTCTGTTCTTCCCCTTATCCGTTCGTCATTTTAACAGGTTTATTATCTTTTCAGATATACCTTCGGTGGTAAATTTCAAAGCCTCTTCAATCCAATGGAATTCTATTTCCTTTACATGGGATATTCCCGCAGATGTGTATCAACTACGCAAATACCAGTTGGTGGTAAAGTCACAGTTTGCGACCAAGTATTACGATCTTACCGGCGCAGCAACATCCTATACGGTAAAAGACTTAAAAGAGAAAGAGCTGTATACTGTTTCGATTTACGTTGTTGATAGGCACGGAGGAAAAGGAAAAACATCGCAATTGACTTTAACAACAGCTGATTTTGGTAATAGCAGCTTAATGTTTTACTAACTATATTTTCTTTTCTCCCTTCAGAGTACCAAGTTGGTTGGAATAAATAAGAAGGGAAAAGGGGGAGGGTTGAGAAATGAAAATCAATAATTAGGGCTTGGTGGGTTAAAATAACTTTGGAAGGGTTGGATAATAAAAATATCACACATTACCTCTTAAGGTTTTTATATGTTTGTATCATGCTGGAAAAATAAAAAATTAAGAAATTGAAACACGATTTTTCGCCGCGCACTGTCGCGACGTTAACGAATATCTCAAATATGTCAAAGTTAAATCACCACAAGTTATGGCTAATAGATACACGACTGTATTTCATTCAAAAGGAGTTAACAGCAGTTGTGTGAAAAAAAATCAGAAACTTAGACAGTTCAATGGACTCTAGATATTTTGGTTGGAAAGTGTACTTAAATATGTTCCGTATTTCCTGCTATAACGGGACTGTCGTTGTCTATAAAAACATATAAATTTATTGGGGAGAATTACTAGTGCATTATATCACAGAAATGTGCATTATATCACAGAAATGTTCTTTTACTTTTAGTTCCACCCACTGTACCTAATTTTATTCACACTGCTATTACCTGGAATTCTGTCTTATTTTCCTGGAACACACCACCAGACAACACGAAGATATCAATGTACAAGCTCAAAGTAAAGTCTTCGACTGCTACGCTAATGTACGATATTAATCGAACATCAAACACTTATAGTGTAAGAAATTTACACGAAGGCGAAAAATACACGTTTGGTATTTATTGGGTTGATGAAAAGGGTCGACAAGGCAAGCCAGCAGAGATATCTTTGCGCACCGTGGATTTAGGTAAGATTACACTAAATTTATTTTTGTTGTTAACGGGAAGGTTACTCTGTCTTTGAAGTCATGCCGTCTTCAGTTTCAATAGTTCGCCCTGAGTTACACACTCTTTTAAGCAACAAAATTGCCGAGGCTTAATAATGCTTAAGTTTCTGTATGTTACAGACTCGCCTGTCACCTACTTATTGACTTGCTTGTTGACTATTTACTTGGCTGCTTACTTAGGCTGGTGCGTCAATCGAAATTAAACTTTTGCTCACATTTGTCGCTATATAAAACCTACACGACTTTTACACAAGGAAATTCTCGGAAACTAAATTCATGTAGCTTCCCCTTTCTTTACTTACTTCATACTGGTTGTTGGTCACAAGTTGCTTAGTCCTAAGATTTGCAGTCTCATGTTGCTTATAAGATGCTTATAAAGCGTGTGTAGATTCATAGGACAAGAGACACCATATATTTACACTACTACCTCAGTACTTAATGCGGAATTCTTAATGCCTTTCAATGGCAAGCCGGTTTGGTCAAAACCTACTTGTTATATCAGATCTTCGAAACTGAAATTATATTCAGCAGTCTATTGAAATTTTGAACAAAAGAATTCTTGAACGGTATAATGTTATTTTTTTATAGTCAATCATGCTCAATGTTTTCTTAAGGTATACCTTCAGCACCTCGTAATATTACAACGTCCAACGTGATTGGTTATGAAAACACACAGATATCCATCACGTGGTTAACTCCAGCCAATAAAAATCTAGCCAATAATCCGCCAAACGAGATATCATACCATTTAAGGCTTTGTGATGAAACAGCGTGTAAGGATATGGGTAATATAACAGAAAAAGAAATTCGTCTGCGTGGTTTGACACCAAAAACGAATTATAATTTCACATTGACAACAATGAGAGCTGATTTTCGTCCTGGGAAAGGTTATGCTGGTGTGTTTGAAACAAAACTCAGTAAGTGACCGGATTATCTGATATACCTGAGTACACAAAATTTTAGTACTTAGATAGAGATAGAGATAGAGAGTGACAGAGAGATGATGTGTGTATGTTTGTGAGTGTGATGTAATGTAATGATGAAGCGTACATTTTTATGCATGAACAGCTTTGGTTGCGATAAGGCACTTTTCCATTAAATTGGTAAGGGTTTATGGGCGTGGCTCCCAGAGTTTAAACGTCGACATTCAATATGCTCAATTTCCAATACGCTAAAGATGGCAGCCATTTCAAATTTTTTATTAGTTTTTGGAGAAAGACGTCTGCAAACGCTTAGAAGTAGACCCGTCTTAACTTTCAAAGCTAAAATGATACAGGCGTCGCGCCCAGAAAGAAATCTAATGCGCATGATCAAATGCTTAGAACCGCTACTTCAAGCTAAAGAACAGGCCCCCAAATTCTAATGCGAAATGCTAACCCGTCAGACCCTTATGGAAGGACCTTGCCAGGAGGATAGCCTAAATATTATAAGGTGTTTTCTAGGTCATTGATTAGATCATTTGTGTGCGAAAATAAATTAAAGTAGAAATGTTTTTGTTGAATCACTATATTATAACATGCAAAGTTCGTCTATTTACGTAATATTGCATTCTTCTCCCCCATTCGCTTCGCTATCTTAAGTTATGTTATAAGTTTAGTGTAGCTGGTTGGTTTTTACATTTCTTTCTGAATATAATGTATGGTCACTATTTTTATGTAGCTATTCCGCGAATCAAAGGATTTAGAATGTCTATTCAAAATGGGACTCTATTTCACTCATTTGGGACAAAACCGTCATCATCTCAATTACGAAATGTTTTCAAAATTATGTTCTTGTGGTAAATAGAACACAAGTCTATGAAGTGCAGCACTCGGCAAATCAATACACTGTAGGAAATCTCCGCGAGGGGACGATCTATGTTTTCTCAACATATCCTGTTAGTGGGAATGGAGAGAAGGGATTGCCGACAACTGTATCAGTTCAAACGCTGAACTTAGGTAAACATGTTATTATATATTTTTAAACGTTTCTGAGTTCTCTTATTTTGCCTGTTGTTGTTGTTGTTGTTGTTGTTGTCGTTGTTTTCCGGATCCGGTTTTCCAGCAGATGTCCTAGCCGAATAGATTAGCCTTTTTCTTAAAAAAAAAGACAAAAAGTAGGAATAGTTTTTGCTGACATCATCTATTTTTTTAATATTCCAAAATTATCAGGTATATATTTTTGACGAAATTTGCTTAAAAATATTAAAATTAATTATTACTTAGATATTTTGATAATATTTTATTTAGCAATTAACTTATTGAGGCGCCAATTAGATAAAAATTAAAAAAGAAATATTGTTAATATTTTAGCACGATGCTTATACCATACTACCTTCTCCAAAAATTTTCCAAACATTTTTTAGCCTTTCTATTTCAAAATGATAAACAAATCATCTAAGTTCTAATCTTATTAACAGAAGTTTTAGGGATTAGTTAATTTAGCCTTGCTACCTTGTTATGAAGGAATTCCTGGTGTACCACAACACGTACGAAGTAGACAAGTAGGTCGCTTCGAAAACACACAAGTCGACATCACATGGGTTGTACCACGTGACGAAGAGTTGGCAAATAATTTACCGAATGAATTATCATATCATGTGAGATATTGCAATCAAATTCGCTGTTATAATATTTCCAGTATCAAGGCTTTGAGCGTACGCTTATTTGATCTGTCTCCTGGAACGAATTACACGTTTAATTTGACAACCATACGTGCTGACATGCTGCCTGGTGAAAGTATAACAGGATCATTTCAAACTCATCCAGGTAAAGAGGTTGTTCTTGTACGAACATGTTTAAGGCTAAGTTGCCTTGGCTTAGTGTACTAGTCACTCTTTCTATAAATTATACAAATGTTTTACAAAGGCTAGTCCTTTAGGAATGTCTTGTTAGTAAATTCTCCCTTAGGTTTTCAGATTTTCGGGATATAAAGTTTTGGCAGGTGTAACAAACACATGAAATCTATCAACAAGAAAAAGAAAACCTCCTTAACATAACTTTTTACAACTCATACTTTTAGATACTTCTACATCTTTTTGTTTATATTCTTTAGATGTGCCCTCGGTGCCAAAATCCTTGAAATGGGAGAAATCCTTTTCTGACCCGTCCACAGCATTGACGCTACGGTGGGTACACCCAAAAATTATGGCTGGTACAGCACAAGCAGACATGACATTTTTAGTTCTATACTGTAAGAGAACAGAGAGAAAATCTCCAATAAACTGCAAAAGGAAAAGAATTGCAGGGACTAGTATAGTATTAACTGATCTCGAACAGAAAACCAGCTATGACATTTCAGTGAGTGCGATTCATTATACTGGTGCAATTGGAGAAGCTTTTACCATTACAGTAACAACTGAAGGTAACTACTTGTCAGTTTTATGCGCCAGAATACACAATGACTAGTTTTTGCGATCTTTCCTGCGTCTTCTTTTGTCTGTGAAGACTCAGAAATTCTGGCGTACTAAATAATTGTATATTTCACCACACTCTTTGCCCTTATTCCAACCCCCTAATAATAATTTATTACCATAAACAGAGAATTTCACTCATTTTTAACATTCAGCCACTTCAATTTGCCTGTAATCAAATTGAAAACTGCATATCAGAATGTATGTAGCCTGAAGAAAAGAATCAACCACAATTTTGCATTGCAGCGACGCCATTTAAATAAGTAAGCAGCCATAAAGTCTAAATATCTATGTTTTTTATTTTCTTTCTCCAGGTTAGTTCATCCAATTGTTAATTTTCAATACATCTTCCACCCACGCTGCCCCTTGTTTATTTCCATATATTTCTTGAATTGTGTGAATATGTACTTAGTTTTGCACATTACAAACTTTGATGCTTTGAAAAATGCATTTACAAATATAACCAATGTTTTTGTTCTAGAAAAAGCGACTACGCTATCAACAGCAGTAATTTCTGGCATTGTCGTTGGTATCGTTGTTTTGATCTTACTGGCCACTCTGTCCTATTATTATTATTATCGAGGACCAAGGAAAGAAAGAAAGAAAATAAAACTACAAGAACGAATTGAAAAAGAACAAAGAGAACAAGAAGAACAACAAAAACAAATAAAAATTCAAGAACGAAAACATTATCAGCATCAAAAGGAGATATGCAAACAAAAAGAACGTAACCTGCAGAAGCAAAGGTATCAACAGAACAGAAATATACGACGCTATGAAGTTTCTCATGAGATGCAGGGAAGAGGATACGACTTTTATTGAAGTGATTTAATGTATCGTTAATATTGTAAATCTCTATAATAATAGCCGTTATCTACTTAAAATTTTTGCGCCACAACGTTATCGAAGTAATGTTATTCTTTTTAACGAAAATGTGTACGACGAGCGAAAAACTGAGGACCGGCAGACCCGTGGATTCTTTCACGCACTAACAACTAGTCTCTTTGTTAATAGCCGTATTCTGTATGTTTGTGTGCGAGAAAAACGTCGTGCTACCGACACACGAAATAGCGTAGCCATTAAACAGTTGGGCGACCCCGTGGATTTTTACACGAGGAACGACTCTCTATAATAATAGCCGTCATCTTTTTGTCGGCCAAAATCGGCTCATGCGAAACCACGCACGAAATATTTAAGGCGGATTCTCGTGTATTTTAACCCATCCTTAATTATTGTTGTCTTTCACAATACACTTTCATTAGATGTACTTTAAACTTGTTTTCTTCTACTTGTGTTTCAAAGTATTAGGGGACAATTTCGAAGATCGTAACATGATCGTTTATATAGGCCATTTTTATATTGGAAACTCTCAAACTTGTAAAAACTTTACCTGTTACAATTCAGAGCGGACCTACCCCAAGACCTTAAAATATTGCTGAGTTCAACATGATCCCCTCCCTAGGGCATCAGCAGTTATGATGGGAACTGTTTCATTACACAACAACTA
The DNA here is from genome assembly GCA_030067915.1 of Hydractinia echinata. Lineage (NCBI taxonomy): Eukaryota > Metazoa > Cnidaria > Hydrozoa > Anthoathecata > Hydractiniidae > Hydractinia > Hydractinia echinata. Next base: position 4,296,568 of record JASGCC010000005.1, read on the forward strand.
ACAAATGTTAATAGCGTTTTACAAGCTATACGCATGTGACGAAGTAGAACATTTGGCAATCTCAAGAAATGGCCATTAAATAGACACTTCCCGAATTTATTTCCTTTGATGTGACGCAGCTTTTTTGAAAACATTTAAAAGAAAATGAAAAAATATTTGAAAATTCTTACTAAAAATTCAATAAAGAGTGGAATTTTCAAAATCATACTCAAAGAAATAACATGCTATAACAGTTTATTTAATTATAGTATATTTATTCCTCGTTTGAAAGTGGGGCTCGTGAAAGAAGTCAAAAATTAAGAAGCGTTTGATCGTAATAATAATGCACAAAAACAGCTTTTCCTGAAGCTCAAACCAGTTAAACATTTAGAGATAATAAAGAAAAGATTTACAGATATAAAGATAAGAAAAAGTCAAAACAGGAAATTGGAGAAGTGTCTATTGCAGCTGTCTCGTTAAAAACATGCTCTTAATGGAAGAATATCTTGGCATTTGCCATTTACTTAATAGCTACCATTTTAACATAAACTATCACATAAGCATATCAATAATGGCTACCAAAATATAAACATATTGATCCTTTGAACCTCTGTTTACCTCGTTGGAAGATAAACATGTGCTTAATCTGTAAACACTAAAAAATTTCTTTCCATTAAAAAAACTTGCTTTAATTAAAACTTTTAATGATTCTGAAAGTAACCACGACACGTTTTTAATATTTAAAACATTTCATTCCCACACTTCAAAATCAGCCATTAACCTCAACATCAAAACATCAAAACTGCACTGGAAGTTTAACTTTTCAAACCGTCTTTCATAATCTCGCATATTTCAAATAACCTTTCATAACGTAATGTGTCCTAATTAGGCGTGTCGCTATCGTCCTTAATATTTTAATTTGCTGTCAGCAACCGACGTCATAATCTCTTTATGATATAACTTTGTAACCTGTCTGATAATTAATGGTCATTGTAGCTGATAAAATTCATACAATTTTATGATGAAAAAGTATCAAATGCTTCATGTTTACTTCACAGGAAAGCAACCTTAGGGTAATAGCGTGAATGTTTTGTTGACTTCAAATCAATCTTTTGAAGTATCTTCAGAAGTTAAATACTAATGTTTATCCTAAAAATGCTTCTTAGTGTTCCACCTGTAATTTATTATTTAACAATGTCGTCGAAACACTGATAATTAACCAAATATCAAGCGCCCAATAAAATCAAAATTACAAAGTTGTGGGTCATCGACAATAATATAGTCCAGCTCAAGTTCAAACTTTTTTTATAAATATAGAACTAAAGTCTTACAAATGATGTGTTTCCGTAAACTTTACAGGAAATTGCATCCAATACCTAAGGGTGACCGCTAGATAAAGTAGCTGAAGAACGTAAAGTATGAAAATCAAGTACGGTACTAAGCTTTGTCGACAAACATTGCTTTACATATAGGAAAGCAGTTACTAGGATCAAGGTCACTGTCACCTAGGAGGATATCGTCCTAGCTATAACACAATGTCGAAATTGAACTCTCCCAAGCAAAAACACACCTAATTTGTCTTCATCCTGCTTTGCATGTATTAAACGCCGTGGTAAAAACGCTAAAATGAGAAATAGACAATACTCCAAATATGCGCGCCCACCTAAACAGGCAGAAAAAGAAAAACGGCATATAGTAAACTAGTTATTTACCCTAATTCATAAATCTTTTAGGACTGTGAGAACCAAAGATATTGGAATAGATATTTATCATTTATTACCTTCTCCTTTTTTAAGGGCGAGTTTTAACAATTTCAGATAAAGTTTAACTTGATTTCTTCGATTGCTGGAAGTCTGTTGTTAATATTGTTTGCAGAAGTACTTTTCCGGGTGCAAAATCAACACTGCGACATTTTTCTAAATCTGAATGTTTAATGGGATAAATGCAACATTTAAAAACAAATTCTCAATCACAAGGAGGAGGCAGAAATTTCTGAAAACCTTTTTATCGAGTGAATATAGTCTTCGTGAAGTTTTTGCATCTAATTTGTGATGCTGTCTTATTATAGTAGCTATGTTTACCTTCGAAATACTTAGCTCTTTCAATGTTTCCTAGTTGTGGTGAATTTAGGTGGAGTAACTACGAAACGTTCCAGCGTAAGTTAGAAAATCTAATGTTCGAAAAAATGTTCCACCTTCCATTAGAGTACTTCTTGATAAAAAACGTGTATGTTAGAAGAAGAAAATTATTTTTCGCCATTCTACAAATTTGCAAATTCCCACTGCAGAAAAGAAAATGCAAGCTCGCACAATAAAAAAACTCTTAAAGTAACTAGTAATTTTAAGAACTTGTATAACAAGGCCACAAAAAAACAAGGACTGCCAAGATATAAAAGCTTTTCAGGCCCGGCGGAGCAATTTTGAAAGTGGAGGGGCTAAATTATTCAGTATTCAGGTGGCCCAACCATGGTTGGGGCCGACGGGCAAGGAACATTTTTAAACTTTCGGCCCCCTAGGTTGGCTAAAACATAATTCAAATTCCGAAATATTGCGCTCGAAAGCCTTCACAAAATGCAGGAGATTATATATAAAAATATTGAAACGCCATATTTTATTTAAGATATATTTTCAAAATAGGCAAAATAAAGATAATGCAGAGAAAGGCTATAGTATATGATAACTACCAGTCATCCTTTGTAACTTTTCCGAATACTCGCTTTCTGTTGTCGTCCGATTGAACAAATGCGTTGGCAATTTTAATCAGGTCTAGTTTGTCAGTCCTATCTTTGTGGAAATTGAGAATCGAGATGGAGTTGAAACGAGCTGGAACCATTGTTAATCTCAGACAGAGCATATGTATGTATTGATCAATTAATAATTAATAAAAACACATGATAACCTTATAAAAGAAACATCACTTCTTGGCAAGCCCCCCCCCCTCCGCCGGGCCTGCTTTTTGGTGCTTCAATGATGCGCAATACTGTCTGGACTGTTTCAATGTGAAAGGTCAACACACTCACACTAAAATAAGACAATGTAAAAAATTGCATGCCAAACGAAACGAAAACAATTTTCTCTTGACGAAAAAGTTTTTGAGAATGCCAATGCTTTGTCATGTCCAACGGATGTCCTAATTTATTAAATGGATTATCTAAGAATATCCGAAGTAAAAGTAAAATTTTAATTAATGTTTGTCTTAAATTTAGCAATTGGACACAACATCATCAGCAACAACAACGTCAACAACAACAACAAGAAACGCATACACTGTTGCACTCTTTCAAACACGGGTTTCGCAAATATCCGGCCAAAATAAGGCAAAAACAACTCCACGGTTGGACTGCCATAACGTCTGGGGACTGGGTTGTCATGAAAAGCGCCCCGGATGATTTAGAACAAGGATGAGTTAAACTACCCAACGATACTCCACTTAAACCGTCTAGGTCTTGCCTTCAGTTACCAATCGCAGCTCAAGTTTCGAAAAACTGATTATTTGTTGACTGAAAGAAGCGTCTTTCTTGAAAATGAACCGTCCTTTTAAGGGGTACAATAACCTCAGTTTCCGTATTAAGCACCATCAATACATAGTGCAACATTCATCGATCGTTATAAAAACAGTTCTGACTTCTAAATCCTAACTCAATAACCAATGAAAAAACATATGCAGCATCCAACCAGCGAACAGTATGAGTCATTTAAGTGAAGATAGCAAGCAAAGTTTTTGTAACATAGTAACGTTACATAATTACTTAATTTGACAATCGCTATTAAAATTGCACCGTGTTTTGTAACAGTAATTAGTTAGTAGTTATAATTATAATAAGAGTTATGCAACACAGTCAATTAAATCATAACAAGCATTGTGGGACCGTTGATTGATCAACACGTTGTTATGTACACTTTAACAGTACGAGAAAATCATGACGAAGAAGAAATACGTTTAAGAAAAATAGATCATTTTTTTTCTCTTTTGCAAGAAAAATAATAAAATAAAAATATAAAAGTATATAATTATATAAAATATTATATATACAGCAATGGTTTAGATGTTTTTTTTATTGATGTAAATATGGTCGAGTTTTGGATTTACTTTTTCATTTATATCGCTGTTCACAGATGATGTCATCTAACGATCTTGAAAAATCTTGACAAGGAAGAAATACCCTTAATTTTATTTCAAGGTAGAAGAAAATGAAAAGATGAGCTTTTATATGTATTTTTGTTATTTACCTTATGGAAAAATAAATAAAGGGTTTTTCTATGTTATTTATTCATGACATTTTGTGATGTCGATGGCTCAAGGTAATGTAGGAAATTATGTGTATATTTTAAAAATACTCAGTTCAAATTTTGTTTTAGTCATAAAATTTGTTAGTGGATTTCTTTCTACATGGCGTATTTTTAATTTTTTTGTTTATTTTCGTTTGAGACAAAGAAAATAGCCTTTGCTGGCCATTCACTCGCTAGTCGAACAAAAGTATGGTAACGGATAGAGAAACCTTGCTGCTTATATGAATAGTCATAAAAATCTTAATTAATCCGTAACAGTTTGTCTTTGCATTGTTAATTCATTTTTATAATTCATAATTCATAACGGAAGAGTATATTAGTTACTTGACACACACAAAAAAATATTGACGACGTCATAGAACTTTTGCTCAAAATAAGTAAGGAAACGAATCCTAAACGATTAAACAAATTTAGAGATGACAGAAACCACTCGTAAATAAAAAAATAGGAAACCTATTAGACAAATGACAATCCCGTCCCAAGGATGTTCAAAGCTGTTTCGAAAATATCAGGTTCCGTTCCAATATAAAAAAGCCTAAGAAGACCTCTGGACAAGTTTGCCAAGAAGATTCTGAAAAAAAAACAACCCAACAAATCAAAAAAACCGACGCAAAGTTTGACAGAAAATTATTACTAAATACTTTTATTGTAATTAAAAGGCAAAGACGTTAACCAATCAAATATAAAGGCCAAAATCTGACAAAAACACTTTATTTAAGGAGCGAGAAGCAAATGTCAAAAAAAAAAGGAATTCATATAAAAAATGTTGCCACGTCGCATCTCAAAAAGTGTCGAAAAACAATAAATATGTGATTAATAATTAAATAGATAAAGCAAAATCCATTAACAAGATGCCAGATATGTTGTGTATCAAAAACATAATGAGGTTTTCTAGTGTTACACTGCTGTTCATAGTGATTTGTTTGAGATAATTTATTTTTATAGTTAAAAAAAATCAAATTGATAAAATAACAAAACCAATAAAAGATGGCCAGCCACAGTTGGATCGTTTATGGGTTGTTGCTATGTGGCATCTGCAGGATGGCAGAAGGTATCTATTTTCACATCACAACCTCCATCACCCTCCCTCCACTTTAATATGCACTGTTTAAAACATTATTTACTGATCCCTATCAATCGTATTAACCACTAACTGGCTCGCTTCTTTAATAATTCGAGTAAAATACCTCGTAAACTTTTCCCTTTACATTTCTCGTTGAAATTTTTACTATGTACGTTCTCTCACCAATTATGTAGTCTAATCAGACTCCCATGTTGCATCCGAAACCAAAAGGTTTGGTGGCAGTCAATCCATACCCTTTCTTGACGCTGTTTCAATATAACAAACGAATATTTTTTCAGCCCGTCTTGGCAAAGTTGGAAACGTTAGAAATGAAGCAAAGCTGCATCAAGAAAGCACTGCTAGAATAGTCTCCTGGTCTGCACCTGTTGATAATAACGGAGAGGATCCTTCTACCTTTAAATATCTGGTCCAATACTGTGAACTTAATCTACCTGATACTTGCAGAAATACAAGCTTGAGTAGCAACACAAATGCTGAGATAACTGGTTTAAAAAGAAATACGCCTTATAGTTACCACGTCTTTATTTTCGACAAAAACAATGTGGCTGGTGAAGTTGCCGATGGTCCATTTCGAACTTCAAATAGAAGTAATAATATTTTCACAATTCTTTTTCAATGTTTATTTCTTGATTGCTTTTTGTAAAAGTTAATTCGAATGAATAAGGAAATTTGTTACCTGAATTATCTCCTTTGTCTAGATACATGTTTGGACACAGAATTTACTTGCAGTAACTTGCAATGTATATCAAGTGGCAGAAATTGTAATGGTCTTTCAGACTGTGTTGATGGAACAGACGAGACAACTTTTGCAAGTTGTGGTAGGTATTATGTTCTAACCGCTTTTTCATAAAAACAAATTGATGCAGATTAGACAACATTTGCCAATTTTAGTAAGGACAAAATTAAAATTATTTTGGGGTAATTCGATGTATGAACAAGTCACAAAAACTAAAAAAAGTAATGAATTATAAATATATTTTTGGACGAAAACTTTTATGCGTTTAGGCAAGGTTTGGTCGGACTTAGGTGAAAAACAGCATTTCTGTATTATTAGTACTTTTACTCCACTATACTTTTGTGTGCATTCAGTTTTAATTTGTTTTTATTAAAGCTCCACCGTTAACTAGACCATCAATCGCAGAAGGCGTACCAACATCTCCACGATCTGTAAAAGTGACATGGAATGTGATCAGGGTATTTCAGATAGAATAACATTCTACATCGTTGAAAACACAAACACTTCCGGCCAGCACGAAGTGTCACATCCACGCAATTCACCAGCAACCACTGATCTATCACAAACATTCAATAACTTGTTATCAAATCGTGCTTACAGTTTCAGAGTTCGGGCAAAAAATCCTGCCGGTCTAGGACCATGGTCAGATATTTTAACAGTCAGAACGCAGAGGGCAGGTAAGCATTTTGTTATAAAGCGTCGTATAGTTTTAAAGTAATACTTTCTGTTGCAGAAAAAATCTAATGCAATTTTTGGTAAATTCTTCCTATCGAAAAATACCGCGCATAATTCATCAAGTTTTGGTGATTTTTTTGGCGATTTTTTCATTTTTTTTACCGGTAAATATGTTATCTGAGTTTAACTGTGTAAGTTGTAACAAATAGGTTATGTCAGATATAAACTCAGTCGAAAAAGCATTATGTTGCTAACGAACGTTGAAGAAACCAAAAATAATAGTTATTTCTTCAAACTTGCGAACTTAATTCCCAACGAAATTAATGTTTTGGTTACCATTGGTATCGACATATTTTTTGGCCTTTGTTGTTTAAACAATTCATTTAATGACCAAAAAACAAAACAAGCAAACAAAGGAAAAATCCAGTTATTACAATTTTGAAAGATCTTGATGTTACTCTCCATCCTCGCAAATTCTGATAAAAATTGTGTAACAACCGGACCACTGAGAAGGTCTTATTAGTACAAGAGATTATACGCACTTATACGCACCACTAACTGGCTCGCTTCTTTAATAATTCGAGTAAAATACCTCGTAAACTTTTCCCTTTACATTTCTCGTTGAAATTTTTACTATGTACATTCTCTCACCAATTATGTAGTCTAATCAGACTCCCATGTTGCATCCGAAACCAAAAGGTTTGGTGGCAGTCAATCCATACCCTTTCTTGACGCTGTTTCAATATAACAAACGAATATTTTTTCAGCCCGTCTTGGCAAAGTTGGAAACGTTAGAAATGAAGCAAAGCTGCATCAAGAAAGCACTGCTAGAATAGTCTCCTGGTCTGCACCTGTTGATAATAACGGAGAGGATCCTTCTACCTTTAAATATCTGGTCCAATACTGTGAACTTAATCTACCTGATACTTGCAGAAATACAAGCTTGAGTAGCAACACAAATGCTGAGATAACTGGTTTAAAAAGAAATACGCCTTATAGTTACCACGTCTTTATTTTCGACAAAACAATGTGGCTGGTGAAGTTGCCGATGGTCCATTTCGAACTTCAAATAGAAGTAATAATATTTTCACAATTCTTTTTCAATGTTTATTTCTTGATTGCTTTTTGTAAAAGTTAATTCGAATGAATAAGGAAATTTGTTACCTGAATTATCTCCTTTGTCTAGATACATGTTTGGACACAGAATTTACTTGCAGTAACTTGCAATGTATATCAAGTGGCAGAAATTGTAATGGTCTTTCAGACTGTGTTGATGGAACAGACGAGACAACTTTTGCAAGTTGTGGTAGGTACTATGTTCTAACCGCTTTTTCATAAAAACAAATTGATGCAGATGAGACAGCATTTGCCAATTTTAGTAAGGACAAAATTAAAATTATTTTGGGGTAATTCGATGTATGAACAAGTCACAAAAACTAAAAAAAGTAATGAATTATAAATATATTTTTGGACGAAAACTTTTATGCGTTTAGGCAAGGTTTGGTCGGACTTAGGTGAAAAACAGCATTTCTGTATTATTAGTACTTTTACTCCACTATACTTTTGTGTGCATTCAGTTTTAATTTGTTTTTATTAAAGCTCCACCGTTAACTAGACCATCAATCGCAGAAGGCGTACCAACATCTCCACGATCTGTAAAAGTGACATGGAATGTGATCAGGGTATTTTCAGATAGAATAACATTCTACATCGTTGAAAACACAAACACTTCCGGCCAGCACGAAGTGTCACATCCACGCAATTCACCAGCAACCACTGATCTATCACAAACATTCAATAACTTGTTATCAAATCGTGCTTACAGTTTCAGAGTTCGGGCAAAAAATCCTGCCGGTCTAGGACCATGGTCAGATATTTTAACAGTCAGAACGCAGAGGGCAGGTAAGCATTTTGTTATAAAGCGTCGTATAGTTTTAAAGTAATACTTTCTGTTGCAGAAAAAATCTAATGCAATTTTTGGTAAATTCTTCCTATCGAAAAATACCGCGCATAATTCATCAAGTTTTGGTGATTTTTTTGGCGATTTTTTCATTTTTTTTACCGGTAAATATGTTATCTGAGTTTGACTGTGTAAGTTGTAACAAATAGGTTATGTCAGATATAAACTCAGTCGAAAAAGCATTATGTTGCTAACGAACGTTGAAGAAACCAAAAATAATAGTTATTTCTTCAAACTTGCGAACTTAATTCCCAACGAAATTAATGTTTTGGTTACCATTGGTATCGACATATTTTTTGGCCTTTGTTGTTTAAACAATTCACTTAATGACCAAAAAACAAAACAAGCAAACAAAGGAAAAATCCAGTTATTACAATTTTGAAAGATCTTGATGTTACTCTCCATCCTCGCAAATTCTGATAAAAATTGTGTAACAACCGGACCACTGAGAAGGTCTTATTAGTACAAGAGATTATACGCACTTATACGCACCACTAACTGGCTCGCTTCTTTAATAATTCGAGTAAAATACCTCGTAAACTTTTCCCTTTACATTTCTCGTTGAAATTTTTACTATGTACGTTCTCTCACCAATTATGTAGTCTAATCAGACTCCCATGTTGCATCCGAAACCAAAAGGTTTGGTGGCAGTCAATCCATACCCTTTCTTGACGCTGTTTCAATATAACAAACGAATATTTTTTCAGCCCGTCTTGGCAAAGTTGGAAACGTTAGAAATGAAGCAAAGCTGCATCAAGAAAGCACTGCTAGAATAGTCTCCTGGTCTGCACCTGTTGATAATAACGGAGAGGATCCTTCTACCTTTAAATATCTGGTCCAATACTGTGAACTTAATCTACCTGATACTTGCAGAAATACAAGCTTGAGTAGCAACACAAATGCTGAGATAACTGGTTTAAAAAGAAATACGCCTTATAGTTACCACGTCTTTATTTTCGACAAAAACAATGTGGCTGGTGAAGTTGCCGATGGTCCATTTCGAACTTCAAATAGAAGTAATAATATTTTCACAATTCTTTTTCAATGTTTATTTCTTGATTGCTTTTTGTAAAAGTTAATTCGAATGAATAAGGAAATTTGTTACCTGAATTATCTCCTTTGTCTAGATACATGTTTGGACACAGAATTTACTTGCAGTAACTTGCAATGTATATCAAGTGGCAGAAATTGTAATGGTCTTTCAGACTGTGTTGATGGAACAGACGAGACAACTTTTGCAAGTTGTGGTAGGTATTATGTTCTAACCGCTTTTTCATAAAAACAAATTGATGCAGATGAGACAGCATTTGCCAATTGTAGTAAGGACAAAATTAAAATTATTTTGGGGTAATTCGATGTATGAACAAGTCACAAAAACTAAAAAAAGTAATGAATTATAAATATATTTTTAGACGCAAACTTTTATGCGTTTAGGCAAGGTTTGGTCGGACTTAGGTGAAAAACAGCATTTCTGTATTATTAGTACTTTTACTCCACTATACTTTTGTGTGCATTCAGTTTTAATTTGTTTTTATTAAAGCTCCACCGTTAACTAGACCATCAATCGCAGAAGGCGTACCAACATCTCCACGATCTGTAAAAGTGACATGGAATGTGATCAGGGTATTTTCAGATAGAATAACATTCTACATCGTTGAAAACACAAACACTTCCGGCCAGCACGAAGTGTCACATCCACGCAATTCACCAGCAACCACTGATCTATCACAAACATTCAATAACTTGTTATCAAATCGTGCTTACAGTTTCAGAGTTCGGGCAAAAAATCCTGCCGGTCTAGGACCATGGTCAGATATTTTAACAGTCAGAACGCAGAGGGCAGGTAAGCATTTTGTTATAAAGCGTCGTATAGTTTTAAAGTAATACTTTCTGTTGCAGAAAAAATCTAATGCAATTTTTGGTAAATTCTTCCTATCGAAAAATACCGCGCATAATTCATCAAGTTTTGGTGATTTTTTTGGCGATTTTTTCATTTTTTTTACCGGTAAATATGTTATCTGAGTTTGACTGTGTAAGTTGTAACAAATAGGTTATGTCAGATATAAACTCAGTCGAAAAAGCATTATGTTGCTAACGAACGTTGAAGAAACCAAAAATAATAGTTATTTCTTCAAACTTGCGAACTTAATTCCCAACGAAATTATTGTTTTGGTTACCATTGGTATCGACATATTTTTTGGCCTTTGTTGTTTAAGCAATTCACTTAATGACCAAAAAACAAAACAAGCAAACAAAGGAAAAATCCAGTTATTACAATTTTGAAAGATCTTGATGTTACTCTCCATCCTCGCAAATTCTGATAAAAATTGTGTAACAACCGGACCACTGAGAAGGTCTTATTAGTACAAGAGATTATACGCACTTTATTGCAACAATATAGACAACCTGTTAATGGATAATTAGTTTCTAACAATGTGCTAATTTTTCAATGGTATTTCCCAATAATAGATACGTTATTTTTCACGATTTTTTTTTGCGGTAAGAATAATATACAGACTGCGAAATATGATACATAAAATTAAAATGAAAACTTTGTATTGATGAAGACGCAAAGACAACACCAGGGACTGTATTTGTTAAAAATGCTAAACCGTAGAGCCTTAAGAAGGTAATTATTACCTCTGAAAGGCTTTTGAAGTCATTGTTTTACCTCAACTGGCTTTATATACAACAATTTGGTATACCATAAGCTGATCATTCGCGTAAGTCACTGAGGTCGCAAATCAACAGCTTGGTTTTACAGTCTTTAATTATGTCAAAAAGAAAGTAGTAAAAAAAAGTTTAGTTATTCTAATTACAGCATACTTCTATTTTAAAGGGATAGACATCACTACCAGCGCTCGTAAACTTTCTTCTTTTTCCATTTTTACCGACGTTTCTTTGTTTCTATCAAGGTTTCGGGTGTTGTTGAGGTAAAAAGAAAGGGAAAGTGTGGGTGGATGATAACTTCTAAAAAGGCAAAATGGCCGTTGATGAATTTTAACGGAGAAGTAGAGTGATAAAAGCGAAGTATTCGTTAGATTTTAGTTTTGCAATAACTTTATCGTGTAACTCAGAGAGTTAATCAAATTTTCCCTTGTTGGTTTTTAGACAGTCAGTTAAAAAGATTATTTTTGTGAAAAGTGAGGTCATCTGAACTTGTCTGTAATAAAACAGACTTTATTTTCAATATTAAATGTGAAACTTCGCTCAGTTGCTGCAAGGGCACCCTCGTCCCCAGGGTTTTTTGACTTCTTGATATGAAAGATGACGTCGAGAAATATTTTTCGTCGTCTTCTCTCATATCAAAAAGACAAAAAACCCTGGGGACGAGGGTGGCTGCAAGGGTGCTTTATTTTTGGTTCTGCTTCAGAAAAATAAATTTAACAATTCGCCATGTAATACTAAAGAAAAAAAAAATATTTTCGAAAACATTTTAAAGCGACATAATTTTTCGAAATGCCTGCAAAATCAGAAATTTGATTAAGAGATTTTTAGTTCTAAAAATTTGATTTATAGAACAAATTGGAAAGGTCGGTAGCTTGAAGGTGGAAGGTAAACTTTATAATGAAAGAACAGCTGTGGTAATATCCTGGTTACCACCGGTTAATGATAACAATGAAGACTCATCTATGTTTAAATATGTTGTTGAGTATTGCGAACTCAACATGGAAACCACATGCAGAAATTTAACAGCAACGTCCAATACTTCAGCCGAAGTTTCAAACTTGAAACCAGACTTCTTTTACAACTACTATGTCCATGTTTTTGACTCACAAATGAAAGCTGGGGTTAGTGCTGATGGTTTTTTCAGAACAGATATGCGAGGTATGTGAAGTTTTGTTCCCCTAAATATACATACCTTGGTACCGTAGAGAACCTAACTAACTTACGTGAATATATAACCCCAAAATATTAAACACACCCTGTTGGTTTTTGCTTTATTTTGAATTGGAATATTCCCATCCCAACCAACTTAGTCAAGAATTATAATGGCCAATGGTTGTGCTATTTTTAATTGTATAAAGATAAACTAACAGCTCACACAATTACTCTTATTTTCACTATATTTTAAGATACATGTCGAAGCAACGAATTCGCTTGCAGTAGCGGCGTAACACAATGTGTGCCAAATGGGCAAAGATGCGATGGTCTTGTAAACTGTCGAGATGGTTCAGATGAAACTACTGCTGCACAATGCGGTAAGTCCCAAAGAATCAAATTATCCACAACGTTTAGACTTTCGCTAATGTCGGTATAGAAATAGTAAAATATCCTTCATAAATACTTTTAAACGTTGTATTATATATTTTTATATATTAATATTAATATTTTTTGTAGAAGCATATTACAATTTTTCCAAAAAGAATAAAATTGAAGGACAATTTTAGTCAACGTCTGCTAATAAAGAATGCGATAGAACGTCGATACTAAACTTATATTTTCTTCTTTCAGCTCTTCCTCTAAATACTCCAACATTTGTTGAAGGGAAAACATTATCTTCAAAATCCGTCGAAGTTACATTTAATGTTATTAAAGCTCCTTCCGATAGAATTACAGCTTATGTTGTACAGAACCTGAACACATCTGTTCTAATGGAAATCCCAGCTCCTAGATTTTCTCCAGCTAAAACAAATTTAACAACTACGTTTCGTAATCTTCGATCAAAGAGAACATATCATTTCAGAGTGCGAGCAAAGAACCTGGCCGGTTTAGGACCTTGGTCAGATCTCTTAGCAGTTGACACTGCCAAAGCTGGTATGTAGGCGTTTATACAGCATTTTATTTTTGTTTTTATTGTTTGTATTTGTCTACGGGCAAATGTTTTTACCTTTGCTGGCTATGCTATGTTTGTCTGTAAACATGTGTATCTGATACATTTTTTTTAGATGTTGGTTTAATTGGCCCTGTGGAAAACGCAACAGCTTTCCCAATTCCGTTTAGCGAAACCACAGCTGTAAATATATCTTGGTTGCCACCAACAGATTTAAAAAACAATTCTATAGACGCAATAACATACCAAGTAAACATTTGCCCAGAAGGTATTCAATGTACAGTATTTACCGTGAAGAGTGACAAAACCTTTGTAGAGGTAACTGGCTTGAGAATATTGACTGCTTACGACTATTTGGTATATGTTTTCAATGAAAACGATGAAAATGATCCGAATCTTGTGATGAAAAAAAGTTATCACACGCGGGCGAGAGGTAAGCTTCCTTCTATAATATTCTTCTTGAAAGGTAAACAAGAAGACCATTTGTGTTTATTTTGTATATGACGTGCCAACCAGGTGCTACCGGAAATTCTTACATTAAGCCCCGAGGAAAAGTGACATTTGTAACAGACATCTGCGGTCATGATAATATATATTGTAGGTTTTTACTTTCAATTGTGTGCCTTGTTTGTTTTCAGAAACTTAATTTTCGTGTGGGTGGGTGGGTGGTCTGGATTATTTCTGACAGTGATATCATGCTAAAAATAATCATCATATCAAAACGTAGAATTTTTGTAACCTAGTTTAAACATCCAAAATTGTTTTGTTTTTGACAAAATTTGGAATAGTTAATAAGGAAAACATGATGATGGAATCAAAATGTTGTTTTTTATTACTTAAATACATTTATGGCCCAAATTGGACCTAAAAATTGCTTTTTATGACAACATTTGTTATAAAGTCATTCTGAAAATGACATTGATATTATAATCTTTTTTTTTTTTCACTAAAAAATTCCATTTTAGGTCAAAATTAGCGCACACTACTAAACTTATCTATTTTAAGTGCATTTGATTTCGATCTCACGTATTTGATATTGCAAAGGATCTTATACTGTACAAATACACTTGAAGTTGCTTATTTTTACAATAATTTCAGCACTAAATGCTGCTTAAAAATAAAGTAAATATCTTTAATAATTATGAGTTTTACCTTTGGTGCACTTTTTAACTCCCGTTGGTACTGCTATTAAAAATAATGCCCTGTAAAGAGTAGCTATATTCATGTTTTTTAATCCAGTTATCCATCTTTAGACCGATGTCGTGCTGACAATTATATGTGTGTTGGATCAAATCAATGCGTTTTAAGGGATAGGTTATGTAATGGAATCCTTGATTGTAATGATGGAAGTGATGAATCTGTTGGTGCATTATGCGGTATGTCTATTATGATATCTACGAGTTAATTCTCTGGTTATTTAAATTTCTACTCTGCAATATATTTAAAGTAATTTCTATGTCTTGATTTTGCTATAATATTTTAGCTTTGCCACCTCCCGTGGAGAATCTCTTCGTTAAACAAACCACTTCGTCCACTGTTACTTTGCAGTTTGATCCAGTATTAAAACCACTACATCGTGTAAGGTCATACAGAGTCCAAAATCTCAAGACAAATGAAGTTAAAGAAGTAGCTCAAGGCCTACAAGCATTTAGTCCACCAAAAGTGATTACATTCAGCGGGCTAAACAACGGAACACGATATACGTTCAGAGCAGCATCTGTTAACCCAAGTGGTCCATCGGTATGGATAAATGTAACAGCGATCACATCAGGACGTAAGTATACCGCATTGTTATTCCATGCTATAAGGTGCAGTGCAGTTTCATCAGAACGCAACTCTTCTTCCCTCTAGCTTCAACTGGAAAGGCTGCAAACGTAGCGCATACATTCAAGAAATATGAAGAAACAAGAACGGTGATAATCAATTGGCAACCTCCAACAGAATTGAATGGCAATAAGGCATCTGAATTAACTTATATGGTGGAATATTGTTTGCTTAACATGGCTACTACTTGCAAAAACACTTCTTTGACATCTAAAACACAAATGGAAATCACAGGGTTGGACAAATCGCTATACCAATATCGTGTTCACGTGAAAAACGTAGACGATATATATGGAGAGACAGAATACAAATTTCTGAGAATGCAAGAAAAAGGTAGAATTAACTTTTCTATTATGCACAATTTTAATGGTTTGAAAAACACCGAGGATATGTAACCCGCACATCATATCCGATAAACTACTGCTCATCACATTAAAGAAACTGGTTTTTAGTGAAATATTTCTTTGATTCCACAGATCCCACCTATGACAGCATGTGGGAACACTTAAAAATCTGGTTCTAAAAAAAATCAAGGTATTTTATTTATGAAGTCCCAATGAAAACATACCTAATAAGTGGAAAAAGGAAACATTTGAACCATGACTTTATATCCCTAAAAATAAAAGGGATAACTTCCAATTAGTTACATCGCACTATCCGACAACGAGCAGGGAGAAAGTTGGAAGCGTTTCAAGCTAATGCAACTATTAATTAATGTTTAACTGGTTTAATGGGAATGATAAAAATAATCAGAAAAAAGTTTTTACTTTCCGAATCTTGCATTATACCACGAAAGTCAAGGTGACAATAACGCGATTACATTAAATCACAAACCTATTTAATTCAGTAATACCTTTTAAGTAGATCAAAAGAATACCATTACCAGTTAGGATCAGTTTTGAAACAAGTTTTATTTACTTTTAGATTCATGCATGCCAGAGTTTTATACATGTGTTACTTCAAATCAATGCATTCTTCAAAACCGTACTTGTGATGGAATAGCAACTTGTGGAGATAGCAGTGATGAGACAAAGGACGCTGGTTGTGGTAAGTCAATATTAACGTGAGAACTTAGGTGGAAGAAGAAAGAAAAGCTGCTGTCGTTAAGCGATAGTAACGTTTTACAAATTATAAAGCCCTTTTCCAAATTGAACTCTGATTCACCTCAACAAAACCGTTAATTTCAAATCTCGTCCCGATAATTAATATTATGTAGGCCGTTTTTATAAAAGATTCACGCATCCTTTAACTTTTCAATGTTCAGAGCAGACTTAAGACGTCAGAATGGTAGTTTTCATGAATTTCGGTCTTTTGAAGATAACAGCGTGGATTATACCGTAATGAAACATGCTAGAAAATGCAAAACATTTTAAACATTGTCCATCTGGCCTACGTACAAATGTAGCAATTGGCCTATTGACCTTTCCGTCACATTTATGGAGTGGCGAAAAAAATGCCCATGTTTACAAATATTTTGTCCACGATTGTACCCTCGGAACAATTCAGCATACAATTTCACATATATTTTACTTAGCTGTACCTGAATCAATTCCAGGAGAACTTCAGATAGCATCCGTAACAAAGGACAGTATAACTTTCGGATTCAAACAGGTCCTTAAAAGAGATCGTGCTACACACTATAAAATTCAGCTTTACGATAAGATTGTTAATACAACAACAGTAAATACCGTTATTGAAGATTTGGTTGCACTTCATGACAGAAACACAATATTTGAAAACTTAATCAGTGGAAGAACGTACTACATAAGAGTTCGTGCAGTAAATCTAGCTGGAAATGGACCTTGGTCAGAATGGATGAATGCAACAACATTATTAGGTAAGATGAAATCCGAACTTTTATTCTTGCTCAAAGTTGGTACTCAACTACGTCGAGGCCCTCTTAAATATTCGTGTTTAAAACTACACTACAGCAGTAATATATCCATGTACTGTTCGATATAACTTTTAGTGTCACCAACTGCTAAACCAAACCCGCCAAAAGCTGACGCCGCCAGTAGCTCATCGATTGAGTTAAAATTCAAGCCTAACGTAATCGCTGAGGAATATGAGGTCGAGATTACAGATGAAGATGACGAAGTCACTGTACAAACACACAAAGTTAACTCTACGGCTCCTCAAAGTACCATAATACTGAATGGTTTAAAATCAGGAACAACTTATAGAATTAGAATGCGAGCAAAAAATGCTAAAGGTGTTGGTCCATGGTCAGATACTGTACAACAAACAGTCGCAGGTGAATACGTTTTACAATACCTTTGTGTTTTTTTTAATAAAAAATAGTAGCTGTATGTAATGACAGATGAATTACCATGCAACGGGCTATTTTTAACAGTTTTCTGTCAGCTGAATCTAAGAATTCAGGAAAATAAGTAAAAAGGTCTATCACTATTAAATTCACCATACAAGAATTAGATGCAATGATTATAATGCTGAATCCGTAACAAGGCACCTCAATTTTTGATCGCATACTTGTATTTGAAGGATGTAAAAGTTCTTAATATTTTGCCTGTGTTTAGGAAAAAACGTAACTTAAAACTCTTTAAACTTTTTTCTAGGTGAAAAAGAAATATCTGGTCTTACCAATGGCGAAAAAGCTGGCATTGTCATGGCTGCAGTGCTGATAATCATTATTGCTATGTTAATTGGCGCTTATTTTTATCGCAAAAAATCTAGTGGCGGAAGTAGCATCTCTAAATCGGGAGAAAAACTCAGTAACAGCAGTAGTATTGAAAATGGAATGTCGAATGGTTTTGAAAATTCCGCATACGAAATGGAACAAAAATGATAACGAGAGATAAAAATCATACAGTAATTTCTGCTGCTTTTCCGACTGGACAGTGTCTGAAAGTACGACAATTTAGAGGTTTACGAATGAAAAAATAATTGTTTAAAGCCAAGTACCCCACTGCTTAAAACAGCTGGGTGCAAAAACAGTCGTTGTGCAAACCACGTGTAAAATTGTATTTATTAAAACATCTTCTACCAATGGCTTTTATACAGATCTTTGAAATGAAAATTTTGTAATATAAACATAGTTAAATAAATCAGTTAATGAATGTCCAACATATCTCAAATAATTCTGTTAAATACAACTTTGTTGTTTGATGTAGTTGTTAAAAAAGCAATAGGCACTTTTATTTTGTAAGGTACACTCAAACTGGGCAAACTGGGCAAACTGGGCAAACTGGGCAAACTGGGCAAACTGGGCAAACTGGGCAAACTGGGCAAACTGGGCAAACTGGGCAAACCAGGCAAACTGGGCAAACTGGGCAAACTGGGCAAACTGGGCAAACTGGGCAAACTGGGCAAACTGGGCAAACTGGGCAAACCAGGCTAAAGTTTAATAAAGGACTTTTGGGCAAAATGTAGCCTTCAGCAGAAAAATACTTACTAGTAAATAATCTTCCTTGACAGTCATTCCATCTGGTACACTTTGAGCCCATTCCTCCATAAACTCATGATAGAGGCAAGTATTAAAAGTATCTTTGTTGTTTGGCGTAAGGACTGCTTATTTTTACCTCATCGTGGGGGAATATCGCAATGTGCAGGTGTTGCGAATATAAAGCCGCGAAGTCAAATATAAAGCAGCCTTCCCATTGAAGTTCACTGAAATTATCGGGCTTTTTAGTGAGTAGATGACAAAGTGACTGCAACGAACAAGACCATGTGTCGTGTATATTAAAACGACGGTAATCTCTTTAATAATAGCCGTATTCTATTCAAAAGAGTTGCGCCGCAGCTTTAATTTGGAAATTTCCCGCAAAACCCGATTTTTACGGACTTTGTGTTGGTTACATACAGCAATCACGGCAGAACCCGAAAAAACGGAAACATGCTACGAAGGCCATATTGGTTTGGAAGTGATGGTGCCAGGCCAGGTTTGTTTTGTAGGTCCCTTTTGACATTTTTCTCTGCTATATACTTTGTATCTATAGGATGAGATGAACATGTCATCACGTTTTCTGGCCATGTTTAAATCCTAAACAAACTTATTAAGATTTATGACTACGAACATAGATTTTAGGCAGCATTCTGCTAAAGCCAGCAAGCTATAATGCTATCTTTATATATTTCTATCCTTCTAGAGTTTTTATTCAGTGTGATATAATATTATTTATTTTTATTTTAGGGTTGTTGCTGTCTAGCTTACTCTTTAGCTACCGCTGGCAATAAAATAAAAGCAGCTAAACGCAGTTTGGCTATAGCTACAACAAAATTCTTAATCAATAATTCCTATGCAAATGCAGTTAGGTGGCTTTTACCTTTTAGTACTGTCATGAAAACTTTTTCCGCAAAATAAAATTTCTGAGTGATTTTTTTAGCTGGACGGGGTAACGACGGGGTGTTTCCTGTGTTTTTATTTAAATCGAAGTTGCGATAAAGTTTTTTTTTGAAAAGGGTATTACGCCTATACACATGTGCAACACCGTTTACCTGTAGCTTCTAACCGCTCAGCCCGTTGTTAACGACAGATTGTTGCCTGTTTTTTGGAAAAGGGTATGACTCCTATATGGATATACAACACGGTATAGCGAGAGCTTAGCACAGTGCTAACAACAGAGTATATCCTGTGTTGTTATGTAAACCAAAGTTGCAATACAGTCTTTTTTTAAAGAGTATTAAGCCTAAGCGCATGTGCGACACGTTTTTTTTTACGAACCTCCGTTTTCTGTTTGGACGCAGCTTAATTTCGGAATAGTTTCGGAATCACGCCAGAACCGGATAAACAACGGAAACATGCTACGGAGACTATTTTAGTTTGGAAGTGATGGTTTATTCCCATTCTTTTGATTTTTTATTAAGTTTGGTATATCAATATTTATTTTTATGTTGGGGTGGTGGCTATATAGCAAGCTCTTGAGATATCTTTGGCTTAAAAGTGAAAGTAGCCAAATGCAGTTTTTAGCTGGCTACAACAAATTTCTTATTCAATGATTCTTATGATGCTAAATGTAGTTAGGTAACTACACATTTTATTACTGTCGTGAAAACTTATTCCGCAAAGTGAATTTTTTTAGCTGGACAGGGTAACGATGGGCTGTTTCTTGTGTTTTTATTCAAACCGTTGTGATAAAGTTTTTGTGAAAAATGGTATTACGCCTATTATCCACGTGTGGCATTGTTTACCTGTAATAAACGTTCAACCCGGTGTTAACAACAGGTTGTTTTGTGTTTTTTTATTTAAATTGAAGTTGTGATAAGTTTTTTTGTCTAAAGGCTATTACGCCCATACGCATGTGTAGCATGGTTTACCTGTACTAAGCGCTCAGTCTGGCGTCACGATTAATTGGTTATCGCTTACTAAAACTTATTCTGCAAAATAAAATAATACTGACTAATTGTTTTTGCTATGACGGGGTAGCAACGGGTTGTAAACTGTGCTAAAGTTCCTGTAAAGTTGTATTTTAAAAAATACGTTACACCCAAAACATTATTATATTGTGTTCGCCTTACTCGATTTACAACATACTGCATACCTGTACTAAACCTGTACTAAAGTGGCACAGTTTACGGCTCTTATTAAGCGCACCAGAAAGTGTTCAACGCTGGGTCACACAGTTACTTGCAGCTTAACCCGGCGGATCCCCCGACTAGTCTCTATAATAATAGCCGTATTGTGTGTGTTCAAAATGGTTGCGCGCAGTTTTTTCGGAAAATTATCGCGGGCCCCGATTTTTACGGACCTCCGTTTTTCGGTTGGACGCATCTTAATTTCGGAATAATTTCGGAATCACGCCAGAACCGGATAAACAACATGCTACGGAGGCCATTTCAGTTTGGAAGTGATGGTGTCAAGTTTGCAGATCTGTTTGACCTTTTTGTCTTCTATAAGCTTTTTACTTTTGTAGTATTTCTTTTCTTTCTGTTTTCACATTTAAGGCACATATATTTACGTTTTTTTTTGCCCACATACAAATCTTAAATCATCAATTTTAAGAGTTTGGCAAGGAACGTAGATTTTGAATCAGCTTGGCTAGCTAGCTAGCTAACTTAGCTTTACTTATTCCTGTTCTTTTGACGTTTTTATTCAGTTTGGCATACTATTATTCATTCGTAATTAGTGTTGTGGCTATCTAATCTAATTAATTTTTTAACTTTCACAGTTATTCAGCAAAATAAAATAATAGTGACCGGTTGTTTTTGCTATGACGGGGTAACAACGGTTTGTAAACTCTGTTTTTATTTCAGCTATCATTGCAGGAAAGTTGTTTTTTGAAAAATATGTTACAGTTGCAACACTACAATGGTGTATGCGCTTCATTTGATTTACGAAATACTGTATACCCGTACTAATAGCGCTCCACCTGACCATGTCACACAGTTTGCGGTTCTTAAAGCGCTCCTTAGGGCGTTCAACAACAGTTACTTGTGGCTTAGCCCGGCGTTTCGACGCCGGGTCTCCCGGCTAGTCTCTATAATAATAGCCGTCGTCTGTCTGTCTGTTCAAAAGGGTTACCGATATTCCTTTGATCTTTCCGCGAATTTTTAGAAAACAGGGGGTTGTTTAATTGGAAATCGTATTATTGATTAAAATAAATTTCAAAATAAATTTATTTCCTGAATTAATTTAATTACTATAATTTATTAACCTTAATTAAAAAATAAATTAAGTGACTAAAATAAATGCATTATGTTAATACGCTAAATTTAATAATAATAATTAACCCCCGTGATCTTAATCGCAGGCGGACGGAAAATCCCCGCGGCCCTGCTGCTTTATTTTGGATCCCCGGCAGACCCCGTTTTTTACGGCTTTGTTTTTACCGCTCACGCGTTATTAACCAATCACGAGGCTCGATTGTCACTAATAACCAATCCAAGTTCTTCGCGGCCTCAGCATGCCGACGGAGGACCCATGCTTAACTTACAAGGTCATTTTTGGTTTAGCAGTGATGGTGTGAGGTTTGTAGGTCTCCTTTTGACCTTTTCTCGCTAAATACTTTGGACATATAGGAATATTTATTTTCTGTGTGTTTTCACATGTTAAGGTTAATATTTCATCACGTTTTCTAGCCATGTATAAATCTTAAACAAACCAATTTTAAGTGTTTAGCTAGCTAGCTAAAAACGTAGATTTTGAAACAACATGCGTAAGGCAGCTTTATTTATTCCTATACTTTTAAAGTTTTTATTCAGTTTGGTATATTATTATTTATTTTTATGTTGAAGTTGGGTCTACCTAGCTAGCTCCTCTTTTAGCTACATCCTGCTAAAAAGTGAAAGTAGCCAAATGCTGTTTGACTGCAACAAAATTCTTATGTTCAGCAGTTAGGCAGTTACCAATTTTATTACTGCATGAAAACTTGTGCTACAAAATAAAATTGCCAAGAATTTTTTTAACTGAATATGATAACGACAGGCGGTTTCCTGAATTTTTTTTAACCGAAGTTGCGATAAGTTTTTACAAAAATTGTGTTACACCTATATACCCATGTGCAACACGGTTTACCTGAGTGTCACGATTAATTTGTTACTTATTACTGAAACTTATTCTGCAAAATAAAATAAATTGCTTTTGCTATGACGGGGTAACAACGGTACCAATTTTATTACTGCTATGAAAACTTGTGCTGCAAATTAAAATTGACACAGATATTTTTAACTGAACATGATAACGACAGGCAGTTTCCTTAATTTTTTTTAACCGAAGTTGCGATAAGGTTTTATAAAAATTGTGTTACAGCTATACTCATGTGCAGCACGGTTTACCTGTACTAAGCGCTAAGTCCACTGTCACGATTAATTTGTTACTGTTTACTGAAACTTTTTCCGCAAAATAAAATAATATTGACTAATTGTTTTTGCTATTACGGGGTAACAACACGGGTTGTAAACTGTGCTTTTATTTTGGCTAAAGTTGCAGTAAAGTTATATTTTCCAAAATACATTACAACCGAAACACTATAATGTTATGTGCGCTTTACTCGATTCACAACATATATACTGCATACCTAAAGCGCTCCACCTAAATGTGTGACACTGTTTGCCGTTTTTATTATGCACTCCACTTGGCCTTCACCGCTAGGCCGCACAGTTTCACGACATACTGTATACCCGTACTAAAGCGCTTCATATAACCGTGTTAGCGGTTCTTATTAAGCGCTTCAGGGCGTTCAACAACAGTTACTTGTGGCTTACCCCGGCGTTTCGACGCCGGGTTTCCCGGCTAGTCTCTTTAATAATAGCCGTATTCCGTCTGTCTGTTTGTACGCAATAAAAAAGTCGTGTTACGGACACAGAAAATGGTTGCGCACAGATCAAACTCTTTCATCTTTTCGCTGCGCTATTTTAAAATTTTATTTTTATTTTATCGTTTGCGTGGTTTTACAAAAGTTCAATTTAAAATGTTTTTTTATACATATGTTATGGGTAATTAACTTTTATTGTTCCCTCAATGCAGTTTCTTTGTTATAAACATGTGCACGGACAAAGTTACATACAATACATACTGCGTTGTCTGTTTCATTAAAAACGGTTTAAGTATTCGCGCCTTTTAAAAGAAATTAACAAAAACAAACTTATTATGAGAAGAACAGTAGATTTTAAGAAGTTTTTGTAAGTCGATTATTTGTTTGTTGATTATTTTATTCCTGCCTTCCGATTAATATTGTCACGTCTTCTAGCATAAACCTTAACAAATCAATTTTACTTCTTCGGCTACAAACGTAAATTCGAGGGATCATCCTACATCCAGCTTGCTAATTAGTCTTGTTTATTGCTAGCTTGGTATATGAGTCTTTTATCCTAACCAACAATATTTTTGTGTTATCTTCAACAATCTGATATTTACTCAGCTTCAACTAAGGTAGTGCCTGCTGTTAGCCACCTCTGGCTAAAAGATGAATCTAGCCAAATACAAAATTTTCAAGTAATCATTCTTATGCTAAATACAGTTGTTACACCTTTTACTGCAATATAAACTTTAGGAAAACTATTCGATAAAATAAAATTGCTGAGTGATTGTTTTAGCTTGAAGGGATAATAACGGATTGTTTCCTGTGTTTTTATTTAAACCAACGCCGCAATAATTTCTTTTAAAAATATTATTGCGCCTATAGGGCGCCCTGATATAAGTACCCGACACACTGGTTTATCTGTACTATAGTCTCATCCCGGTGTTACGATTAAATTTTAAACTTATTTTAAACTCATTCTGCAAATGCAAATTAAGAAACGGCTGACTGGATGTTTTTACTAGGACAAGATCACAGCCAGGTTGTAAGCTATGTTTCTGTTTCAGCTAAAATTGCGAGGAAGTATTTTTTGAAAAATATATTACACCCGAAACGCCACACTGTGTGCGCTTCCCTGGTTTTGCGACATACTGTATACCTTTCCTACAGCGCTCCACCCGGATGTGCAACCTAGTCTACCTGCACTTAAGCGCTCAACCTGACATTCAACGATCAGTGGTGCCCGCAACCTCGATCCCAGGGCCTGTAGCGTTTTTTGATATGAGGATGAAACGCGTACGAGGCCCTGGTACAACAGACTTAATCAACCAATGAGATTGCGTTCACGGCTTTTTAAATTATGTTAAAAAGATAATTAATGCAGACGTTTTTT
The DNA here is from genome assembly GCA_030067915.1 of Hydractinia echinata. NCBI lineage: Eukaryota > Metazoa > Cnidaria > Hydrozoa > Anthoathecata > Hydractiniidae > Hydractinia > Hydractinia echinata. The sequence continues at coordinate 4,321,477 of JASGCC010000005.1, forward strand.
TGCAAGCACTGCATTTTTTTATCAACAACAAATATGGCGGTGAGCATTACGAAGATTTTTCTGGTTACTTGTTTTTATGAAGAAAATATTTATATTCACGTTATTTTTGACTTCCTTGCATCGTTTACAAATTTATCAAAGCTGTTAAAAAATTTTAAACATTACTTTTGTTTCCTCACGTCACTGATGGTGAAAACGGCAGCTGACAACTCAAATGGAATAGTGCGACGAACATCCTGTCCTGCGAACGAAAGTAACAGGTACTCTCACCTTTTGTTGGACACAATACTGAAAATTTTATTTTTGTTTTCATATGCTAAAAAGTAAAGAAAAACTTCGTACAGATGCAACTCTGTAGTGTGTATGCTGACTAACTGGCTAAATGCTGTTGGCTTAAAGATGCACAAACACAACAAACACAACAATGACAACCAATTTTTCTTAAAATGCCACACGTGTCAAGAGATATCTTTTAACAAACTATTGGGACAAAATACTAGCTAAAGTATTGAAAAATTAATGGAAATAAATTAGGGAATAAAGTATAGCTAGCTGTATAAATAAAAAGAAATATATATATATACAAGAAATCACAACTATATCACATATTATTGTTTTTAGGCAATGAGAAAGAAAATATTGCAACATAAAGTTTATGGTGGGTCTGTTGAAGTATGTAGGCTGCGTGCTGAAACAAACTTAGTAATGGAACCTCAAATATCACAATTATGCAAACTAATACTGCCGTAAATGTAAAAGACAATTAAAGATTTTCTGCCGGATTGCACAAATAAGCTTTCAGAAAAATTACATTGTAAAGAGCGTTATATCATCACCAAAAACTCATTAATGTTATTTTGTTTCAAACACCTAGTGCTGATATTATGTCCAGTATAATATAATCTTGCCAATGCTTTTTGCCCTCATCGACCAGACCGTCCAAATTGCTGCATATATATATATTCAATGGTCTTCAATGGTACTTGGTGGACTTATATGGTAGATTTGTTTGATAATGGTGCATAAACTCCTATACCAAGAGCAGAGGTTGCTATAATAATGCAAACGTTCAGATCTTCTTTTGCAACTTCAAGAAGAATTTGGTTGGTTTTACATGGTCTTTGTTTGTGGTGTATGAAATTGCACAATAAAACAATTGCTAGATGTTATGTTTTTAATGTATATATATACTTGTCTTCTTAATATGTTATGTTTTATAACCTTAATCTGCAATATTTCTTCCTTGCCAACTTTTCTCTTTTTTCTGCGGTATACATTTTTTCTGTTTGGATTGACAGATTATTGATTCTTATTCCAAATATAATATGTTTCATTCTAGTCACTGTTTTTCCTGTTATCCGGTTGTTATAGATATTCTTAAGTATAAGTAAGTATAAGTATTGGTCATATAGCTATATATATATATAAAGTACAAAACAGGTGTTGAAGCAGTAAGCCTCGTCAATAACACAAGCTTTGACATTTTTTGATAAATTTCTAATTTCATTAAATTTCTTTCTCTTTCACTCAAAATTTCCCCAATGACCATCCAATAGATGACTTCCAATGTTTACGTTTTTAAGGGATTCTTGAACATACCACTTACCGCCTCCATTATTTTGCCTGTCGATTTGCGTAAGAGGTCTGGGGATTATAAACAACACGCGTCACGATGATGAAAGTCGTCTAGCTATACAAATGATGACAACACATCTTCTATTTTATTGTTAAGACAGAGATCCTCAAACAACATCTGTACAGCATTCTTCTCAAAGATTAAACCACGTAAAATGTATCAAGTCATTCCTACATCTTCAAGAAAATTCACTTGATCTTTAATTATTGCATTGCTAACACTTGAAAAATTAAAGATTTTCCATATGCTTATGATAAAACTCCAATGACGTCCTTGTCCTCATACTATTGACTCTAAGCATTTGACTTGTTATGGTCAGGAAAATTTCGGCCCTCTAAAGATCTCTGAATTTTCTCCAATTAAGTGGTCCATCCTTTCATCTGTTATTTTTGCAGCTGGTGTAAATTATTCTATAATATTTATAAGTGCTGTAGTTTTTATGTATGATACACCACAAAATGACTAGAAAGTCACTAAGGGTTGTATCTATTCTGAAATTGTATGGTGTATGGCTAGGTACCTCTAGCTACAAAAACTCAGCAAAACACTTTACAAATTCACGCCACCAATAAAACACCATCTTTAATCGAAACGTCACGCATACATTACTTTTCTGTGCATGCTTAATTTTGGGCGAATTTCAGTCTGTTGTACCAGGGCCTCGTACGCGTTTCATCCTCATATCAAAAAAACGCTACAGGCCCTGGGATCGAGGTTGTGGTGCCCGAGGTTTCGACGCCAGGCCTCCGGGCTCTTTATCGATAGCCGTATTCTATCTGTTTATGCGCGAGAAAAATGTTTCGCTATATTTGTCCTTTGCATGTTTTTACAAAAAGCTTTGCTTAATTTAAAAATTTCCTGATACAAAAGTCGTGGGATTTTATTGCTACCGCGATGCAGTTTCTTAGTTTTAAAAACGTGGACGGACGTGCAATTGACATTGTGTTGTCTATTTCGTCAAAAAAAGCTTTAACTTTTCGCGTCTTTTAAAAGAAATCAACAAAAACTAACTTACGAAGAGAAGAACAATAAATTTTTAGATGTGAGATTTTTGTTTGCGGACTAATTTATGCTACATCTTTTACTGTGATATAAACTTTAGCAAAGGTCTAAAGTTTATTAGTTCAATGAGACAACAGTCTCATTAAATCAATAATTTTATGTTCGTTTTTTATTAAAAAATTCGTAAAGAGAATCAATAAAAAAATGATACCGCTTGCTTGCGCATTTTAAAGGCGCATATTGTTGTGTTTGAGGTTATCGAGACATTAAGTTCAGTTGAAAATATATAGAGTAGCGTTCACACGTGTTTTTACTGCTTCTAAATACAACAATGGCGACGAGTACCTTTTTACCAGATTTTCCTAAATTTTCTCTCGACGAAAGTGAAATGCACAGTGTTGGTATACGTTGGAAGAAATATGTTAGTAGATTTAATAACTTTATAACGGCAATGAACATCGAAGACCAAACAAGAAAGAGAGCTTTGTTATTACATTACGGAGGATTCGAATTACAAGATATTTTTGAAGTACTTGACAATACTGGAACTACGATCGAAGATTTAACTAATGCATTTAGTCGATATTGTGAGCCGAAAACGAACGAATGTTTTGAAGTTTGGAATTTTCAAAAAACAATACAGAATGATGGCGAAACTTTACAATCTTATTATGTACGACTTAAAACTATTGCTTCACGTTGTAATTTTGACAGTATCAACCAACAGATCAAAACACAGCTAATTTTAGGAACAACGTCAAACAAGCTTAGAAAATATTGCTTCAGTAATAAAGAAGCATCTCTACAGGACATTCTCACACGAGGTAAATTATACGAAGACGTGGAGCATCAATCTCAAGAAATTGAAGCTGGAGCCACAAACAATATAGGTGAAGCTTCACAAGCAGAGGAAGTTCAAGTTTTACGTAAACAAATCGCTGATCTACAAATGCAAGTCCACAAAAAAGAAATACCAAGTAAGTCATGTTTTAACTGCGGAAATCCTTGGCCCCATGCAAAACAGTGCCCTGCTAAAAATCAAGTATGTCGATCGTGTGGAAAATTGAATCACTTCGCACGTGTATGTCGCTCATCTCGTAAACATAGTATGAACCCACCACCTTCTCGTTACCCCGTTCGTTTCGTTCAACCAGGCACCAAACAGTCGGTCGACCCTTTGGCAGAAAATTGCTTCTCCGTAAATCGTGTCAACTCGCTTCATCCTAAGGACAAACTCAGGACATTCAAAACCAGCATCAAGGTATCCGGACATTCTATTCCAGTTTTAATAGACACAGGTTGTAGTACAAACATATTAAATATAGAAACGTTTCAACGTTTACAAAAAACGAAACAACATAAGCTAAGAAAATCGCAAGTGTGTTTAGTACCTTACGGATCGTCAACAGAAACTTCACAGCTGAAAGTATCGGGCGTGCTTCAGTGTCTCGCTGAGTCAAAACGGAAACTCATTCTTGATGAGTTTTTTGTTCTTAACACAAAAGCACCGAATCTGATTGGCGGAAATCTCGCAATTGAATTAGGACTATTGAGCACAACGTTTCAAGAAATAGAAATAAACAACATAACGCCTACACCCATGCTGCATAGTGACGTCATAGCTAACTCTTCTGATCGTACAACTCACATTCCGGAGCGTCTCCATTCTCTTCTCACAGAATATAAAGCAGTTTTTAACGGGACAGGAAAGCTCAAAGATCAGCCAGTAAAATTACACATCGATGAAAGCGTTAAACCTGTCGCTCAAAAACCACGACGTATCCCTTTTCACCTCCGTCAAAAAGTCGACAAAGAACTAGACAAACACAGAAAAGCCGATATAATCGAGGACGTCACTGACCAGCCGACACCCTGGGTTTCACCGATCGTTGTTGTACCAAAAAAAAATAATCCGGACGAAATTCGTATGTGTATAGACATGCGCCAAGCAAACAAAGCCATAAAGCGCACACGTCATCCTGCGCCATCTATAGACGATCTGATTCACGACCTAAACGGCGCGAAATACTTTTGTAAACTCGACATGACCAGTGCCTTCTTGCAGCTTGAGTTGAGCCTGGTTCAAGATCAATAACAACATTTTCGATACACCAGGGTTTGCATCGATACAAACGGCTTAACTTTGGTACCTCATCGGCCTCTGAAGAGCTACAAATAAAACTAGAGAATATTTTGAGAGACATCCCAGGCTGCAAGAATATAGCTGACGACATCATCCTCTTTGCCCAAAGTCTAAAAGAACTGGACACCATCTTGGAAAAAGTCTTACAACGTTTCGGGACATACGGACTAACATTGAATCTTGAAAAATGTGAGTTCGATAAATCCTCAGTAGAATTTTTTGGCTTCATCTTTTCAGCCGCAGGAATAAGCCCAAGTCCAGAGAAAGTCAGAGCGATACAGCTGTTAGCACCACCGACCAATCCAACCGAAATGCGATCTTTCCTAGGAATGACGAATTTCTTAGGTCGATTTATACCCCATTACGCTGACATAGCTACACCGCTGCGAAATCTCACCAAACAAGATACAACATGGTTCTGGAGACCAGTCGAGCAATCTGCGTTCAATCAACTGAAACAATCGCTGTCATCAAATACTGTTATGAGTTATTTCTCACCACAGAAGTCCACCACGATTGTAACTGATGCTGGTCCACATGGCATCAGTGCTATACTACTGCAACACACACCACAAACGGAAGACTATCGCGTTATAGCATACTCGAGCCGAGCATTATCAGATACAGAATCTCGTTATAGCCAATTAGAAAAGGAATGTTTAGCAATTGTCCACGGATGTGAAAAATTCTCCATATATATACTTGGCTCAGACTTAAACCATTGGTATAATTACTCAGTAATCCTAAGTCAACTTTACCTTTACGTATAGAACGATGGTGTTTACGCCTACAAGGGTTTAGCTTCAATATTCGTCACATCAATGGCTCTTTCAACCCGGCAGACTATTGTTCCCGACACACCGTTCCCGACAGTAATACAAACTCTACCAGAATCATCGAAGAATACGTAAATTTTACAACAAAGCATGCAGAACCGATAGCCATTACGCTAGACGAGATAAAAGTACACACGAAAAATGACCCGACCCTGCAATGTCTGAAAGAACTTATTCGCTCTACTAAATGGTATTCAATAGACACAATATCCACAAAATATCCCAACTGTAACGTTAAAGAGCTTCACCTTTATAACAAAATACGCAACGAGTTCACTTGCAACAACGACGAATCCTTGATACTTAGAGGAAATCGAATTGTAGCACCGACCAGTTTACGCCACAGAATGCTTAAACTAGCTCATGAAACACACCTTGGAATGACAAAAACGAAATCCATATTGCGTGATAAAATTTATTTTCCGGATATTAACCAACAAGTCGAAACACTTTGCAAGAACTGTTCACTGTGTATCGCAAATTCAAGAATGAACCCACCGCCACCACTGAAACCATCTCCCCTACCACCATCGCCGTGGCACACATTGAACATAGACTTTCTGGGACCCTTACCAAATCGCTCGCACTTACTGGTAGTAATAGACCAACGTACACGCTTTCCCGAAGTAGAAATCGTTGGCTCAACCGCTGCTTTACCGACTTTGGGAGCTCTCAGTAAAATTTTTGCAACGCATGGACTCCCTCATAAAATCATTTCTGATAACGGCAGTCCATTTCACAGCAACGAATTTAAACGCTACATGCATGCTAAAGGAATAGATCATCACAGAATCACACCGCTACATCCGAAAGCAAATTCAACTGCCGAAAATTTTATGCGCAACCTTAACAAAACCCTACGGATTGCTACAATAGAAGGGAAGCCTTGGAAAATCGCACTGTATAATTTCCTGTTAAATTATCGCATATCGACACATTCAACAACCGGAGTCAGTCCAGCTGAAGCGCTATTTCAACGACAAGTTAGAGGAAAATTGCCCAGTCTTAACAACCAACCGAACAGGGATGCCATCAAGGAGGCACCACACCGAGATGCACAACAAAAACTTAAAATGAAAAAGTATGTCGACGCCCGATTTCATGCTCGCCAACCAGCTATAAACAAAGGCGACTACGTGCTGGTAAAACAACCGAAACGCAACAAGCTTTCAAGCCCCTTTGATCCAAAACCATACTGTGTCACACGAGTTCAAGGTACAAAATTGACGGCAAGCCAACCGGGACATACTATCACACGCAACGTTCAACACTTTAAGTTCTTATCCAAGCTTAAACTAACCAACTTTGATCAAGAGGGGGAGGAAGAGGACGATATTGATACTCCAGGAGAATACGAAACTACCACCAGACCTACGGAGTTATATGTACGAAAATATCCTCAAAGAATTAGAAGAAGACCAGACTATTTTCATGAAAATGTACACCTGAACAACAGTAACGGATTTATTGTAAATCTATGTAAAAAAAAAGACAATCTGCAAACTTGTTATGTTTAGTAAAGTGACAATGGACACATTGAACTAAAGAGGGGGGAATGTTGTGTTTGAGGTTATCGAGACATTAAGTTCAGTTGAAAATATATAGAGTAGCGTTCACACGTGTTTTTACTGCTTCTAAATACAACACATATTAAAAGGGTTAACCCTGCCAGGGTCGGGCATTGCCACCACCTAATTTGAGTAGGCGTGCTTTCGCTAATAAATGACAGTTTCGTTAGGTTAACTAAAAATAGCGATTGAGCCATTAAAAAAGACAACGATAAAAAGGAAAACTTTATTCGTGAAAATATTTCCATTAATGTTTCCCAGCGCCTTCAGCGTAAAAATGTTAATAAAAAATTGTTATTTCCGTACAAAAATGTGACGAGACATAAGGGCGGGATTCATTACTGACGCCGCATTTAATATAATTGTACAATTACCACAAAATAAATATTATATTAGATGAAAAGTATACATAAACATTTTTAAAAAAATCATCGAACACCTGTCAGACGATCGTTTTAAACTATGGATCATAACATCATCACTTTTTTAGGTAGACACATTTGTTTTGAAATAAAATGATAACATCCTTGCGAAGTAAATATATCAAAAGTTTCTTTAGAGTTTGCTTCCATCAAGGTAAAATCTAAATCATAAAGCGTACGTCTGACAAATTGAATTCATTCAATACCTCCAGAATTCTCCAAATAGTATTTAAACTAATTCATTTTTTAACGGACAGTTTCATTTTCTGAAATTGCAGACATCTCGTTTTTAACAAACTGTCTGAAAAATAATGTAATTTTACAATAATTTTGCAACACGATGCTTCGTTGATAGATTGCGGTATTTATAATAAAAACTTTTGACAAATTGACAAGCATAAAATAAAATTACGTTTATTAAATATAACATTAATAAAATCTATATTTAAAATTCACTTTTGCTGGTTCTAAAAGTCAACCTAAACGGCAATGCATGTTAGAACGCTTTCTTTTATCAATCCGCGGTGATGGCACTGCTCATATGATGCTCTCCATAAACACGTTTAGGTGAAGACGTGAAAAGCTACAATATATCTAAAATGCACAACATGTCTACAAAATAAATACTAGTTTTATACATCAATATAAAAACATGCGAAAAGCATTTAGTCAAAAAAAATAAAAATTCCCTTCATAGTGGAAAACGAATATATATAAACGAATATATTGTTATATACTTTTATAAATTAAATACTAGAATTATTACGTTGCCACAAAATAATTTCTTACGCAGTTATAAAATTGTAATGTTAATTCAGGACCAGATATCCTCTATATCTGATCCTGAATTAACATTACATTACCTAATAGGGGATTTAGAACCCTTCTGAAGTAACTGAACCCTTTAATAAAGTGTTGAACTATGCATCCCCCTCGAATAAAGTTCCCACAGCGTATAAATTAATTAGGTACTGGAAAATTAATATCTATATTGTATAGAATTTTGATTTTGCAATTTTTTAACAAGACCTCATTTGGTTTTCTTCTATCTAAAGTAAATTCAAACTAAATTATCAAAAAGAAAGAAAATACATCTCTAAACTACATATTCAGCATATGTGAATCTCTGTCGAATTGTCCTAAATGTGAATGATGCTGATATCTAGAGTTCGAACATGTCCATCTAGCTACTTGATGCTGACATTGAGAGTTCGAACATGTCCATCTAGCTACTTATACCAGCTGTACCGGATTTGGCTGTTTTGGCAACATAGATAATAATGGAGGTGATCAATATAACAGCACCAACTGAAGCGATGACAATAGTTGCTACGACTGCATCTGTTAACTCATCGTCGTCATCTTCATCTGTAAAATATATAAATTAATAAATTACTCAGTCGTAAATTTCGCATCTAGCTTCTTTAAATTTGCATTAAAAATTGTTCAATAAAAAAAAAATTTAAGGAAAATGATAATTCATAAAACATTCGAAGTGCACTTAAAAACTATATTGGAGACATTTATCTATATCCGTATACGTCCTTTTGTCACGCAAAATGGTACCGCAAGTAGCGAGACACATGCAATGTGGTATAAAACGGACGGATGAACCCGTGGAATTTTCCACGGGCCACCGACTAGTTCTGTAAAATTTTCTAGCACATTAAGTTAACTCAAAACGTTTTCTTAAACTGACAATATGCGAAATGTTAAACTTCACTAACCTTGACGTTGCACTAGCGTAACTGTTTCTTTATAGTTGGTCGACTCTACTGCTTGTGCGCCTAATGCAGCAACTCTAATGTCGTAAACGTTTCCTGGACTTAAACCAGTAATCACATGACTTGTTCCATTCACAACTACTGAGCTGCAATTGTTCAGTACACTTGCTAAACAATGGGTTACTTTATATTTCATGTCCTTTGTAGGAATTCCTACAGTCTGTTTCGAGTGCTTCCACTTAATATCAATTGCGGTGCCACTTTTATGCGATGTCGCTTTAACATCGACTGGTGGAGACGGACGTTCTAAATATTGCACATTTAAGATAATTACAAAAGAATTGGTTGAAACATTGTGACATCAGTGATACAACTCTACAAAGTTTTTTAATGACCCCTTTATTAAATGAAAGACTAAAAAAATTAGCTGACAAATGAAAAAAATTTTTTTTAAATGATACATTAATGAATATACATGCAATTAATATGCAGCAACAGTAGGTACTTAACCTGTTAGGTCAATTTTTATTCGGTGTGTGAGACAAATGATCTGATAACAATAATAATAATAAATAAGAAGATACTTACCTATGACGGCGCTTGTGTTAAACATACCAAACAGGCTTCCACCAACTAAGCCATTCACCCCACTTGATGTCAAAGTATAGGAATATGTACTGTTTTTATTCAGGCTTCCAATTTGGTAGGCAAAACTACGAATGCTCGAGAAGGTTCTGCATTGAGACGTAGCTGTGCATATATGTAATTGGTAAGAGATTTGGTCAGGGGAACTAACACCTAGCTTCTTTGGTGGCTGCCAAGTGAAGGAAACATTTGTTGTTTCCCATCCAGGAACGGTTTTCACTCTTAAGTTTCTCGGTGCAGAAGGTGCATCTAGAAAAAAATAACTTTGTCATATAGGACAGGAATAATTTGTATCTTCTCAACACAATTATTATTGTTGATATATTATTTTTAATTTTATTTTCACTCTCGGTACTAATTCTTAGTTCCACCAGGTTATGAGCTGTTTTCAATACAAATTAATGTAGATAGAAAGACTTATACCTTCCTTCGGTAGAGTAAAAAAAAGTCCTGATGCAGAACCACCAGGACTCCCATTACTTTTGACGCTTGTCAGCGTATAGTTATATTTGCTTCCAGCTAATAGGTCACCAAGATCTGCACTCATAGCAGTTATATGGTTAAATAGACGACATGTTTCTGTAAGTACATGGCACACTGAAAGTCTATAGGTGATAATTCTGTTGTTTCCACGAATTACAGGAGCTCTCCAAGTGACTGTAGCATTGTGCTGTATCCAGCCAAGCACAGGCAAAACAAAGACAGATGTGGGTGCTGATAAAGGACCTAAATATGTTTTGCACAATATATAAAACCTATATTAAGTTCCGTAAATATAGTTTTACAATTGTTTATACAAAGGTTTGTACCTATTTCTTCTGTTGTTGCTTCTATCACGTTTGCCTCACTTTCACCGCCAGTTGAGAACGCATACAACCTTAATGTATACTTTTCTTGTTGCATCAAATTGCTAATCAGCATTACCGGTGCATTTTGATCACCATAAGTGAAATGTTTTTCTTCCCTTACGTATACTGACAAAGCAGTGTATACTTTCACGACATAATATTCTGTACGACTGTTATCAACTGAGTTGTTGTATAAGTCCCAGGTTACAAAAAGGTAATCCCATGACATATTTTGTACGCGAAAGTTCATTGGTTGAGGTACAGGATCTAGAAACAAGGAACACAACACTGCAGCAAACGCAAATAGGTTATATGGAAACAACGCACGCGGAAAGTCAGAAATATAAAAACAACAAGAACAACAAGTACGGCTTAGAAACCTCTGACGACAAGTAACTACTCACTTCCTGTCTTTGGCATTTGAAACTGCCCAACATAAGGCTCTCCTTGTACTCCACTGGTAGTAACAGCTCTCAAGTTATATGTATAATTATAAGCGGCTAATAAGCCACCAAGCATGACACTTCTTTTGTTGATCACATTGTGGTCTTCACACATAAACCAGCACAATCTGATTAAATATGTAATGTCATCAACCGCGTTGTTTCCAAGCACGGCTGGTGCATCCCAATGAAAAGTTGCGTTCGTTCGTTCCCATCCAAAAACAGACTGAACAGATACATTTCTTGGCATTGATGGTAGGCCTAAATAGAAGTTAAACTAATAATACAAAGTCGCATAACATAATACCGTGTTCATGAATCACGTAGCTTTAGATTACTTAGGCTTTTTGCCTAGTTTTGATATACTTAAAACGTTAATACCTTATATTTCTATCTATATGTAATTCCTTTCTTTAGGGTCAAATAAATTCGTTTATTGAGTGCGCAATCACCTTTAAAATTATATGTAATTACTTACTGTAAGTCGTAGCTATTATGTCTGTCCAGTGACTTGGCCCGCCGTTTGAAGTAGACCTTAATCTGATCAGGTATTCCACATTCTCTCTTAAACCAGTGATTTTAAAAGATGTTTCGTTTTTGCTAATCATAGCAAAAGAACGATTTCCTACTTTTACTTCATAAGAGTGAAGGTAGTGCGAGTGATATGGATCATACGTCGACCATACAATTGTTATGCTATTCCATGATTTTTTCATAACGCTTAAGCCACTAGGTCCAATTATAGGAGCTAAAAGAGAAAAATACATTAAAAAACGATGAAATTTTCCTACAAAAGGACTGAAATTTCATTTTGTAAGAATTCAATGAATTTAGGTCGGTGCGTGGGATAATGGTTAGGGAGTTTACAGAATGGGTATGTTTAGCAAGTGCCTTCACCACAGCTATGGGTAGACCTGATGTATACATTCAAAATTTACGACCCAACTTGATAAAGGCAATTCCAATACTGAAATGATATTCCTGTGCACATATTCGGAATAATAAAAGATAATAATAATAAGTAACCAAATGTCTAAAATCAGACACAATAGCAATATAATATCACAGTGATATAGGTAAAAAGTTTAATGCAATAAAGAAGATGTTGAAACAAAATTCAGACCTTGCAGCAACAAATAATCACTCACTTGTAATGTTACCAACAGCTAGGTCACCAATGTTTCCTTTACCATCCACCGCATAAATAGCGTAAGAGTATGTAGCCATCGTAAACAAAAGAATAGTTTGAGACAAAGACGTAATATTTGCATGTGTTTGACATACAACGTCACACAAACGCAGAGTGTATGAGATCTCGTGTAATTGAGCATTGCCAAGAGAAATAGGTGGCAACCATGATAGAACAAATTTGTAACTACCATCTTTATCCTCCGGATAGAGCGACATGTTTCTTGGAGCTGACAATCCCGCTATATTGATTAAACAGAAATCATGATCAAAATGACAGTAAAAACAGTAAGTGCAATACAAAAGCGTCTATAATATATGGGAAACATAAACAGCACAGGAGACTACAGAACGTAAAATTCGCTGAATAAATTTTTTTTAATCGTCCACGATCAAAAACAAAGAAAACAGAAAATTAAAAACCTTTCTTAGCGGTAGTTCCGTAAACTATTTGCGACCAAGGACTGCTTCCCGATGGATTATTTGCTCGAACCCTGAAAGAGTACGTGGTGTCCGCTGTCAAGTTCACAAACTGCACACTGAAAGGCGGTAGGACAGCAAACAATGACGGGTGTGGAACGTTAATTACGATGCTGGTGTTCACATTTTCGACGTCGTAGCTTACTACTCGATGTTGCGGTTGGGCAACGCCTTCCCACTGAACAGTGATCGAGTAGGCGTCGGTTTCGTTAATTCTCAACGTCTGGATAGCTGGTGGAGGCGCTAGAAACAACGAGAAGAATTGAAAGGTTTGGAAAGAACGAAAGCGGCACACTCTTTTAAATCTTAAGAAAAATATGTTGAGTAGGCGTTGTCACAAAAAACAGCCGTCAACGTTGATATAATTTAACACGGTGGGCCTAACCACTTTGAGTAAGAGGAGCCTCTTGCCCTGACAAAGACGTTCGATTATGTTTCTGACGATTGTTGCTAGAACTTCATTCGTAGCAGCAATATAATTCGGGACTTACCACATCCTGCTTCCGCTCTTTCGTCACTGCCGTCTAAACAGTCTGAAAGTCCGTTGCACTTCATGTTGTTAGACACGCATTGCGGAGAAGCTGTACACGTAAAATGCGTCGGTCTGCATGTGTCTGTGAGGAAAAACAATAACATGCAATCAGAAATTGGAAAAGTAAAAGAAGTAATTACAATAAAACTTATGGTCGTATTAAAACAAGCGAACAAGAGCAGAAGAGTTATGTTAAGCTAAAGTCGCTTTTATGCGTACCTCTACTTGCAGTTTGGAAGAAACCGTCTCTCTTTTTCGACCCGGCTAAGCCCTCCTCATTGTATACCGTGAGTTCGTAATCATAGAACATTTTGGGCGCAAATTCTGACAGTGTGATGCTCGTCGTCATCAGCCGTTGGCTTTCCTTGCAATTCTGCGTTCCAAATAAGCAGTATTTGAAGGAATACGACAACTTGTTCACGTCGTTGTGGTTGAGTAGTGTTGGTGGCGTCCAAGAGAATGTTACAGTTGTGCTTTCTGCGTATAGCACCGGTGAACGATTGATTTCCCCGGGTATTCCAGGTAAACCAACGGCAACGTCTGGAAGAGAATTGCATTTAAAGGGAAGGCGTGCTTGTGAAAAAACAATGCGTTCTTTTTTAAAAAAATGTCATGGAAATTAGTTTTATCGAAGTCACTACTTTAATTGGCGCATGTTAAATAAGATTTTTAAATAAATCTAAACTAACCTTTCTTAGCGGTAGTTCCGTAAACTATTTGCGACCAAGGACTGCTTCCCGATGGATTATTTGCTCGAACCCTGAAAGAGTACGTGGTGTCCGCTGTCAAGTTCACAAACTGCACACTGAAAGGCAGTAGGACAGCAAGCAATGACGGATGTGGAACGTTAATTACGACGCTGGTGTTCACATTTTCGACGTCGTAGCTTACTACTCGATGTTGTGGTTGGGCAACGCCTTCCCACTGAACAATGATGGAGTAGGCGTCGGTTTCGTTAATTCTCAACGTCTGGATAGCTGGTGGAGGCGCTAGAAACAACGAGAAGAATTGAAAGGTTTGGAAAGAACGAAAGCGGCACACTCTTTTAAATCTTAAGAAAAATATGTTGAGTAGGCGTTGTCACAAAAACAGCCGTCAACGTTGATATAATTTAACACGGTGGGCCTAACCACTTTGAGTAAGAGGAGCCTCTTGCCCTGACAAAGACGTTCGATTATGTTTCTGACGATTGTTGCTAGAACTTCATTCGTAGCAGCAATATAATTCGGGACTTACCACATCCTGCTTCCGCTCTTTCGTCACTGCCGTCTAAACAGTCTGAAAGTCCGTTGCACTTCATGTTGTTAGACACGCATTGCGGAGAAGCTGTACACGTAAAATGCGTCGGTCTGCATGTGTCTGTGAGGAAAAACAATAACATGCAATCAGAAATTGGAAAAGTAAAAGAAGTAATTACAATAAAACTTATGGTCGTATTAAAACAAGCGAACAAGAGCAGAAGAGTTATGTTAAGCTAAAGTCGCTTTTATGCGTACCTCTACTTGCAGTTTGGAAGAAACCGTCTCTCTTTTTCGACCCGGCTAAGCCCTCCTCATTGTATACCGTGAGTTCGTAATCATAGAACATTTTGGGCGCAAATTCTGACAGTGTGATGCTCGTGGTCATCAGCCGTTGGCTTTCCTTGCAATTCTGCGTTCCAAATAAGCAGTATTTGAAGGAATACGACAACTTGTTGACGTCGTTGTGGTTGAGTAGTGTTGGTGGCGTCCAAGAGAATGTTACAGTTGTGCTTTCTGCGTATAGCACCGGTGAACGATTGATTTCCCCGGGTATTCCAGGTAAACCAACGGCAACGTCTGGAAGAGAATTGCATTTAAAGGGAAGGCGTGCTTGTGAAAAAGCAATGCGTTCTTTTTTAAAAAAATGTCATGGAAATTAGTTTTATCGAAGTCACTACTTTAATTGGCGCATGTTAAATAAGATTTTTAAATAAATCTAAACTAACCTTTCTTAGCGGTAGTTCCGTAAACTATTTGCGACCAAGGACTGCTTCCCGATGGATTATTTGCTCGAACCCTGAAAGAGTACGTGGTGTCCGCTGTCAAGTTCACAAACTGCACACTGAAAGGCAGTAGGACAGCAAGCAATGACGGATGTGGAACGTTAATTACGACGCTGGTGTTCACATTTTCGACGTCGTAGCTTACTACTCGATGTTGTGGTTGGGCAACGCCTTCCCACTGAACAGTGATGGAGTAGGCGTCGGTTTCGTTAATTCTCAACGTCTGGATAGCTGGTGGAGGCGCTAGAAACAACGAGAAGAATTGAAAGGTTTGGAAAGAACGAAAGCGGCACACTCTTTTAAATCTTAAGAAAAATATGTTGAGTAGGCGTTGTCACAAAAACAGCCGTCAACGTTGATATAATTTAACACGGTGGGCCTAACCACTTTGAGTAAGAGGAGCCTCTTGCCCTGACAAAGACGTTCGATTATGTTTCTGACGATTGTTGCTAGAACTTCATTCGTAGCAGCAATATAATTCGGGACTTACCACATCCTGCTTCCGCTCTTTCGTCACTGCCGTCTAAACAGTCTGAAAGTCCGTTGCACTTCATGTTGTTAGACACGCATTGCGGAGAAGCTGTACACGTAAAATGCGTCGGTCTGCATGTGTCTGTGAGGAAAAACAATAACATGCAATCAGAAATTGGAAAAGTAAAAGAAGTAATTACAATAAAACTTATGGTCGTATTAAAACAAGCGAACAAGAGCAGAAGAGTTATGTTAAGCTAAAGTCGCTTTTATGCGTACCTCTACTTGCAGTTTGGAAGAAACCGTCTCTCTTTTTCGACCCGGCTAAGCCCTCCTCATTGTATACCGTGAGTTCGTAATCATAGAACATTTTGGGCGCAAATTCTGACAGTGTGATGCTCGTCGTCATCAGCCGTTGGCTTTCCTTGCAATTCTGCGTTCCAAATAAGCAGTATTTGAAGGAATACGACAACTTGTTGACGTCGTTGTGGTTGAGTAGTGTTGGTGGCGTCCAAGAGAATGTTACAGTTGTGCTTTCTGCGTATAGCACCGGTGAACGATTGATTTCCCCGGGTATTCCAGGTAAACCAACGGCAACGTCTGGAAGAGAATTGCATTTAAAGGGAAGGCGTGCTTGTGAAAAAACAATGCGTTCTTTTTTAAAAAAATGTCATGGAAATTAGTTTTATCGAAGTCCCTACTTTAATTGGCGCATGTTAAATAAGATTTTTAAATAAATCTAAACTAACCTTTCTTAGCGGTAGTTCCGTAAACTATTTGCGACCAAGGACTGCTTCCCGATGGATTATTTGCTCGAACCCTGAAAGAGTACGTGGTGTCCGCTGTCAAGTTCACAAACTGCACACTGAAAGGCGGTAGGACAGCAAACAATGACGGGTGTGGAACGTTAATTACGATGCTGGTGTTCACATTTTCGACGTCGTAGCTTACTACTCGATGTTGCGGTTGGGCAACGCCTTCCCACTGAACAGTGATCGAGTAGGCGTCGGTTTCGTTAATTCTCAACGTCTGGATAGCTGGTGGAGGCGCTAGAAACAACGAGAAGAATTGAAAGGTTTGGAAAGAACGAAAGCGGCACACTCTTTTAAATCTTAAGAAAAATATGTTGAGTAGGCGTTGTCACAAAAACAGCCGTCAACGTTGATATAATTTAACACGGTGGGCCTAACCACTTTGAGTAAGAGGAGCCTCTTGCCCTGACAAAGACGTTCGATTATGTTTCTGACGATTGTTGCTAGAACTTCATTCGTAGCAGCAATATAATTCGGGACTTACCACATCCTGCTTCCGCTCTTTCGTCACTGCCGTCTAAACAGTCTGAAAGTCCGTTGCACTTCATGTTGTTAGACACGCATTGCGGAGAAGCTGTACACGTAAAATGCGTCGGTCTGCATGTGTCTGTGAGGAAAAACAATAACATGCAATCAGAAATTGGAAAAGTAAAAGAAGTAATTACAATAAAACTTATGGTCGTATTAAAACAAGCGAACAAGAGCAGAAGAGTTATGTTAAGCTAAAGTCGCTTTTATGCGTACCTCTACTTGCAGTTTGGAAGAAACCGTCTCTCTTTTTCGACCCGGCTAAGCCCTCCTCATTGTATACCGTGAGTTCGTAATCATAGAACATTTTGGGCGCAAATTCTGACAGTGTGATGCTCGTGGTCATCAGCCGTTGGCTTTCCTTGCAATTCTGCGGTCCAAATAAGCAGTATTTGAAGGAATACGACAACTTGTTGACGTCGTTGTGGTTGAGTAGTGTTGGTGGCGTCCAAGAGAATGTTACAGTTGTGCTTTCTGCGTATAGCACCGGTGAACGATTGATTTCCCCAGGTATTCCAGGTAAACCAACGGCAACGTCTGGAAGAGAATATCATTTAAAGGGAAGGCGTGCTTTTAGAAAAACTATGCGTTTTTTTTAAAAAAAATGTCATGTTAGTTTTAGCAATATTCCTACCTTTGGTGACGCATGTTAAATAAAAGTCTTTTTTAAAAAGACAACTACATTTAAAAAAAAACGCGTGCTTGTCAGAAAATGTTAAGTTTTTAAAAGACAATCTGCTGAAAATTAATTTTAAGAAAAGTCCCATTTGAGCTGCCATGATACTAAATTGCATATTTGTGTTAAGAAAGAGCGTTTAGTATCCTAAGTTTTAGGAAATCGACGTCGTGGGTGATAAGAGGCTCGAATGATTTCGTACAAAAGTTGTAGATACATAGCGTTGTTTATTAAGCTTTCCTCTAGGGTAAGAATATTGTATATTTTTCCTACGAAACCTTAAAGTTAAAAGAATGTCTTATAGCTGGCCAACACCTAATTCACGATAGCCAACAAACACAGCTGCCTGTCTTAAAGAATGAGATGTTTTTTAAATTAAATTAAAGATGCTGTTTTTGGTGAGTGAACGCATCTGTAGTTAAAACAAAAAAAAAGAGGTCACTGATAATGATCGCGTAAACAAAGAGCAATAGAAGTAACCAATTAAAAAACGCGGTATGCATCGCTACAGAGATCGCCTTTATTGTGCGACACGGTTATACACAAAACTCATTTTAAAACAAAAGCGTTAAACTTCTTCTTCCCATTGTGATTATAAATACTGGTTTCCACTTGACTGCATTTTCCACAAAGAAGTGTTTTTGTCAGCGCGCGGCACCTTGGCAAGACTAGAGTTTCTTTCGTGTGCGTACGTGCAACAGAGACGCTTGTGAGCATTTTGCGCTGTGGCGGAAAATGCCGTCAAATGAAAACGACCCTCGACAAAGATACCATCTGTAACCTATATCTGCTTTCAAAACATTTACTCTAAAAATGTTTTATATTTCATAAAACCTAATTTTGCAAGGAAACTACTGACATGAACTAAATTTGCTGTCACTTTTTATTGTTCGTTTGTTATATCTTTTTCTTACATCATGGGAGCATGTGACTGTCGAAACTGATCAATTGTTATTTATTTCATTTAAAAAGCTATTCCCGCCTTTGTTAAACATGACTTTTTTTATTATTTGTATATTTTTGCAAAACCAGATTTCTTTTTCTTTTTTTGCAAGTTATTAATTAATATTGTTGTATTTTCGTTTTAAATGCTATAAACACTCGTGCCTTTTCTAAAAGAATTGCGAACAGAATGATATGATGAGAAGGACAATGATAGGAAATATCTGTAAGTGCATATTTTGTTTCTTGTTTGTTTAAATTTTTAATTGAAATTAAGAATTCAATTCATAATAAAATTCTGCTTTTTTTGTACTATAGTGCTTAAGTTGATATTTCCATGGGCCACACAACTAGTCTGTACGATTTTGTACATGCTTATAAAATAACTTTATGTTAATAAATGTCATAGCTAAAAAAACAAGTCACGTGATAAAATAAAACAGTTTTGTGGCTACTAACGAATAACGTGCAACACACGGGGAGATTAACTTTTCATGTGTTTTTTTTGTTTGTCTATTTTTTTCCTGTTCTTTAATTTACACCAACAATTGCATTTATCACAACAAAAAGTGTTATTTTTTAATTAAAAAATTAAAACTTTTTATGTTTAGGCATTTTTTATTGATTAATGTCTATAAGTGGATTTTTCACAGGCCATACAGCCACTTTTAATTAACCCCATCAAAATCCCTTATCTTCGCAGTCCAATACTACTTTGGGTTGGTGGTCAGAAGACAAGGAATTAATTTTATAAACAAGAAGTTGTGTTTGTTTGTTGCTATTTTTTCCTGACAATGCATCAAATATTTAAATTGTATGTATCATGGCTGTAGAAACTCATTTCGAAAGCTGGAAAACGAAAAAAAAGGAAGAAACACATTTGCTAGTTTTACGTAAAGTAGAACACAACTTACGAAGTGTATATTCGACTGGAGTTGACCATGCACCAACTTGATCTCCAAAGTCAATCATCCGGATTTTATATTCATACAACACTCCCGTTTTAATACCATTGATTTCATGTTTACGTACAAGAAAAACTGTATCAACAAATGTTCCAATGGTTGAAATCAACTTTTCTTCGTTTGTTGTGGTATCTTTGTATGAAATTTCGAACGTTTTTGCATCTTTTCTATATTTAAAGTCGTCGCCGAAAGCCTGTAGTTTATCACTAGAGATTGGAGGTTCCCATTGTAGCACGACCTGATCCGCTGATTGCTTGCTTACTGCCAAAGTATGTATAGCTGGTGGATTTCCTAAAATAAATCACCAACAAAATAAAATAACACTTTTAAGATATAAAAAAAAGACAATAGGTTTTGTCTATATTGCCAATGTTTTAATACAGCTACATAGCAGCTGCCTCATTTTTGGCCAATTAAGTTACATCACAGTGTATAACAATGGCATAAAGCTCTGTAATACACCTATTGGGTTACATCACAGTGTATAACAATGGCATAAAGCCCTGTAATACACCTATTAAGTTACATCACAGTGTATAACAATGGCATAAAGCTCTGTAATACACCTATTAAGTTACATCACAGTGTATAACAATGGCATAAAGCCCTGTAATACACCTATTAAGTTACATCACAGTGTATAACAATGGCATAAAGCCCTGTAATACACCTATTGTTATATTTATATTGCTCATACCGGCTAATATCAAATCAAATTCCACAGTACGAATGGCACCAAGATTACTAGCTGCAACTGTGTATTTGCCCTCAGCAAGCTGATTTAAATTTCTTATATCTAACGCATAATGAAGGTTATTTGCAGGCCCCCTGTATTGGGTCACATCAAAATTTGGATGTGTTGATTTTGTGATAGGGACGCCATTTTGTCTCCAAGTAACTTGTAAAGCTGAACCAATCGGAGCTCTTGCAGAAATCCTCACAAATGATTGCCCATTGTAGATTATTCTATTTGAAGGGGCTAGCTGAAAGTTTTCTTCCATCCCTGGTAAAAAACAATAAAATAATGCAGATATAGCTAAAGTTAAGTATGAACTGCAAGTAAATCTAAAAAATGTCATATATACATTGTACGGTGAGTTGTGCTTCTTCACTTGTAGCTTTTCCAAGGTTGTTTGAAGCTTCGCATTTATATTTAGCTTCGCTATTTTCTGCGCCATGGAGTGCATTTAAGATGATAAGTTTATTATCAGTCATCGTGTATCTGTTATCTGTGGGTGAAATAACAATCCCGTTTTTAAACCATCTAAAAGTAGGTGCAGGACTTGCATCTACAACACAGCTCATATTGTATGTCTGTCCTTCACCTATACTAACATCACTGAGTTGCTTCGTTATCAGAGGAGCAATTTCCGTTGCTGTTTTAACTCTCAACTCTTGGCTCCATTCCCCAATTTGACCTTTGTTACTAGTGGCTCTCATCTGAACATCGTATTCTGTTCCTCGTTCTAAGTTGAAAAACTGATATTCTAAGATCTGCCGATTAAAATTTTCCGCATCTTTAAGTAGGAATGCCTGTACTTCATTTGTTGATACTTTAGTGATATTGATGTCGTAATGAAGAAGATCATTTCTCAAGAAATCCCATGCCATGATAAATCCATTTAATCTGTGTTCTTTGACACGCATGCCTTGTGCTCCTTCTGGAGGTCCTAAAATGTTATGACAGTGGATTTTTATTTATTTATTTATTTAAAATAATGTATTTAAGGATGACCTATTCAGTATAACATACAAAAATATATTCTTTACTGCTATTATATATTCTTTACTGCCAGCCGCTAATATTTTTGTGTATTCAAATGACACATTACTCATTAAAAATAAACAAAAACAAAAAGGTAAACATGCAAAGAGAGAAACAAGGATGAAATAAAACAACGGTAATTATATAAAGACACACAAAAAAGCAAAAAGCAACAAAAACGCAGTGAAACTAGAAAGTAATTGAAAAGAAAAGAGCGCTTACTTACCATAAAGTAAAACTTGAAAGTACTCAGTCATTGTACCAACCCTATTTTTTGCTGTACATCGCCATTTACCGACATCATACTTTGTAGCGTTCTGTATCAGCAATTGGTAAAAAATTGATCCCTGTCGAGCAATCTGTCTAATTTCAACTCTTGGGTCAGTTTGAGTGCTAATAGGTAAAAGACTTGATCCATTGAGGAAAGTTACAGTCGCTAAAGGCGAAGATCTCGGTGGTTGGCAATTTGTCCACGCTAATCTGAATCCGTCGATGTCATAGAAAAAAGTATCTCTTGGTGGATAAATAAACTCTCTTTCCAAAACTAGAATAAATTAAGTAAAACATTAACAAGCAAGCTATAATTCTGCCAATGATTAAGTCAACTCACCAACATATAAAAACTATGAACGTAATAAAAAGTCACAAACATTTATGCTATAGAGCCATTGTTCCAAAGAATGGTAAATATTTTTATTTTACTTTAAAACAATTGATAACATGGCTTTTCTTAAATAAAGTAAACATGAAGAAATGAGGACGCAACCTGATCGACGGAGAGAGTATAGTGTGGTCAACTTACATTGAACTTTCACAACCAAGTCATATTCCTTTGTAGTGGTGCTGACAGAATTAGTGGCTGAGCATCTATATTTCCCTTCCGAATTTTGAGAACCTGATTGAGCGTTGAGTATGATCAAATCATTGAATTCATTTTTTGCAAAGCGTGGGTCGTTAGCTATATTTATTTCCACCTGATCTTTTGTCCATTTTACTGTAGCGGTGGGTGTCAAAGGTGATAGAGTACAATTTAGATAACCTGTGCTTCCATTCTTTAAAAACAGACTAGCTGGTCCGTACTTTGTAATGATCGGTGCAACTTCTAAATACACATCAATCTCGCATTAATTACACTTTTTGACGCAACCAAATAGTAACTTTGGCTGATTTGCAAAAGTTAATGCATGCAACAGTTGTCAAAATATCCGATTTGTGAAAGTTATGTTCTCAAACTTGTGAAATTAGATGAGAGTTAGATGAGAGTTAGGTAGCTACTAATAATATCAAAATAAATCGACTTGACTTCAACATTGTATTGCATTTATAGCAGAAATTATAAATTATCTACTGACCCATGGAATGTGTGAAGTCCACGAGAAGTAAAAGCCAGCACGAGAATAGCACCAACATCCCTCTTCCTGAAAAAATTATCAAAAATGTCATAATTATAAAGTCAATTAAAGATACAATAAATATGCAATATAAAACAGACACGCAGACATTTCTTCTTTCAGTGCATCAGTGCAGAAAAAAATCATCTAGCACCATGCAAGTAACAAACCAGGTGTTAAATAAATCTTCAACCAATAAAATTGGTACATAGCGAGACGATCCGCTGACTTCTTTTGTTTGTCTACTACGTTTAGACATTTTAACTTTTAACATGTTCTGTTTTCATAACACAGATTATATCACAAAACTATAAAACGAATGAACGAGTATGAGCTACTTTTTACCTTGTTTTTACTGTTCCAAAGATTCCAATTTTTAAGTGTGATCTTCTTGTGTTTTTGTTTATTTATTGTTTTTTTATCGACTAAAGTGAGAAAGAAACGTTGCAGTTAAAAGACACAACACATTAGCAGGTTTGAGATTTACAGACGTTGTACGCAATCAAGATGCTTTTATATAAAGAAAAAATTCTGCATAATTCTATTCTATCAAACAATGCATCTTATTAGTAATCAATAGAAACTTCTTGCATTTAGGCTGCGAGAAGACTTAAGAAGGCAAAAAAAAATTAAGTTTAGTGAGTTTAATGGTCTTCATATCCATACAAGTAAAATATAGAAGCCACATCCCAAGGTAGAAGAATGACCTAAATGCAATAACAGGTACTAGCTGGTACACACATTATCAGTATCCTTTTATGGAGTGTTACCATAACGGATACCCTTGCAGATGGAGACCAGATGTAAATAAGAGCAAAATTGTTGTTAACGCCATAAAGTGTTCATACACAAAAAAGCTTCCATGTTGCGAAAGACTCTATAACATTCATCACTGGTTCTGAAAGTCGTTACAAAGAAATTGCGTTTGATTTTTGCCATTGATTTTTGAAAGTTATATTTTCTACATCGGAAACAGCAAGTTTTACAACAAAAAAACAAGTGTCCTAAATTGAGACTCTACCTGCAAATTAAAAAAAAGAAAAGTTCTTTGTTAATGTCAAATATTTTCAGTGAACAATCGATATTTTTAAACACATAATAAGAGTGCGTTATGGAACTATCTGTTGGAGCATGTTCTTTTTACAGGGGACATAAAATGGACAATTTTTTGTATATATATACAAAAATTGTTTATTTTATATTGTGAAGAGAAATATAGGTATATGCATTTTCGGTAAATGAAACAGTAAAACAAAGATTTGGAAAAAATAGCGTGGCTATAAATTTTTAAGACTTTTGATCATACCAATAATTAATAATGGCGTACGCATATTAACCATACAGCATTTTTCAGATTGTTAGTATATTTTTAAACGATGCTGTAGTTAACATTAAAATGTTTATTTAAGTGGGTAAATTACTCGTAAGGTTGTTAACCACAGCGCGCTGTTGTTATTAAAAAGTGATTTCAGTCAATGTCTTGTTACATAACACGTGGTATGAAATGTGACCAGTGTTTAGTTTAAATTATATTTTTTAAGAAAACAGCGGTTTGGGTGGGGTAAAATATTTTGCACTGTCTTAGAAACTACTTTCGCCGTCGTCAAACTTGTTGTTGTCGCCATTAACATCTCCGTCACTGTTGGCCCTATTCTTTAACCTCTTCCAGCAATACTATGTAACTATCTCCTTATGTAGGCTAAATATATAGGTTTTGTATTTGACTGAAACTCCATACTTTTTATTGACAAGGCTACAATTAAATTAAAACAGACATGTAAACTTGTATTTTATAATAAAGAATATGTCGACGAAATAATTTATATACAAAATAGATTTTTTAGTCTGCAATAGGAAAGTTAAAAATAAATAATGCAGTTAAAAGAGCACGACACAAGAAAACGAAATGGTAATATCCATTTTTACTGACATAACATATAGCAAAAATAAATTTAAAAACGAAAAGTGATTCCTTTAAAACTAATGAAAAAAAATCTTTCCATTGTTTAATATCTTCCATCCATTTCGATTGGATAATCATTTCGTCTGTATTGTTTGTTTGGCGCGTATCGATATAGTTGTTGTTGTTGTTGTTGTTGTTGTTGCCTTCGATATTGCTGCTGTTGCTGTTGTTGTTGTAAATACATTTGCTGTTGATACTGCAGCTGCTTCTGGCGATATTGTTGCATTTCATAATCACGGTCAGTTGACATTTTTTTTGCGTTTTGTTGTGTGGCTTTAGGGGTGTTTTTAGATCGCTTTTGCCACACTTTATAGGTAACAACCAGCAAGATTATAATAACAATAATGGCGATTATTATGCCAGCAATGACGCCTCCTGATAAACCACTATCTCCATCTTTGTTTCCTAATAAAATTGCAAAAGCTCAGTAACGCAAATCTTATCATGTACAGCGATACATCATAATGAAAAAATAGATTTTTCAAGTTACTGCGTGTTTATACAGGGTTGTCCAAACAATTTTGTAATGAAGTAGTAGTACTTCCTTAATAGGTCTAGAGTTATTTCTTTTAAAATTTTTATTTTAAACAGCCATGTAATTATTACAATTGGAGTTGAACAAACCTTCCGAAACAGGAGCCACATCAAAACTAATTGCTTCACCAAGTTCACCATTTTTGCTAATTGGAGTGACAGATACGAAATACCCTTTGGACGCTTCGATTCCTGTCAAAGTATGACTAACTTGATTAACCGTTTCATTTTTACATTTTGTCGGCTCTCCTTTTTCGCAGTATTTAACCAAAAATTTCATTTCGTTCTTTTTTGTTCCTGCAATCACATCTGGGTAGGACCAGCTAAGGATAATGCTTGTACTAGAAGTCCTTTTCTTTACAATGGATTGTGGCTCGGATGGTTTATCTACAAGATAAAACGGTAATAAATCAAAGAGCTAGTATAACAGACGAACACATGTCTGTTTTTCAAAGTGTTTAACAAAAAAAATAATATCTCTTACTTAATGTCTATTACGCTAACACGACATCATTTTTTTTAGTGTTTTCTCAAATTTTAATCATCAGACCATGTTATGAAAGGTAGGGATGGTTAAAAAATAAATCAGATTACTTTAAACATGGAACATCAGAATGAACCAGAGACTTATTGGAACCATCTTATACAGGTAACAGAGCCTACGCAAGTTTACGAGTTTAAAGAGTTTAAAGATAAGATAAGAATTAAATATTTATCGAATATTGATAATAATATTAATATTATTTAAAACAGTTCTAATAGCGATCGACTATTTTAAAACAGTTTAAAACTTACTTGAGTGGGTCCTGAAAAGTCCTTGGATACTTTCTCCATCAGTGCCATCGTCACCAATTGTTGTCAGTGTATAGTTGTAAGAGGTTTCAGACATTAAATTTAAGAGTTCAATTTCTCTGGCATTAGTTGTATCTCTTTTGCAATTTGTATTGCCATAACAATACAACACTCTGTAGGTTAGGGCATGAGGTAAGTTTTTTCTGAGATCATCATCGTGTGGTAGTTCCCACTTTATTACTACAGCGCTATTCTCTAATCCTTTTTTCTGTTTGACTTTCACTTGCGTGGCTTTTCCTGCTTTTCCTAATGGTAAAATTAAAATCAATTGCAAATTTTACTTTACCATGAAAGTTCAAATCTTATCAATGTTTTGATAAATTTGTATGATCTTCTATTGTTACGGTTAAAGTACTAGGCAAAATACAAGAAAGAAAAAGGAAAGGTAAATGTACGAAACTATCCTGAACATTTATTCGAACACAAAAGCTTACCTAAAGCGAGAGTGCTAGCCACAACCTCACTAGACAATCCTCTTTCCCCATTTTTTCCAACAGCATAAACAATAAAAAGATACGTGGCTCCTTTATTTAAGTCAGAAAATTGGTATTCAGTCTCTGATGGACCCAATTCCACTTTTGATGTTCCTGTTGCGTTACTTTGAAGAATAATTTTGTCAATTTTGTCACTGTTCTTTGATTGATCCCAATCCAACTTGATTGCATTCCAGTACACTATTGACATCCTAACGTTTGACAATCTGAGTAAATCTATAAAACGAAAAAAAGACAAAATGTTTAAAATCAAGTTTCCCTCTTCTTTGCAACTGGTTTCATCAATGCCCTAGAAACATATCCTCAAGGAATCCGTTAACCACAAGTAATACGTTTTTTCAAATTTAGCTACATGAATATGTTCTAGACAAAACTTAATTTTCCCAATTCATAAACATTTATATTTCCCTTTCCTAAAATGTTGCAGATAAAACTGTGCAAACAAAGGTAAAGAAACGAGCATTGCATCGAAATCACGTATTATATTTAAATAATTATATTTTTTACAAAAAAATAAGTAAACCTAGCTTACCATTCTTGCTAGCAGTTTGAAAGGTGCTTTCAAATTTAGGCCCTGCCACTAACTCATCTCCGCGTGCAGTAATTTCAAAAGCATAAATGGTTGCTGGTTCCAATTCCTTGACAACAACCATCCTTTCGGACATCCACCCATATGCCTTACATGCAGTGCCTTTACATACTTTAAGCATGTATTCGATTTTATTGTTCCCTTCTATTTTGGATGGAAGATTCCATGTTATTGTTGCATTTCTCATTTTGACATTGGAAACCAAAACATTTGTCACCTTATCAGGAATGTCTAAAAAACACGAAAGAAATCCAATTTTTTATACAGTCTTTCTATATTTTATTTAATCGTATTAATTTTTGGACAGATTAATATAAACAGTGCATATGTTTGAAATGCTTACAACAGCAAAATGGAAGAAGAAATTCTTACCAGGTTTTTTTGCTGTCAAAACTTCATCGGATAATGGCAAACTTAGCTTGCCTTCTTTAACAGACCACAATGAAATTTTGTAAATCTTTTCCTCTTCGAAATCGGAAATTATGTATGACTTTTTGTCACGTTGGACGGTGACCTGTTTTCCTGGCGTACCTTTAATGCCATAATTAATACGGTATTCGTCAATGACTTCTTCAGGTTCGTTCCATGTCAATGTCACTCGATTAAATCGATCGATTGAGAGTCTGAGTGCTCGTGGTGGGAGTGGACCGTCTGTTGAAACAAAAAATGGACTATCGTTCAGTTTAAGTGAAAGGGAAAAAGGTGATAACCATACCAAAGTAATCAAAATTCAAATTATATTTTGTTCTAAT
Source organism: Hydractinia echinata (assembly GCA_030067915.1). Lineage (NCBI taxonomy): Eukaryota > Metazoa > Cnidaria > Hydrozoa > Anthoathecata > Hydractiniidae > Hydractinia > Hydractinia echinata. The sequence goes on from JASGCC010000005.1 coordinate 4,349,701, forward strand.
TTCTTAAAGTAGAAATACGAAATAAAAACAGTTTTTAATTTGAAGTTAATATCAATATTCCAAGTAAAAAGTACGGGTTGTGTCTACCGATAATCATTCAGAAATAAAAAATGTACATACCTAATAAGCTAAGAGTCATGTTATGAGCGCGTAAACCAGCGGGGTGAACGTAAGCACATGCAATTGTTCCAACATCTGCCAACTGAGCATCGAATTCGATCGAATCTTTAATGATCCCATTTTCTTTTACCGTTGACGTTTTGCCATTTATTCGTACACTGTCAGATCCTTTTAACCAATGTACGTTTCTTTCAGTTTCCGATATCACAGGGTTAGAGTTTGGAGGAGAACATGTAAATTTCACTGATCGGTAACCATCTTTATTGTAGAAAAACTTTTCTGTATCTGCATATTTGAATATATCGTCGAACCCTATAACATTTCAATTTTAATTGTGAAATTTATTTTAATTGCAAATTGCCTTCCAAAGGTTTTTTTGCTAATGAAGTGATTGTGACTTATTTTTTGAACTAGCATGCCTTATAGAGCCAAGTCAATCCGATCCAATCAAAAAAGAGTACTTAATAATGCAAAATTGCTTTATGATAAAACGCTAAAGTTACAAAATATATTTGTTTACATTTACAAAGAAATATTTGTGTGTATTATACGTTGGTTCATATGCGACACGCATAAAGAAAGCTAGCTAACAAAACAAGTAGAACATGAGATATCAGTTCTAAAATAAAACGTCTAAACGTCGAGACTTCTGTATCAGGGTACATACTTACATTTAACTGAGACAGTTGATAAGGTACTCCTCACATTTTGAGAATGTAAGTTACTTCCCAGACATCTATATTTTCCCGAATGTATGTTTCTATTGATGTTAATCAATTTCATTTCTCGATTATCATTTGATACTTCATAACTTCCATTTTTAATGGTGATGTTGATTCCATCTTTTAACCAAGTAATTGTAGGTTTTGGTTTTCCACTAAAGTCACATTTTAATGTTGCGTTTGCTTCCTCTGGGAATGGACCAATAGTCGGTGATAAATCAACTGTGACTTGAACAAGAGATCCTCCAAAAGCTAATAACAAAAAGAAAAATACACACTATGCGCAAATGATCGAATGATTACAAAATATTAAGCAAATGAAAGAAGAAAAAATCGAAATATCTCTATCTGATCTCGCCTTACCAAATTATCTTTTCATCCGACCTCACACATACAGACATTTGCAAGAAGTAAAACATGTATTTAAAGTAACTATAATTCGTAGCATTATTTTTATCTTTACCCTGACCTTTGCCTTACCACATCTTTAGCTTTATGTTTATCAAATAATTAAAATATGTCTGCATTTTTATTATTTTATCATTTGATGAATTTTGTTTTTACTTGTCTGTATATATGCATTGTACATTTACGCTGGGACAACGGTCGTAGTAAACACACACTAAACAAACAAACAAAAAATCATATGCTTACCATTAACGTCCAACAAAGCAGGATCACTTCTCCTTCCGGTACCATCAACAGCAATAACTTCAACGCGATAGGGTTTGTCTTCTAAACTTGATATATCATTAGACGTATTTGTTGTTTGAATCACTTTAACAATACCAAAAGGAGAAGTATTGTGTTGATAGTAACAATAAATGATACAATGTCAGCTCGTTCCTTCATCCAGCTCAGAGAAAGAATTGGTCCAGGATTCCATTTGTACTGTATTGGTTTTGTCCATATTGGCTTTCCTGTTAAGTAAAAAACACCATGAATAAAGTTAGTTCGCCAATCTCTTAATGAAGACGACATCTTATCATTTGATGAATTTTGTTTTTACTTGTCTGTATATATGCATTGTACATTTACGCTGGGACAACGGTCGTAGTAAACACACACTAAACAAACAAACAAAAAATCATATGCTTACCATTAACGTCCAACAAAGCAGGATCACTTCTCCTTCCGGTACCATCAACAGCAATAACTTCAACGCGATAGGGTTTGTCTTCTAAACTTGATATATCATTAGACGTATTTGTTGTTTGAATCACTTTAACAATACCAAAAGGAGAAGTATTGTGTTTGATAGTAACAATAAATGATACAATGTCAGCTCGTTCCTTCATCCAGCTCAGAGAAAGAATTGGTCCAGGATTCCATTTGTACTGTATTGGTTTTGTCCATATTGGCTTTCCTGTTAAGTTAATAAAACACCATGAATAAAGTTAGTTCGCCAATCTCTTAATGAAGACGACATCTTAAAGAACACCATTAGAATCTAACCTCCACAGATTTGATCAACTTTTCATTTATGTTGACATTGACATTCTCTTAAGAAAACTGACATAAAACATGCCATGTTTTAACAAGAAACTGTTTCTTAATTTTTGTTTTATTTTTATATACCACTGTATTTATGGCCTTGTTTTTAAGGTCTATGTCTATGAACAGTGAAAAAAAATTGAATACAGAAAAAGTAATCATTCCTTATCAACATGTTTTCATACAGAAGAAAGTCTCAATAAAAGTACTAAAAGGTGATGTCACACTAAAGGTTAAATACCGTATTCGTACTAATTTTCTAAAATTCTATTCCCAGCGCATTAATTTCCGCGCAAAGGCGATATTAACGCATTTTAATCGTCTTAATTTTTTGCTCAATCAGCTAAAATTTTCGAATAGAATTTTTCATTATTTGGGAAAAATATAAATGCGTTTTTCTTTTCTTTCGTAAAAAAGGAATATTTGCCTACGATTTTTTTGCGCAAAGGTGGAAAAATTCATGCAGGATTTTTGTTAAAAAAATAACTGCTTAGTGTCTTATAAAAAGATACATATCGATAAGATACATATTTAGCATAAAAATAAACTCAAAATGTGAAATGCAGGCTTACGTTTTATGATAAAAAAAATTTGACAAATACAAGCTCTTACCAAACAATGTTAGCGTGGTCAGTGCTAATTTATGATGATCATTGAAACCAAAAGCATCATTATATGCTGCACATCCAATTTCGTCACCAATAAAATCTGTTGCTCTCGTAATTGTCAGTGCGAAGTATTTGATACCATCCAACATAAAGTTATCATCACGAATAAATCTGTTTCCTTCCAAAAAGCTGTCAGATGAATTTGACCAGAGCACTTTAGCCGGAGGGACACTCATTGGCGGCCGGCATAATATTCGGACATCACGTTTACCATCAATGTCGTATACGGCTGTTATTGGATCATAGTGGATAAATTCATTGGCAAGATCTGCAAATATGAACAAGGCATGCATTATATTTTACTGAAGGATAATAAATTTTCAGGACATTTTTATGACACCTGTATATAAGTAAATAAGTCTTTTAATTACTGACATAACAGTATAAATAATAAGTCTGCATTTTCCGCTAAATGTAGCAATTTTGTTCAGAAATTTTCTTCTATTTTTTGTTCGATGCGCGAATTTGTATCTATAATTCTAAGGTTTTTTTTATAAGCACCAATTTTTGCAAATATAGTATTCAGTACCGAAAAACGAGATCTGTTATCCAAAATGACCATCATATTCAGCTTAGGCTTTTTTGTTCACTTTACCAGTTTTCTGAAAACAAAGCATTCTTACAGCTGGAAATTTTTTAACAGATGTCCTTTCGAGTTCACTGGGAATTAAGAGACAATTTATTTTCACTGCTCTGTCGTTTCTGTTCCGATAATGTTCCCATCCTCAATACGCAGGCAATCAGTCATGAAATAGGCCAATAAATTATGTCCGCAGCTTGCAGCCTTACCACTTCGACCTTCAATATGCACAATTTTCATTAAAATGGTAGCATTTTCAGAATTTTTATTGCTTTTTTAAATATTGTAGGTTTTAAAATGCTAAGTTAACTCGCTGCAGCTAGAAAGAATGCAATGCGCATGGCAAGACCCCAAACGTTGAAAGCTGAAACCAAGAATGCCTTAATGGAAAGAATCCTTAAACCTTTTTACCAAATTCAGTTTTAAATCAGCACCATAAGACATCTTTTAAATATAAGACATTCAGCTTAACTTACATTGTACGAAAACCTTGCCTTTGTCACTTTCGGTAACACCAAAGGTATTTGAAGCTTTGCAGTAATATTCACCATCATGGTGAGACTGAATGTTCACAAGTTCAATTTTATTTGTAGATATTTTTAATCGAGCGTCAGTATTTGAAATAGCAACCGAGTCTTTATACCAAGTAATTGTTGCTGCGGGTGTTGATGAAACCTCACATGGTATTGACAACGTTTCATTTTCCTTTACGATGTAAGTTGTCTGTGGTCCTTTCGATACAAATGGAGGTAGGGTTGAGGCTGGAAATGAATATATGTAACATGTTAGAATACCGATGTAATAATGAAAATGGTGTATAGTTAAAAACATTCTTGTTTTTGATACCCTGTCTTGATAAAAAAAAAAACAACCTTGTGTACTTTAGAATTAAAAAATATGTAACGAATGTATTGCTGTTGTTTGTATATGAGTAATTAACGCGTGTATATCATGTACTATCTTTGGTTTCAAAGCAAAGATAGAACCTGTCACTTGTACTTCAGTTGACACATCTCATTTGCAGTACATTGGATAGAACAATGACGCAACTCGTGTGCATAATTTACTCGTTATCTTTGAGCTTTTGTTGCATTATGTGTGAAATTTTTATGACAGAACTTTTCACAAAACACAGAGAGACAGAAACATAAAACACAACGCAATGGTTATCTATTTGCTAAGGAAAAACTCACGAATAGTGTGTTCAAATGGAGTTGACCATTCACCAACTTGATCTCCAAAATCAATCATCCGGATTTTATATTCATACAGCACTCCCGTTTTAATACCATTGATTTCATGTTTACGTACAAGAAAAACTGTATCAACAAATGTTCCAATGGTTGAAACTATCTTTTCTTCGTTTGTTGTGGTATCTTTGTAGGATATTGCAAATGACTTTGCATCTTTTCGGTATAAATAGTCATCACCAAAAGCTCGCAATTTTTCACTAGAGATCGGAGGTGTCCATTGTAGCACTATTTGACCATGAGTTTGACCTCTTAATTTCAGAGAATTTATTGCTGGCGGGTTTCCTGAAAAAATTGCTTGCGAAATAAATAAAGACTAACTGAAAAGACTAAGGAAGTAATAGCTTAAGGCTACATTGGCGAAAATAAATACCCAAGCACATCCAAATAGGTGTCCTGATCTGGTACAAACATACTTTTTTGACATAAATAATTAAATAAAATCTTCTTACCGGCCAAAATCATATCAAATTCCACAGAACGAATGCCACCAAGATTGCTAGCTGAAACTGTGTATTTGCCCTCAACACGTTCATCCAGATTCCTTATATCTAATGCGTGATGAAAATTATTTGCAGGGCCCCTGTATTGAGTCACTGCAAAATTTGGATGTGTTGCGGGTATGATGGGGAGGCTATTTTGTCTCCATGTCACGTGTAGGGATGAACCAATGGGAGCTCTAGCAGAAATCCTTATAAAAGACGTTCCTCGATAGAATAATCTGTTCTGTGGAGCTATTTGAAAATTCTGTTCCATCCCTAAAGAACAAACATTACAAATGAATAATTCTGTAGATAATAAAAAGATAGGACGAAAAAGAGATAGATAAAAAAATGTCATACATACATTGTACGGTGAGTTGTGCTTCTTCACTTGTAGCTTTTCCAAGGTTGTTGGAAGCTTCGCATTTATATTTAGCTTCGCTATTTTCAGCGCCATGGAGTGCATTTAAGATAATAAGTTTATTATCAGTCATCGTGTATCTGCTATCTGTGGGTGAAATAACAATCCCATTTTTAAACCATCTAAAAGTAGGTGCAGGACTTGCATCTACAACACAGCTCATATTGTATGTCTGTCCTTCACCTACATTAGCATCACCAGGCTGTTCTGTTACCACAGGAGCAATTTCAGTAACTGTTTTTACTCTCAATTTTTCGCTCCATTCACCAACCTGATTTTCTTTGCTCGTGGCTCTCATTTGAACATCATATTCTGTACCTCGTTCTAAGTTGTAAAACTGATATTCTAAGGTCTGTCGATCAAAATTCTCGGCATCGTCAAGTTTAAACGTATGTACTTCATTTGTTGATACTTTAGTGATAGTGATATCGTAGTAAAGAAGATCAACTCTTAAGAAGTCCCATGCCATAATGAATCCATTCAATCTATGTTCCTTGACACGCATGCCCTTTGCTCCTTCAGGAGGTCCTAAGGTATTATAATGAATTTGTATCAAGCATATAAGCGATACATATAATCATTTTAAAACAAACAACGAACGAAAGAACGATAAAATATTTACCATAAAATGTAACTTTAAAGTTAGCGCTCCTTGTACCAATCCTATTTTTTGCTCTACATTGCCATGTACCCACATCATACTTTGTAGCGTCTTGTATCAGCAACTGGTAAAAAATTGATCCCTCTCGAGAAATCTTTTTAATTTTAACTCTTGCATCAGTTTGACTGGTAACAGCTAAGCCACTCGATCCATTAATAAAAGTTACTTCTGCTGGTGGAACTGCGATTGGTGGTTGACAGTTTGTCCAAGCCAATCTTTTTCCATCAATGTCATAGAAGAATGTATCTCTGGGCGCGTACAGAAATTCCCTTTCCAGCACTAAAACAATTTGAGTAAAACCTTATTAAGTTGGTGAATTTAGTGATTGTTATCACCTTAAAAATGACTGCCCATGGAAAGTTGTTTATTTCAGTAAACATGAGATATGGCGAGAGTAAATAACCAGGCTAACTTACAAAGCAGCACACAAAACAAAGCTAAGGCCTCGATCCACGTCGTGCAATAACCACCCCCTGTCTAAGGCAAAAACGGATGGCAACATGTCCAACATGTCCAACATATTATTTAGAAAGTAAGGACTTACCCGTCACTTTTACAACCAAGTCATAGTTGTTTGTAGTGGTGTTGACAGAATTAGTGGCTGAGCATCTATATTTCCCTTCCGAATTTTGAGCACCTGATTGAGCGTTGAGTATGATCAAATCATTGAATTTATTTGTTGCAAAGCGTGGGTCGTTAGCTATATTTATTTCCACCTGATCTTTTGTCCATTTTACTGTAGCGGTGGATGTCAAAGGTGATAGAGTACAATTTAGATAACCTGTGCTTCCTTTCTTTAAAAACAGACTAGCTGGTCCGTACTTTGTAATGATCGGTGCAATTTCTAAATACACATTAATGTGGTATATACAATGACGGCGGTTACACTTTAAAGTAAAAGTAAAGTAAGTCAATCTTTTCAAGTCAAAGAAGCGTGCCATGGGAATTGAATCACAAAAAGATTATTTGAAAAATAGATCTTATTAATTATCAATTATTTCTTCATGCACTCACCCATAGTATTTGTCAAGTCCACGAAAACCAATAGCAACCATGCTGATAGCACCAACATTTTATTTCTAAAATCTAAAATAATAATCGAGAACTTTTTGAAAAAGGTCCATGATAGGCTATAACAACATATAAACCTTCTAAAAGCTAAAGAATAATGAAATTAAAGTTAGCGGAGCAAAATCGTTTCGGGAGGCAGAGATTTTTGGCTGTTTGAGGTCATACCAGATATTTTGGTCCCGAAAGGTGAAAATGTTCCGTTATGGGCTATTTCAGTAAAAAAAACCGATGCAATCTGGCAGTAGTAACTAGAGAAAAGGTTTCCCTTTCTATGTGCCTGAAAGTGTATCATTCTTTTTTTCTCTTTATTTAGGATAATGCAGTGAACCATTTTGATTATTATTTAAACATTTTTCTATTTCATTGCCACCCTTAAAATATTTCGGTTGTAACCTATTTTTAGATAGTAAAGTACCATCTTCTTCTCCATAGAAATGGGTTAATTTACAATTGGCAATGATTTTTCATCACTTTAAAAAATTGCCACTTTTATCCGATAGGGAAATAATTAAAACTTTTATTCGCGTTTTAATTTTGCAGTTAGCGAGAAAATATTCTTTTCACCTTTGTATCGAACGTGGATTAATTAAGTTACAACGAGGAACCATGCGCGACAAATCTTTTTCATTTTCGCAATGGCGAAGATTGTTTCCATCGGAAGTTGACCTGTTATTATAGAAGCCACAGTTTAATTACCCACACCTTTGCGCAAATGGAATGATTAACAACATGCCATTAACAAGGTGATAAGAACCAGGTCTTATATAATTTGGCATGGCTGAAGCAATTACATAATCAAGGGTAGCGATTTACTGTTTTTTCCTTTGGCTCAAAAAATTAGATTTAGATTTTGATAAAGAGATTTAAGATAAGTAAAAAGAAGCATACAAACAAACAAGGAAATAAACAATGAAACAAACAAGGAAACGAACAAAAAACAACAACAAGGAAACCAGCAAACAAACAAGCAAACAAACAAACTAAACTGCCAATTTGCACCTTAATCTTATAGTTCATGTTTAACTTTCATAGCAAACATCAGTCATCTTTTGTGTTTGACTTACGAGCTAAATAACGTATAATTCTGCTTTTTTAGCTTCCTTTCCTCTTCTTCTTTTAAGCATATGATCAATTTACTTTTCATTTTTAGAAACGAAAAAGAAGAAATAAAAGAAATATGACAAACTAGGGATCAATGTTTACTAAAAGTTTACAAATTACTATTTTCTACCTTGTTGTTACTGTTGCAAATAACTCCAATTTTATTCACTTTCTTCCTCTATATTTCTCTTTATTATACCATATAATATATTTACTAAATTAGAATAAAAAATAATATCGTTATTTGACAGCAACGTTGTCGTTGTTTTTTTTTAAAAAAATATTTATCTTCCAGAGGTAAACAGCTCTCTCAACGACTTATGTCATTACTTAAAACATGGAATGAAACTGTTGCATAACTCTAATATACAAAACAATTGCTTTTTATTACATTAGTCATGTGGCCACCTCACAAATTATATTTTTAATTAACACGCTTACACAATAGTTATGACGATGTTTAATTACCTGTTTTAAGCCAATCAGCTTCAACTATTTGCGAGCGATAGTAACAGTGTTACATTGTTGCTATAGATTTTCTGCATGATAACAGTCAGCATATTATGATGAAAATTTGGCGTGTCCTTAAAAACGTATTGATAGCAAGTGTCACCCTTTAATGGACGGGATAATTTCTCTGACGAGCATGAAGATCTAACAGGGTGGTTCAGGGGTGGTGGTAAAAAAGTTCGAATCGAATTTGTTATGTTCATTACCGACATCGAGTTTATAGTTATCGTTATATGTTTTTAGCCCATATACGTTTTTATTATTAGAATAGTGTTCTTTTGTTTAATATATTTTAGCATATTTTCAGCACAGATTAAAAGACCTGAAATTTCAGATCTTTTAATCGTAACTGTCTTTCAGTTGAATTACACTTCTTATACAACAGCACCTTAGAGGTAATTTTTACACCAGATTTTAGGGTAAAAATAAATAAACCTGAGAAAAGACATTTTACATCAATAATATGATGCACATTAGTTAACAAGTAATAAAAAACAAAAGTTTAAAATGAACATAATTTTAGAATACTTTAACTTTTTGTCTAATTTTATCTTGAATATTCTTGTAGAGTATATTCTTATAAAGAAAAGCGTGAAATACATAGCGTATACACTTAGTTGTTGACAACAAAATATGTGAGAAAATAATTTTCAAGAAATTTCCTTATTATTAGCAAACCAAATCAACTCATTATTGGGTATATTAATTTAAGTTCGAGGCAGGCGAGAAAACACGTTATGTGATTGGCTGATCAATCATTTGTTTCTCCTTCAATTTTAAAATATATCCCCTTTTTCCCAATTAACAATAATTTTTTCAAAGCATTCTCAAAAGAAAATTCTTCAACATAACACGATAAACACTTACAAAACTAACAACGTAACATGACTTAAAAATGTCACGGAGGAAAATTTAAGAGTTAATAATGAGCCTGGGTTTTAAATTTTTTAATTAAACCATTGACGTCAAATTAAAATCATTATAATAACGATCACCTTCATGTCACTAATTTTATCCAACAGGATATCCCGAAGTAATAGAAGTCGGTAGCAACTACGTTTAATCGCCTTGTTTTTGTCGGATTTTTTGAAAGAGAAATGAGTAAGCAAGTCATTTTTAAAGAGCTTTGCGTTAAAAAATTACATTAGGTGGCAAAATCCAGACCACCGCTGGACTTAATTTCCTGACTCTTACTACTACTTTTTAAGGCTTATACATCCCAATGTTCATTAACATTTTAATAATGTATTCAAGTTCTCTGCCTGTGTATGTTTTGTAAATGAATCATTATTTCCAAATATTCATTCCAAATAGCAAATCTACGTGGGTTCTATATTCTCAGTGTATAGATTAGTAAGTAAGTAACGGGAAGTTTTAATGTCATTGGGGATTCCATCCTAATGGCTGACCCTTCCTCCCCTCCGACTATAACTATGTTACATTACCGCCAGAGATACGTATAGCATTGCTCTAACTTGCTTGGCTGTCACACAAGCCGGTTAGCGGTCAGTAGATGGCACAAAGTGGGCTGACAACACTATATTTAAAGTGCGCCGGAGTGGGGACTTGAACCTGAAACCTTATGATTACAAGCCGAATGCGCTACCACTATACCATCTCCGCCTAGATTAGATTATAGAATTAGGTACCTCCTTGCTAATTAGATATACAACGGCATTGCCTACACGATTCCCTGCAATGGCCTGGTTTGACCCCTAGCTGATGTAACGGCACTTGCTAACCTTCCTCGTGCTGTCACTGAATCCCACAGTTTCTATGATCACGAAGCGGACTTTCTAATCACTTATCTACACATCACCCAACTTTAAAAAACTCCAGTGCCAACAACATAAAATCAAAGACGTATATAATATAGGCGTAGACTGGAATGTTTACTATAGCCTGCAATAATATTATATTCTTTCTGATATGTTAAAAAGTGTTTTTATGCATCCCTTTTTAGCTTCAGCTGACATCCAGTTGTAGCACATTTCTTGAATATAAACCACTGCCACAACTTCAATTATTAGACAATAATCATTAGCAATCATCCAAAGGGAAGAAGTGTAACAATTATGCTAGATTTAGCGGAAGTCATCAAGTATTTTAATAACTTCCAGGTTATCCTCATCAACCTATAATTCCATGAGACTGCAGAAAAAAATCCATCAATTATATGCCTCTTGAACTCAAATACAATTTATGTCTTCCGACGACAATCATTTACCTACGCCAAAAAAACAGTATGGAATGCCTTTAGGAGTTTATTAATATGGGATTTTCCCTAAGATAATCATTACACAGGTTTCCCTTAAAAAACGTACGAACTATTAAGACGCTGTGACTGTAAGATTTCCTTGATGCAGTCTATTGCTTTACAAAAGGCATATCACAACTAACACATAAACATATTTGGCTTCACCGTGTTCTTTGGCTGGTAGCTACTTTCTCCACCAATGGCTTAACTTTACAAAGTCATTTCTTCGCATAAACAATTTATTAAAATTTAAGGATATATAACCATAATAAAATTAGGAATTTTTCCGGCCTAACGCTAGCAAAATTATCTTAAAATTTCTCTTATTCATATTCTTTGTCATAAAAGCTATTAAAGATATTAGGAAATAACGTTAATATTGTTAACAGTTATTCCAAAAAGTGTAGGTCAACACAAAGGAGAGCAAAATGTTGTAAAATGTATGAGTTGTTCTTTGTTGTGTAGAATTTATAATTGCCTTTTTTAACATTTTTGACCTTTTACCCTGGGTGATGATGATGACTTACAGTAGAATGCCCATAATGATTCCATTAAATGTGATTTAAAGATCACCAGGTTACCATGTAGGTTAACCCTAATTGTAACTTGGGGGAGGGGGAGGGGGTATTTTACAACCAATTTTAACGTCACTGGTAAATACACGTGTTCACAGAACAATTATGACGTCACAACAAAATTTACTCGCGTCAAAAAAATTTTATCCACACCAAATAATTTTTGGAGTTAAAACGTAAAAGATGATTTTTGACTACTAATGTATAACATTTTATTTAATTCATCATGGGCCGAAGTACCAAATTTGTGCCTAATTGGATAGGTTAGCATTCCTAATTATTATTACAAAGCAATACAGCTTAGTGTGGTGTTCTTCTCATTCCATTGGCTAGTAAAAAAATACGCTACATCGTCACTATACAACAAATGAATACCCATAAAAATACAATACATCAAATCCTTCCATTCGTAACGCTGTACATTAAAAGTAAGTAACCATACTGGACCTGCACCTATAGGGAGAATTGATTTAGCACATATACCTTATAACCATAACCCTCCCCCCTCCTCCCCTCATCGTCACCATACACCATACGTCGTAAGCGTCGACCTTATTGACATAGTTCGACAGACTATAAATCTGTGAAACTTTCAGTTCATAAAAAAAGAACGATACATACAGCGATTAAGGGATGAATAAAAATGTTTGTTATAAGGTTTGCAGACATTACCTTGAGGTTTTTACAAATGCGCATGTATTTACCATGAAATATGTATGTATCAAGGATATGAAGTTAAGCGACTCTACTCAAGCTATTAATGCAAATTATTAAAACTATATCGTTAATTATCATCGTATCTCATACTAGCAACCATTGCTACACTAACAGTAAAAACACGGAACTTTTTTCGGACGTAGAGCGAACACAGCTTTCCTTGTTTTATACTACCACCTAGAAGTATTGATACAAAAGAAGATCTATACATCAATAGCAGTGGGAAAGTAAAATAAGAACTAATTTAGAAAAAAACGGGACTTGCTCACATTTAGAGTTGAATCTGCTACCACAAGCCCACCTAGAGTGATCTATATCTTGCATATTTATGGGAACTCTTCAGTTAGCATAGAGCTATTGTTAGTCTCTTAACACTTCAGAGGTAGGGAAACTGGTGCATCAAAATGCAAAGTCACTGCAAATTTCCTCTTTTATGGAGGATGGCAAGACTTTTTCTTATCCAACTGACACATGCCTTTACCAAGATAATGTCACGAAAACCATAAGCGTAGTTCGACAGAACCATTCATCGTAATATTTAGGCGTAACAAGTTTTTTTAGCAACAGGTTTGAGTAAACCCTTTTTTTTAATTTAACGATTTCTTGAGATAACGCCATCCTAAATATACCACTGGGAAGAGTATACATTCACAACCTATTTTTTCCCTATTCATACGAGCTTAAATCTCCTGAATTACCTTATCTGTATATGGAATATTAAGAATATCTACAGAATTCCAAACAATTATAGAAATTATAATTCTTTGGCAATCTACTTACGTCAATCTACCATTTGTGTTACGATTATACCAAATAAAGGTGTATTGTAGTCTGAATTTAATGAACTGCAGTAAAGTCTAGAACTATCCTATATTGAACAAATAGTTTGGTTCTTTACTTGTTTTGCTTTTATTAAATAACTGAATTGTCCTTTCAACTTATAGCCAATGCGTCTGTCTCTCTCTCTAACGTTATTACATTTTTACTGAAGTTTCTACCATATCTGTTTTTTTAAAAAACATCGACGTGCTGAAGTAACAACATAGCCTCTCAAAGCGCTACATATATCTTAGGTTTTTTACTTATTTGATTTAAATTTTTTATTCATCAAACCGTTTTGCAATTTCTTGGTTTCTACATTATGGTAAGATCCCGATAATCTTTCCTGGTGAAGGGAACACTATATGGCTATTCTTGATCACTTGTGACTTTGGTGGATATTGAAATCTACCATGGGAGAAGTGTCTTACGTTCATTCTAACATATGGTTAAGACTTGGCTTTACTGCAAATTCGCATGTCTTCTATAATTTATTCCAGTGTGGTTAAAAGCCAGAATTTAGAATGAAAGTTAACTCTCTCTAGAATGCGTTTGTTGACGTTTGTGCTTGAGCATATTTCGAAATTGATTTTTCTGTCGGATGGATTTTTGATACTTTAGGGAATAATATCAAAAAGTTGGGCTTTCATGAGATTTGCTGAATACTTTCAAAAGCTACAAGGCCATAAGATAATAAGATTCAAGTATGCAAACACGCAATTTTTATTTCCAATTTTCTTTAATCGACCATAAACTATTTCTGTCGGAAGGATTCGATATATTTTCAATTTATGGTGCTAAATACTTAACCTGGATTTTTATCGAATTAGGGACAAAAGACATCACTATTTGAAGTTTTCTGGTATCATTAATATATATCTAATGAAAGCAAAAAGACAAAATATACCATAGAAAAATGTTTATGGAACAAATATCATTACAAGGTTATACAATAAATCTGTCGGAAGGATCTGTCAGATGGACAATTTTGTTTCGATATTTTAACATTTGAAAAATCGAGTTCTTTATGTCTTTGCGAGTTATTAACTGGATGTCGTTTTCGAATCAGTAAATGATTTGAAGCTAAAAAGTTTTTATTTCTAGAAATCTCAAGAAAAGGTAAATTGTCCATCCGACAGATTAATCACTTAAAAATAAAGAATGTTTGCATCGATATGCTGAAATCACATTTATAAAAAGATGTTCACTTTTGCTATATTTTGCAAGGTGTATTTCCATGCTTGAATTATCTGATTTTCATTGATTATAAATCCATTTTCCCTCAGCAGAAATCGTCACCGAATCTAAGAAAAGTCCATCCGACAGATTTATCATTACAGTTAAAGATTCGTAATAAATGATTTGAAATAACCTAAAAGCAACTTTCATGAAACCATTGAAGGCATATTGAACACTTTAACCAGTCCTCCTTCTCATCTTCATGGTCGTATGATCCAGCACACAGGGCACAAATGCTCCTCATAAGAGATAAACTCTCATATTCTTTTTCTTCATGGCCACATTCTAGCATACGATTATCACTGTACTGTTGTATTTTGAATGGTTCTTTATCGTTAGACAAATAAAAAAACTTCAACTCACATCCTCCATTCACAACCTCCCGTGACCAATTATGGATTTTCAATTTGTCTGGAATCTTCGGCGCTTTGTTAATATCTTACGGTTCTTTAAGTAGATCTGTTTGAAAGAGTGATGTGATTGAAGGAACAAGCCGATTTGCAGCATCACAAAATTCTTTTGCGGAATTGACAACGACTTTTCCCGATTTAACGTGTCGAAAAACGACGTTCTTAATGGTGCCACCGATGCCGTCCATTGGCCCCTTTCCATGGTGGGCCTCGTTGAAATGCCATTCTAGATCTAAATCTGATCTGTATTGTGAAAGAATTTTAAACACAAATCTAGATCTGAACTGCGCGGCGCAGCCATCACTCCATAAAATAATCTTCTTCAGTTGCACAAACTTTTCAATTTCAACTATGATCATGTGTACGCAAGTCATCGATGCGATCCGTGAATGATCACTACTCTCACTAGTGACTGTTACCGGCTTCTTGACCAACTCAGCAGAAGCGTTTGGCTTGAAATATACGCACGCTGTGAATATGCTGAATGAAGATGCAGATCCGAAGTATGCAGATTGAATTTCATCCTGCTGTTTATTTTTATAACTCTCGCTGTAGTCGACGTGAATTAATGCCGTCCCCTGCTCCATATTTTTCTTTTCATTGTTGTACGCAGAATTCTAAACAGGAAAAGGAAATAAATTTGAAAAATAAATCATACCTAATTAATACTTGATGACTTCAGAGATACTAAGTTTTGAGTGTAATTACTGGCAGCATTATATTCCTCACCTGTTCTCTTTTTCGATGGATATGTTTCTTCAGAGTTGAAACAGACAGTTTCCATTCGATATAGAACTCGTCAATGTTTTTTTGGATTGTGGCTTTTTTTATATGTTTATCTTCTCTAATCCAGCACTGATAATCTATGGTGTTTGTGGTGTTGTTTGTTTGATGGTGTTCTTCATCACTTTCAGGGTCGGATGATTCACTGCTTTCATCATTTTTCCAATTGCCTAAAATCTTCATGGTTTCACATTCCTTGCATTTTCCATAGATACAATCTGTGTCAGTTGAGTCGCAGCAGTATTGTTCCATAATTTTGTGAGGATCTGTAGGATGTCCAGGTTTGAATCTTTTTAAAGACTGTGCCATCAAGCAAGTGTTTTCACACACCTCACATAAGCAAGATGTGTCTGGAATGTCCTTCTGTAATACGAGTTGCTTTTGTGTTTTGATATATTTGTACATCTGCCTAAATGAAAATTGATGACCGTTTTCTTCCCCATTCAAAATCTCCAAAAGATCTCTCAATGTCCACAGAAGGTAACGCTTTTGTAGAAACGTTTTCTTTCCGTTAATAATGCCAACATACTTGTTATCCTTTCGACCTGGGTTAGTATATGTAATATCCGGTCGCTCAAAAAGTTCAGTAAGGTCAGAGGTCTGATCTTCAGTTAGGATATTTGCTTTTCTCCCCCTTTTGCTAAACTGAATCCTTAGCTTGTATTTGTGAGCCAAACCTTTGATAACCTCACATTAGTTAATTTTTTTTTTAAGTTTATACTCTAAATCTGTTTGAACAATGCTGCTGAGCTTGGTGAGTCATAAATAATAGAAGAAATTTCATGCTAAATTAGTTCTAAAGGCAAAGTAGATGGTGTAGCCATAAGAAGTCCTCCTGGCCCTACCTTAGCTAATGTGTCTATATTAGTCTATATCTTTTGTGAGTTAGTTCCATCTTTTGTGAGTTAGTTCCATCTTTTGTGAGCAAGTTCCATCTTTTGTGAGTTAGTTCCATCTTTTGTGAGTTAGTTGCATCTTTTGTGAGTTAGTTGCATCTTTTGTGAGTTAGTTGCATCTTTTGTGAGTTAGTTGCATCTTTTGTGAGTTAGTTCCATCTTTTGTGAGCAAGTTGCATCTTTTGTGAGCAAGTTGCATCTTTTGTGAGTTAGTTGCATCTTTTGTGAGTTAGTTGCATCTTTTGTGAGTTAGTTGCATCTTTTGTGAGTTAGTTGCATCTTTTGTGAGTTAGTTCCATCTTTTGTGAGTTAGTTGCATCTTTTGTGAGTTAGTTGCATCTTTTGTGAGTTAGTTGCATCTTTTGTGAGTTAGTTCCATCTTTTGTGAGTTAGTTGCATCTTTTGTGAGTTAGTTGCATCTTTTGTGAGTTAGTTGCATCTTTTGTGAGTTAGTTGCATCTTTTGTGAGTTAGTTCCATCTTTTGTGAGTTAGTTGCATCTTTTGTGAGTTAGTTGCATCTTTTGTGAGTTAGTTGCATCTTTTGTGAGTTAGTTCATCTTTTGTGAGTTAGTTGCATCTTTTGTGAGTTAGTTGCATCTTTTGTGAGTTAGTTGCATCTTTTGTGAGCAAGTTGCATCTTTTGTGAGCAAGTTGCATCTTTTGTGAGTTAGTTGCATCTTTTGTGAGTTAGTTGCATCTTTTGTGAGTTAGTTGCATCTTTTGTGAGTTAGTTGCATCTTTTGTGAGTTAGTTGCATCTTTTGTGAGTTAGTTGCATCTTTTGTGAGTTAGTTGCATCTTTTGTGAGTTAGTTCCATCTTTTGTGAGTTAGTTGCATCTTTTGTGAGTTAGTTGCATCTTTTGTGAGTTAGTTGCATCTTTTGTGAGTTAGTTCATCTTTTGTGAGTTAGTTGCATCTTTTGTGAGTTAGTTGCATCTTTTGTGAGTTAGTTGCATCTTTTGTGAGCAAGTTGCATCTTTTGTGAGCAAGTTGCATCTTTTGTGAGTTAGTTGCATCTTTTGTGAGTTAGTTGCATCTTTTGTGAGTTAGTTGCATCTTTTGTGAGTTAGTTGCATCTTTTGTGAGTTAGTTGCATCTTTTGTGAGTTAGTTGCATCTTTTGTGAGTTAGTTGCATCTTTTGTGAGTTAGTTGCATCTTTTGTGAGTTAGTTGCATCTTTTGTGAGTTAGTTGCATCTTTTGTGAGTTAGTTGCATCTTTTGTGAGTTAGTTCCATCTTTTGTGAGTTAGTTGCATCTTTTGTGAGTTAGTTCCATCTTTTGTGAGTTAGTTGCATCTTTTGTGAGTTAGTTGCATCTTTTGTGAGTTAGTTCCATCTTTTGTGAGTTAGTTGCATCTTTTGTGAGTTAGTTCCATCTTTTGTGAGTTAGTTGCATCTTTTGTGAGTTAGTTCCATCTTTTGTGAGTTAGTTCCATCTTTTGAGAGTTAGTTGCATCTTTTGTGAGTTAGTTGCATCTTTTGTGAGTTAGTTGCATCTTTTGTGAGTTAGTTGCATCTTTTGTGAGTTAGTTGCATCTTTTGTGAGTTAGTTGCATCTTTTGTGAGTTAGTTCCATCTTTTGTGAGCAAGTTGCATCATTTGTGAGTTAGTTCCATCTTTTGTGAGTTAGTTCCATCTTTTGTGAGCAAGTTGCATCTTTTGTGAGTTAGTTCCATCTTTTGTGAGTTAGTTCCATCTTTTCTAAAGAGCAAGAGTTAAGCAAAATGATTTCTCGGACGTTTTGGTGAGTCAAGAAAACAGGAGTTTTTCACTAATGGTTATCGTAAAGCCACCTTTAGTGGTGTTCACAGTCATTTGACAGTTTTATCCCGGAATATATTTTAAACGAGGTTCAATTTTGTCACTCTTATATCGCTGTTAATATCCCAACTATGATAAATTTCACGAAAAAGTTAACTGTTAAAAGTTATACTTTGTAGAAACAAATATCCTAGAAATTTGTCTTAAGAATTTTACTAATAAGATCTTTCTTTCCAAGCGAATCTTTAACACTGTTTCTAGGAGAGAATAATTATAATTTTATCTTTTCTTGGTAGTTAGGACGCGTTGCATTTTTCGCAACAAGCTTTCTTATTGTTCCCTTCGTTTTGTATTTAGTTCCACCTGAAGTTTTTTTAGTTTAAAGATCGTATCCCGAAGTATTTACGCTCTGGCCTTGTTTACCAGGTTAAGTGTGGCGGCTGCAACGGCTCTTGTTATGGTAGAACTACTCGCTACTTTTACGTCAGAATTTGCGAGCAGTTAGGGATATCGCATCTTGCCGATAAACCCAGTCTGCTGTTCAGGATCATAGATATGAATGTGATTATGCTCCATCGGTTTGTAATTTAACTGTGTTATGCTATAATGATTTTAAATTAACCTTGAACTATTACTTCATTGCCTTTAGAACTATTCTTTAGAACTATTCTAATTTATTTAAAACTGGTGTACGTGAGCCACTGAGAAAATTTGTGTAAATAAATTGGACTTGTCGAAAATGCCTTGTTTTTTATTCAACAATCAGCGCTGCATCTTTTGAGTCTTGAGAGAGATATTGTGCATTGCTGTATACGTATGATACATTTTTGCAGCCCTCAGCAGCTTTTGGCAACTCATTAAAAACAGAATCTTCATATTATAATTTGGAAAACCCATTTGGTACAGATTGATATTGGTACAGATACGCAACTCACAGATTAATAAAAATGAAAATACAACTCACTAGCCACAAATCACTAAATTTGATAGGACCATCTTACGAATAAAAAACTTTTCGTAAGACTAACAGTTTTTTATCTTTAACTGAAGACTGCAATGTTTTCTTTGGTAAATCTTAGAATGCGAAATAAGTAAAAAACGCTAGAAGATTAGTTCGCAATGTAGTTAATGTAAACTCATGACACGAAGTTTCGAGCTCGTGCCAACTTATATAAGACAGTAGATATGTCGCGAGGAATATTTAATATCAGGCAAAATCAGGGTCAGAATTCCTGAAATGATTCTGCCGCGGATTTGGTTTCCGCGATATCACTCAGTCGCAGAATTACCATTCTTAATGAATGACTTTTTCTTTTTCCAAAAATTTATGATCCACCGTTTTAGGCTCTTTTCAAGTTCGAAAATATATGAAGACATCACATTTGACTTCTGATTTTTCATAGATTTTACACTTTTCTAAACTATAATAAACCTTTTACTCAGCATGGTAAAGAAGGAGCGGATTTTAAGACAAGCTATTCAATATTTGAACTCTTCAAATAGTACTAATGACGATATCAATCATATAAAAGTACGCCTTGAGCGAGTAATAATTTCAACTATAGATGCTTTACATGATGACGTCACTTTCAGAATGAGTTATACGATTTATTGTACCCCGTGATTCGAAAACTCAATTCGTTTGCTGATCGAGATTCAAAACAGTAATGGCTTTGTTACGAAACAAATGACCCTACTGGCCTAAATTATTAATTACGAAAGAGAAGCAAGAATTATTTATAAACTAAACTTTTCAATACGTTGGTGATTTCTTCTCCACCATATTAATTAGCTTACAAAAATGAATACACTAAAAACACATAAGCGATATTACTGACCCATGCTCATAAATTCAGAGTTCCAAAAGAACAATTCGCGGAAGTGAAAACTGCTGCAGAAGGATAACAACGTCAATCGAAAATGAAAGCATGGGCAGACAATATCTGCCTACAATGCCACGGCTAAAATAAATTTTACTACTTTCCTAGGTAAAAACTACAACTTTCAAATTAAAGTAGTTATCGGCAGTGTAAATATTTACCACGCGATAAGAAAGTTGGTAAAGACCTAATAATATTGCATTTATTTGAGCCCAAAGTATATGAAACTATCTCAAAGTCTTGTTGGAGTTAATATTTTGCGCACGGGTAATAATTATTGTTCAAACATAATGTTATTCTCGCTTGTTGCTGTACTATTTGTATGCATTTTCCCTTAAATGTTAAACTTCCAAATGAGGACTTGTAAAAGCAATAAAAATGTAAAGGATTTTATCTTGATTATACAAATGTCGTAGCTAAAACAATAACGATTACTGACTGTCCAAAGATCAACTATTCTTGGTCCCTTTTAAACGAGGACTTGTAAAAGCAATACAAATTTAAAGGGTTTTATCTTGATTATACAAATGTCGTATCTAACTAAAACAATAACGATATAGTGACTGTCCAAAGATCAACTATTCTTGGTCCCTTTTAAACGAGGACTTGTAAAAGCAATGAAGTTGTAAAGGTTTTATTTTGATTAAGAAATGTCGTATCTAACTAAAACAATAACGACACAGTGACTGCTCAAAGATCAACAATTCTTGGTCCCTTAGTACCAGACAATTTTGCGATAATGGACTGAATATATCAACGAAAAAAAAAGAAAGTAGTTAATTAAAGTATATATTGTATTAAAAAATTTATAATAAATATTTTAAAACTTCATTGTCTTCTTCCAACGTCTTTCCTTTTGAATTTCTTGATGAATTGTGTTTCTTTACAAGACAAGAACGTCTTCCACACATGTCTGAAAGAGAACAATGAACGTAAAGAAAAGAAAAACTTATAGCTGATATTGATTTCTCAATTTTTTGGACTCAGATATTGTCGGTTAGACTCATTACAAGAAATTTATCCATTAAAGTTGCACTTAAGTTTCAATATAAAAAGATAATACTCTTACCCCTTCGTCTTTTACAAATAACATGGCGGAAACTGGTTCAATATTCTTAACGGTCCATTTCACTTCAGGAAGGCCTGGATTGCTTGCTTGAAATGCAACAATGATTCTTCCTCCTTCTTTAGGGTTTTCGCGTCCAGTTCTTTTCTCAAGAGTGATAATAGTTTCTAAAAGAAAAATTATGCTTAAATGAACTTTAGGAAGCAAGAAAAGCTTTTAACTGAAAAAGTAGGAACAGAAATTTTTGCAGATCTAAGAAGTTTATCTTTAAATGACGATAAGACTTACTAGCTGTGTTGATATCAGCAAGTTGGCCATCATTATAAACTGCAAATTCACTTCCTCTGGCCAATTCCAAGGGATGAGCGTATTGTAGTACGAGTTGCCAACATTTGTCGTCTGGAATAGTCCTGATGATATTGACTGTGATTGTAAATGAACCGCCACCACCGCCTCCAAAAACGTTTACAGTTTGAACAATATCGCTGTAATACAAAACGAAGACAATTTCTAATTTAACATCCCTTCTTGAATGTTAATGTCAGGTTAAAACAACTTTTAAAATTTTCAAAGGATCACAAATACATCGCTTGGTACATGTGGTATCTCGGCTTCATTTTTAAAAGAAAATAGATAACTGAAACGACTAAGTTTAAATGTGTTTTAAATTTCTCAAAGTTTACAATTTTTGCGAAATTAAAAGTCAGTGAAAAATCGTTGTTTACGAAATTAAATGCAAATGTTTCAAAGGATCTTTTTATTTTTGCAATAAATATCTTTTTCTTTTCCCAATTTTATTTTTTAATAGAAATCATTTTGACTTTAGGACGATTCCCAAAGCGTAATTAAGAAATTGTAAATTCGGGGAACAATTGATTTCTAAAGATGTTTTCATGACCATAACAAATTTGAAGACTGTAGAATATTTTGACCTGCTAGATATAAAAGATATAGGATATAATCAAATATCATTATTTCCTTACCTTTGGAAAGCTCCAGCTCTGGGTGGTCTGGTTGGGCACGCATTGCAGAAGGTACCACCACAATCTACACCTTCTTCATCACGATTTTGCTTGTCGTCAAAACATGTGGGTGCAGCAGAAGGAACAGTGTTGAAAACTCTGCAACCCGGAAGTCTAGGTGCAGTAGCACCACCCTAAAAAGCAGCACGAAATTTAATGGAAGCTTATGTGGTTGATATCACAAAACCAGATTCGAAAATTGAAAGGTTTGATCTCTGAGATCATAAAGATCTTAAAGAATCAACAGAAATGTGCATAACATTTTATGGTACTTATTTTGACGAAAAGCAAAATAGTAATATTCCCTGCAAAGGTGTAGAATCAAATAGTAATATTCCCTGCAAAGGTGTAGTTTCAAAGTGCAGAATCAGTGAACATTACTTATCTGCACATATTACTAAGAGATTTTTGCATGATTGATAATGCTTCGAATTTTACCATGGATCTGTTAGCACAATATGTATTATTTACAAGCAAGACAATTTGCGATGGCAACACAGGTTTGTAACTACTTACGATGATGTCTTTCATTGATGGAGCATCTTCATTACATATATCCTTGTTGATAGAATTATCACATGTTAACCTTGGATCACATTCTACATTAATAGGAACATCACGCAGATTGACATCAACTGTTCCAATACGACCGTCAAGATGGTAACAAAAGTCTCCTCGACTAGAACCTAAAAAGAATTAACTTAATTTATATTTCTGAACATTTGTTCCACAATCTAATAATGTGCTGCATATGGTGAAGTTATCTGACAAACTTATATTCTGGTCTACATGTACATTCCTAACTTAGGATTGTATCGTTTTAGTTATGTTAGCTCATAGCCAAGTGGATAGAAATCCAATTATTCTGGAACTTAATCATTTTAACACTAGGTTAAGTAAATAGAAAATGACATAGGAAAACTAGAAATACGAAAAAAATTAAATAGATTCAATATTTCATTGTTAATGTTCCTACAGTCAGTTGACTTACCAACTTTTAGGAAATGTGTCTCTAATGCGGGTCCACCAGTTCTTAAACAGGAATATGTTATTGGATTCCTGTTTGAAATGCAGTTGAAACTAGGATTTCCTCCTGTGATGTACAACTTTGCACAACTGAAATACGGTTCTCCTCCATTACCAACCAACATGGCAGTTTGCAGCACGTAATATCCTTCAGGGAGATTTGTTGGAATACCAATTGTCGTGTCAAACCTTTCCACGTCATATTGGTCTAAAAAGTATTGTGTTACCTTTTAGTAAAAACATAATATTAAATACTAAATGCCATGCATAAGTTGATCAAATTTTAATAATTAAGGAAAGAAGGTTTTGAATTTCATCCATCTCTTTCTCTTCTTCTGTATTTCTCTCTTTTTGGCTGCTTTTTCAAGTCATTCCATAGAGATAAGGATTAACTAGTCCACAGGTAGATTGACCTTATAATTGTGAAGTAGATCTTTGGATAACAAACTACATATTTAAAGGCGCTTGTTGTCGACTCTGTTTCTAAATATCTTAAGGATGCGACTGTTTTTATTTTCATCAAAGAGATAAAACGTAGGCACGTATTAGATAAAAAATTTAGATTAAAAATTGTGAGTCTAGCATTTCATTGAACTGATTTACTTGGATCCGGAAGTGCGTTGCCTACCTGATTGAAATTCACATCCTGGTCTACCATCACAGGGGTGTACGCAGTCACCATTTAAGGTTTTATCAGGACGGGTATCATGTCCGTAACATGCAAATTTCATTACGTTTTGTTTAAAGACTTCAGCATTTGCTTCTTGAGCAAGTGGAACGAGAGAAATCCTAACATAACCGCCACCGTGATTATTTGAAGTCCACCCAACCTGTAGAATAAAACGCAATGTTACATCCTGTTGCACCAAGCAATGCATTTGCATTTACAGTCAAAACTAAAGCAAGATGCTCTTTATATTTACGTCAATAAGCATAATGTCCTTTCATAGATAGAAAGAATAACATTGCTATTTAATTCAATCGTTTTAAATGTTGTGTTCCTAATGCGTTCGGATTACGTAATAAGTTTACCTTCAATCGATCTCCAGCATGGACAGTTGTTACAATAGCTGCAAAAACAAAGAGATTACAAATTAGTTTAAAGTTATGTAATCGTACGTTTGAGACTCCTAGGGTTCAACCATTATACAATTATACAGTTGTAACTTAGTTATAGCGAACGCGAAAGACATGCTTGGGTACCTTTTTTATTCATACTTTTTTATTACAATAGATGTCATGATTGTGAATTATTGTTTTGATTGTACGTAAGGCACGAGTTGTCTACGTCAACATATTCATAACCAGAGTTTAGGTAAAAGCAATGATTATGTGTAGATTTCTTGCGTCAGGACGCAACTATAACCCCCAGTGTATTTGGAGAGAATATTTTGCTTGTCTTGACAAAACTATATTATTTGTATGTTTGAAAGATATCATAAGAAACTTACCATTAGCGACACCAGTTTCGCAATGTCTATTTTGGACTCCACCACGTCCAGGCGTAGCAATAAACGAACTAAACAGAGAAAATAATTTTATAATTCTCACTTTAGTTTTTGTTTGTGATTTGTGGTAAACTAAGCTTGTGATAAGTACATACGGTGGACAACTCATCCAGGAATGACCAGAAACTAAGGGCAGTACGAACAACCAGATTCCAGTAAACCACATGTTGGAGTATGTCTTTTTAAATGCTATAATAAAGAATAGAAAAGATATCTATTTTATGTTCTAACGGTTTTTTGAGATCAAACATTACTTTGTTTAACTTTGTATTCAATCCTTGCTATTTTTTAATCATATTATCAATATTTCATTTAATTGCATGTAGTATATACTAAATATTTGTAAAAATCCGGCAGTGTCCTATAATGACTTTTTCCTATTTTCCCCTATTTTCTAATCACCTTTTTCATGTACATTTTGTATTTGAAACAGGTTTCTTTATTTTCATCAATGCAGTCGCTGTAAATT
Organism: Hydractinia echinata; assembly: GCA_030067915.1. NCBI lineage: Eukaryota > Metazoa > Cnidaria > Hydrozoa > Anthoathecata > Hydractiniidae > Hydractinia > Hydractinia echinata. Next base: position 4,375,210 of record JASGCC010000005.1, read on the forward strand.
CTTTCTGACGAGTGCGTATGTGTTGGTTCTTAGTTAACCAATTGATAAGCAAAATAAAAACAAAAATATAAATTTTTTTTTAGACAGTCTTGTTATTTTGATTCCTAAGGAACAACAATGTATTACTCATCAGTAAGTTTATTATAGAAAACTACTAATTGAGTTCTTCACTTAATATTTCTTAAGTAAGTTAGTTAGCCTAATTAAATTACTGGTTTTGTCTTACGTAATTTAATTAAATAGACCGATTGTAATCTTCTAATTGCCATAAACAAGAAAATGCCCTCCCATTGTCTTTTACTAATTATGTTTACCCAATTACTTTAATGATAGAAATCCTGTTCGATGTGGACAAACATTGTCATAAGGAAGTACCGCTTGACCCTAAAAACATGCGCAGTTTAAATGCGGAAAAAGAAAAAGAAAGAACTTCAAATATAACATATCAAAAGCATTGATCTTCCAACTCTTCAAAGGGTGGTTAATTAGAGCTTTTAAAAACATTTCCTTTCCGTCCTCTGGAAGATCCTCTCAGGCGAAAGAAAAGTTAATTACATGCTATCAAAATTAAAATTTAGCTTTGTTCTTAATTTGAACTAAAAATTACATTTTTCCTTGTCTCTTCAGTTAGTTATAGTTATCAGCCTAAGTGTTTTAATTTGATATAAATTGTATTAAAACGAGTCCCATGGTAAATTTTCACAACAAATATAATTGCGTTTGCAATAATAAAGAACAAAATTTTGATGTCACACAATCTTAATGCAGATTTGTTTTCGTTCACAGTCTTGCTGTACTCCTTTAACCCTTTAGTGCCTTGGTGGGGAAAAACGCCCCCCCCCAGCCTTTTACGTTTCTATAGTAGATCCATTTGAAATCATCAAAACCTGCTTTTTGATTTTAGTACCATCAAATAACATCCTTAAACGACATAATGATTTGAATACTGAAATTCACTTATTAATAGAGGTATACCTCAGAGGTCTTTTCACATTATCTGAGAATCCTAGTTCTTAAACTTTATGTACTTGTTAGCTCTTAAATACGTAAAAACAGATTTTGCCAAATTATTAACCGATAATGAACTTCATTGTTTATGTTCACAATCGTTCTTGGTCTGCTTGTTTGCTACTTACTTCAAAATTAAAAACTTACCTTTTCAATGTTCGCTATGTATCGCCTTCTTCAAAGTTAACTTTAAAAAATCAGATTCAGCTTTTATAGGAAGTTAACTATACTATTGCCGGGGGTATCGACACCTATAAATGTAAGCGAATAAACCAAAACCATACACTATTCAACCCCCTGTTTTATTAGTAGTATAATTAAGTGGAAATCATTGTAGATACTTAATCAGGATGGACATGACATCCTTTCCTACGTATGTACGTAGTCGCTTTCGTTTCCTTTTCCGATCGCGAACGACCTATTGTTAAAACTTGATTTGTAATTTAAAGCAGGGCTTAATTATTTGGCAACAATAAACACGGCACAAATCATGCATTAAAACATTCCACGGTTTGTTACCGATTCACAGTTTTTGAGATTTATTTTAATGCGTCAGATGCACTACTCATGTTCTATTCAGGGTAATTTATTCAGTTAATGTAATAAAGCGAATTAAAAGATAATTATATATATAACCTTTGGTTTTTATATATCGGTCAATTTAATCTGGCAGTTTAATTGATTAATATATGATTCGTAGCAGCATGTGCTGACTTATTTTTGCACCAGAATTTCTAAATAAAGGGGTAGATAAACTCAAAAATGAGGTCATAGGGTAGAAAGGAATTTTAGTAAAATAATAAGTGGTATTGTTTTCTCGACAGAAGTAATCTCTGTAATAATGTCGGTACTTTGTTTAAAATGGTACCCGAATGGCTACGTCGTGCTAAAGATTCACGAAATAACGAAGGTCGAGATATGTATGAGGGACGAAAATTTGATGACTGAAAAATGTACCACTAGTTTTCAATTAAAGTTGTATATGTTAAAGGAGGGAAGATCATCTTTTCTGTTTTTAACAGCTATTTTTATCTGTTCCACGTTTTAAAATGTTCTCTTATATGAAGTGGAAATACGCCAAAAAACCCCAGAAATAGCTATCAGCAAAAAAGAATGCGATTTTTACAAAAAATATGCAAAAGCTTCTGCTAGAACATTAGAAATCACTAGTCGGTGGCCTGTGGATTCGAGTTTGCCCGTCCTTTATTTCCCGCAGTCGTGTGTCTCGCTACTGCTGTTACCATTTTGCGTGACAGACAGGCGTATACGGGTATTAAATTAGATATTTTCCCAGATTAAAAGTTTGGATAATAAGCATTTTTAATTTATTTTTGTAAATATATCGAAAGGGTTGGGCTTTTTTTGTTTTCTTTTAAGTCACAGAAGTAAAAAGCATTTAAAATTAGATTACAAACAGAGCAGAAAAGTATTCCAAGTATTTTATTTGCAAAACAAACGTATTTAAACTTGATCAAGAAAGAATGACTCCGATAAACTTTAATTGAGAACAGGAATATAAACACAACAGAAGAAAAAGATAATGTGATTTTGGTAGCGATAACAGAACACGTTGAAAATTGCAATGTTGTTGTTGTTTTTCTGCCAGCAATGACATAGCAAAATTTTAATTTGGCGGAAATTATATCTTTATCTCCTTTTTTACGCGTCGTTACCGTGACGTGACGGTTTAGATTGGACGGCAAAACGAGAAGAAGTCGTTCACTATATTTGATTTCTCACTATTTCCTGACATCTATCCGATTTTTTATTCATACAGAAAACCCTAAATCTTAATGAGTTATACACCGGAAGAAAGGGAAGTAAATAATTACAATAAAAAGACTATAATGTTTATGCCAGCCATTCAATGACTGTATTACTCAAAATCCATTTTCTTTTCTGATGACGAATCACCTTCGAGGTAATCAAGTAATTATGAGTAGACCACAGTTGATGCAAATCATCCATAATATGATCGATTTAGGAAATTGTCAACCGACCTGATACAGTTAAGTTCTTGTGAATTTAAAATGTAGGAAAAGTGGGATTATTAATTCTGGTATGTGGGTAATCAAATTGGATCATATAAGTGTTTGACTTTGTAAGATGCTTTTAATTCTATCCAAATTTTTTTATTGTGAGCGAATGCGAATTCTATTGCATACCCTCCATGAATTCTGACAAGCTTTGTTAAAAGGGAATAAACTTGGAATATTAACAGTATTACAAAAACAAAAAATAGCAGCCTTTGTCAGTACTTTCGCTCCCACATCATAAAAAAGATTGTTCAAAATGTCTGTTTAAAATCAATTTAACTCGGTTGTAGGTATAACAAATTTTGAAGTTCTGTATAAACTGCCTAATGTTGAAGATGACCCAAACGGCCCGAATTGTTAGTAAAATTTAAAAAATTGGAAAATCGGATTAGCTACGTATCAATACTATGAATAATGATTACTTTTGGATAAGTCATCACCAATTTTTATGAACAAGAAAATATCAGTTATGGCTTATCTGCATAAGTTTCTCAACAATCAAAGAAATTTTAGGCAACTTGTTGAGATGTTGCCATCCTGTTGATATCAATGACGTTAGTCATTGATAACAATTGTAAAGTTAGAAGAATTAAAAATTGAAAAAGGCAGATGTGAGTAGCGCCCAATATCTCAGATTCTCGGAAGTCCAAAAACTAGTCAACGGAAAACATTGAGTAAATATCGTAACTTAGCTTTATATGAAAAAAAAGAGGTTGTAAAAGATTCGGGAGATGAAGGAAATCTCCACTCATGAACAGTAAGGTTAAAGAAGTAACACAGGGATAGCTATTGTAGTAGATCCAAATAACATTACTTAAATGAATGCTAGAAAGGTAAGGTGTCGAATATATCTTTTAACATATTATAGAATATCTTTGTAAAATATATCACTCTATCTCTACTCTGATTCCGCTTTTTTAATTAAAATGTCATACTAGATTGAAGAGAGCTAGAACACAAGCTTGTTCGAAGTGAATCAAGCTATATTGCAACAAAAACTTCACATCATTCGAAAAACCACATAAACCGTCATGAATAATACAAATCGTTCAGAAAACATTCCAGCTTGGATTTTTTAAACGACCTAAACATTTCATCGACTTTTATTTTCAATACTGTGTATAAAATGTGGGACGTGCGGCTAACAAATGACCCTCGCGATCTAAACGGACAGAATCCTTTCTCCTGCATCACGGCTACAAACAATGTTGTCGAGAGGGACGAGGTATGACCGGTACTAATATGTCGCTATTGGAAATGACATCACAATTCTTTCTGGCAAATTGTAAAAAGTCATGGCATAGAAGATAAGTGTTTATGAGCGACATATTGTAAAATTACGGAAAATTAAGCAGATTGATTGCCCCAACATGTCATTAAAACTCTTGCTTGTAGACTGACATCAAAGATTGAAAATGTCTAGTCATGGATCTCAGTTATCGGGTCGTCCCATGCAGCTTAATACGAGGCAATGCTTTATAACTGACAAAAATGTCCATACTCTAAGGTTTTCTCTCCGGATAATGAACGAAATTCAAGGTTTTCACCGTCAAATCCATACTTCGTGTGATCAGTTGGATTTTCTTAACTTAGGCAATAGGTTAAAATCGGAGAAGAGGAATACTTAAGAGCAAAAGTTAACCAATTATAAAAGTTACTTTCGCTTATGTATTTTTTTAAAGGCTTTGCAGATGATTTTCTTTTAATGATTAGAACAATCTTGTGTCAGAATATTCGCTATAAGCCTCCGGTTGGAATATTCATCCTTTTTTTGTTGTAGCTTACTTTAGTGTGACGTACATCGGTCCTGTGTTATGAAGCGTATTCAGTGTGAAGTCATTTAAGACACTTTCCTCATTGGACATATTATCTTCTTTTCTAAACCATGCTTTTCTAATTCCAGCGTAGCTTCTTTTTTTTAACTAAATTTCATAAAGCGTGGTGATCTGTTGTTTTAATTTACTGCTTGTGCAAGTATACTCAAATTCACCAAAAATCCATCACAATAATCCTGCTCGGAGTAGTTCTGATACAGTGATGCTGAAACGGCATGCCCTTTACTATAATGAAGTGTGAATTAAACTTTTGCCAACTTACTTGGACTATTTTACAATTTGTACTACATTAAAATATCTAGAATTTAGGCCATCTATATTTAGTAGTTTATTCATTGGAAGGGTGGCATTTAGGATTTCAATGGTATGCTTTACGTTGGTGCTTTATATGGTCATGTCATTTGTCAACAAATCCAAAACAATGATCAATGCGAGAATGCAAATGAACAAAAGTCATTTGCTTCTTTATTTTTAAGTATTAAGAACGAGGGTGATTAAATAAATAGTTTTGATGAACAAAATTATAGTATTATTGTTCAATTTCTGAAATCTATTTCATATTCCTATCTTTTTTAGCATCGGCAACTTTTCTTGACCATGTTTCGGTTGATTTATAAGATTGTGTGCTTAAACAGACAGGATTTCTTGTTTATATTAACCTGTCGAGGTTTAGCCAACCCAGACTGTGACAACAGTGTATTGTATTTATTTTTGACAGTTAATATATATATTGATTCACTACACGTGCAACACATGTTGTGGTAAAAGACATTCGTCTCGTTCTAAGGTGTGAACACACGTGCACGATGTTTTCTAAATGGTTTCTCTTTTGCTTGGCAACAAATGATTTGGTTCGAAATATGTTAACACATGCGCCCTATCAACACAATCAGCGAGCAGCTTTTGTTTTTGACAAAAATATCGTTATGTGGCAAGGTATACTGGACGATTATTCGAAAGCATAGAGAGAAAAAATGAGAGGTTCAAGGAGATGTTCCAGCATTTTTACCATTATCATTTTCATGTTGTTGGGCGGGAAAATGTTGAAAAACTTTTGTGAGTACATTTATTTACTAGTTTTGAAAATTGAGGATATGTCATGGACAGAAAACCTCTGCTGCCATCATTTCTGTTTCCACGTTTGCAATATATTTTTAAAAACAAAAATATCACCTTGGATCCTTTTTATAAGATAATTTTTTATGCATATGAACTCATTTATTTGGGACAAATTTAGTTATACCATATAGCTAAACCCTATTCTAAATAAAGTAGATAGCTTTATTAATGTCAACCTTAAAAAGCAGTAACTCCAAGTTAATTTATTCCCAGATTTATCAACTTTGCTTTAACTAAATTTGTCTACTTTGCTTTAGTTGATGTACCGGACTGTACGAAACCTGGCTCTTCCTCTGCCTATGCCACCATACACACACCTATAAGAGAATATTTTTCCACAAATATCACAATGGATAAAGGTATAGAAATATATTTCCTTTGTCTAATTAAATTTTAAATATCGGTGCATACTTCCTTTCATGTTCTTCAAGTAACCCTCTTAAAGCATACTAGTTTATATTTGTCAAAAGTGTTCATTACTCTGTTTATAACTTGATATTTTTGAAAATCTGTTTATATATAAGCAATTAACAAGATTTTATATTTTTGTCGTGTACTTTTACTGTGTCCAAACTAAAATATATATGTAACAGATGCATAAAAACCAACCTCGTAACCAGAATGCTTTACTTTATATAACGTAAAAAAGGCAAGGGATCCTGAGAGCAAGGTTGATAGAAAGCAAAAATATAAAGTTAAATGATAATGTATATAATTCTTTAATTTTAGCTTATCTCTCTATTTGTATACTATGCCAACCCGATGAATACTTCATCGACGACGTTCGTAATTCCTTATTGTCAGTAGTAAACCAAATCAAAGAGAATACTGTAGAAATTCCATCGTATATCATAAACATCGGCATCTTAGCAGAAGAAGAAAATACAGTAAGAGAAGTATCAGAGAAATTTCAAAGTTTTTCAGAATTCAAAGAATTACCACTAAAATTTATATCTATTTCAAAGAGTTTAGTCGAAGAACGTTTGAAACACGCTGACGTGATACCAAGTTACCGATTAAACCATAATTCTTACATCAAGCGCAGAACTATTTTACATATGGTTCTAGCTAAATTACTTTGGTATAGTTCACAACAAAGTCAATTCACTTTACTGACAGACTCCTTAATAACGCTGAAAGAAAATTCTCTAGAAAACCTCACAAGAAATTTCGACGAGATGAAAAGCGACCCATTATATTTCGTTATAAACCTATCTCCAATTCCACACATAGGGAAATTATACCAAAGTAGGCACCTGTATCTGTATGCACAGTTTTTATTTCACGTAAGTCCATACGCATCTATTGAAACTTGCGTTCGATATTACGAGCATTTTAAGCCGTCTTTGAAACAAACAAAACAAAAGGAGTTTTTATTCCATGTTTACAAACACTCGATGTCCCAGTTGGGCAATCCAAATAATCCGCCAGCAATGATATCATCAAATTTTAAAGTACATCGAGAATATTTTCCGTCTAACCCTTACGAAAGAGGGGAGTTGTTCTGGACGTCAACTCCAAAAAACAATAACAGTTTGACGGTTAAATTTAATCATCCAATCAAAATCAAATCAATTGTTATAGAAACTGGTAAGGATATATATTTCACGGATGATTTCACAAATGCTGTATTAGAAGAAGCACTCGTGTTGAACAAAAATAGCGAATGTAAGGACTTCCGAATAATTTCGGATTTTCGGGCTGGACGGATCAATATCGGGCTGCCATCTTATAGATCAACAACTGCCTGTTTGAGAATTCGGTTAATCGCAGAAGAAAAACACTGGATTGCAATCCGATTATTCCGGGTCACATCGTATTAATGTTTTACCACTTTGTAAAGATATTTTAAGTATAATTTATTGGAATATTACTTTATCGTTGACAGCGACAAAAGATCTAATGTAGCTAGGAATTTTTATTGAAAATTTATTCTTACCAAAAGACTTTATGAGTTTGTATGTCAGTTGAGTGTGAAATGTTTAAGAAAACTGTGAGGGTGTTAATAATACCAGTCGCATGTGCTTTCAAAATGGCCGCCCGCCGCTTTATTTTGAAATACCAGAGAAGATATACGACAGGCGAGTTGGTGTGGATCTTTCTAGAGACCAACGGCCAGTAATGAAAAGCTGATAGCTAGTATAAGTTGAATACTCCAAAAGAAGCTCCTACAAAATTACATTCTCTTTATCGCGTACATAAATGCGCGTATATGCTCACCGATGATAATACCTTTTGTATTGTTGGAGGGGTTGGAATAATAGGAGTGTTTTTTTAGGAAAAGCGTGCTGGTTGATTTGCATTCTTTTACAGGCGCAAAATCAAGCAATAAGCAACCCCAAGGCAACACTCCATGCTGTATATTTCTCTTTTCTTTATGAACATACAGATATTATACATTCATTTTTCTTTAACTATTCCCAGGGCATTTTGCCTTGCCACTCCATAATAACGGCTCAGGGGCCACAAGACCCTGGGGACGATGTTGTTCTTTAACAACTTATTGGTGATTCGGTTTTCCTTCTAAAACTTCTAAGGAGGGGCGTTTATTAGAGAGGGGCGTTAATAAGAGAAGGGCATTTATTTACAAAAAATATTTATTTGATATGTAAGATAGTATCCTCAATATTTACAAACATTCTTCTTCATTAAAGTCAATAAATTCTCTTCCATATTATCATCTTGAACGTCTGAATCAGTAGCTATGTCAACCTCGATCCCACGGCTTTTTTTCTCTTTTTGATATCAAAAGGAGAAAAAAAAGCCCTGGGATCGAGGTTGTAGTTATATGTGTTTATGTAAAACAAAAACCTGTCAGCTCTATTCGTTTCAGCTATTGGCTAAAACGATTACCTGATTCTCTTTCTGTTCATGTTTATCCTTAAGGCGAAAGTTCACCTCAATCGCAAAGTATGGCGTTCTTAGCGCTGCACGGTTGTCCGTCTGAGCGGCACAATGTTCCCTGAAAAAAAAGAGCGCAAATCAAAATGGCGGCGATTTACGTACACTCATTGGTCGAAATCATAAAGTACGTTATTATACACTTTAGGCAGTTTCAACTTTTATGTTGTTGGGCAGAAAAATGTTAAAACAAATTTGTGAGTAAATTTCTTTACTAAAACCTCTGCTATCGTCATTTCCGTCCCCATGTTTGCAATATATTCGGGCTGTGTATCTCGAACACTATGACCCCTCCACCCCCCACACACCCCTTCCACCCTCCATAACTTTTGACAGGCTTGTCCAAATTGAATAAAACTTAGCACACTTATAGGACAAAATTTCTGTGAAGTCAACGGAAGCTTGAAATTTGTCTAATATACCACTATCTGCTTAAAATTCAATTACTTATGTTCTAGAGCGAATTTTTACATTCTGTTTAAAGTTAGCCAAATAAAAGTTATTTAACATATTTTTACGGTTTTTACATAGTTCGCATGAATAAAGGCCAAAAATTACCCGATTTTCAGGTAAAATCCGATTTCGGGTAATCGGATTAATCACGTGACTAAAATTTTCAGAAAGGCTCCCCTTAAAATAAATTTGTCTTGTCGGATCAAGTCCTGAGAATAATCCTAACGAAAGTTTTTATAATTTCCCGATTATAAGGATTTCATAGAGACTTTAAGGGATGGTTTCGAGTAATAGCCAATATCTAAACCTCTAAGAGGCATGGGACCTAAATATTCGGGATACAGGTGCCTAATATATAAATGGGAAAACTCAGTAAGTATCATAACCACGCAGCATAGCAAAAGAGAGTTCTTACAAAAAACGTTTATTTGCAACAAGTTTAGTTATACCATATAGCTAAACCCTGGTTATGAAGACAGCTTTTTTATTGGCAAACATAAGATATTTCATTGGCAAGCATAAGTGTTATAGTTTCATGAATACAAACATGCCTGATCAGATTTGCTTCAACCTTTCGCACGTGCGCGAAAATTGAAAATTAATTGTGATAGTATTGTGTCTTTGTTCTTTTTGTTAGACAACTGAGAGTGTGAAATAAAAAGTAAAAGTAAAAATAAAACTAAACATTAAAAACCAATAAATTTTTTCACAGTACTGTTTTTTTTACAAGTAGACATATATGCGAACGTGCTAACTAGTTTCCTGGCAACCCTACCAGATACAAACGAGATAGCTTACTGTCACACCAAACATTATATAGATCGTTATACAGAAAAAGTCTGTTTTTGATGATAGTATATCTGGCATTGCAATTGGAAACCATTTCTCAAAAAAAATTAAAATATTTAGGAAAATGCCAGGCGGTAGATTTTTCTTATTTTTTGGAATTGCAATTGTAACAATGTATGTCGGAAATCAGGTCATGACAAAATTGTGTAAGTAAATTCTTCGTCCTTCTCTTCTTCATTATCTGTTGTTTTCCACCAATCATGGCGTTTGTGACTTGAGCCTTGAGTGACATTATTAGGCGCTGTTTTAAGGTTTTAACCTTGGGTTCAAACCTCATATAGACGAATTATCGATTAAATTTAAATTTTTGGACATCATGGGAGGTCCAATCAAGGTGAATCATCACCAGTAGAGAATAAGAACATGGATATGCCAGGATAAAGCTTTTTCTACACGTTAACTATAAGAACTTCTGCTTCTGCTGCGGAGGCAAAAGAAATTTTGTAAAAGATTACATAAAAAATCAATGTATCTTCAATTATTATCTCTAAAATTTTTCGTGTACATAATCATTTACATCCATTGTGGGCTCAGGGCGATTGGAAAATTTGCCAAGAGTGAAGTGATTTAAAGTAAAGTTCTTTTTCTTTTTAGCTTCGAAGGTCTCGCACAAAATACGACAGTTTCCACCCTCATTGATTCATCTACCATTTGAGGAGATGTTTCCCATACAAGGCAAGGCGGAGGAGAAAGGTATGTATCCATCGCAACGTCAACAAACTCAGAAGTCAACATTGTGAATGTTTTATTGGTGTGACATAAATCCGAACAGACAAATGAATTAGTTAAACTTAAAAATAAAAGCCAGGCGAAGACTATGTTAATTTAACAACAAGTATTGGCTCCGTCCGTTATTTTTCTTTCGTATAGTATAACATGCATCTCTTTACGATATTTTCAACCTTTTTTATGCCTGTGTTGCAAGCTATATTCATTTATGGAATCTAATTTAATGATTTTTCAGATGTAGCAATTTTAGCAAAAAGCGCAATACATATTTAGGCGAAGCCGAGATGGTGTAATACTAGCGCGTTCTTTTATATTCATAAGGTTTAAGGAGTGAGTTCTATTGTGGCGCCCTTTAAATACAGTATTATGTCAGCTCATTTGTAGTGTTGCCGGTAAGCAAGTCATAACTAGGTTGTACGTATCTCTGGAGATAATGTAACTTAGTAGCCAACCTTGTCACCAGGTCTTGTGGTCCCTGAGCCATTATTACGGAGTGGCCAAACAAGGCAAAATGCCCTGGGAACGAGGTTGCTTAGTAGCGACCTGAGCGAGGAAAAGACAAGCACAAAGATGGAATCTTCATTTGCGTTAAACTTTTCGTTACTACGTACTTTAAGTATTGTGTAGATTTTCTCTCTTTATATCTGTGTATGTCATTTTAAAACAACTCTATCCTTAAGTTCATTTAGCTATTGGTATTCTGTGCTTACCCGATGAATACTATATTCGCAACGTCGAAGAATCTCTCTTGACACTCATCAGCCAAGTTAGACAGCACACTGAAATAATAGCATCCTACGCTGTATATATCGGCGTGGTGTCAGAAAAGGAAACGGATGTTAATCACGTGAGAGAACAGATGTCCGATAAATTAAAAAATTCGAATGTCAAGTTCTTCTCCGTACAAGGTGCCGTGCAGAATCGTTTGGAATGGCCTGATGTCCAAAGACGGTATTTTAAGGAACACAAATTATATCTACGAAGAAGAGCGACTTTTAACGTGGCCGCTTCAATTTTGCTTTGGTATTGTTCGCAGAACAGTAGATATACATTAATATCTGACTCGTCATTACGAGCAAAAGATAAGTTCTTTACATTCTTAAATCCAATCTTGCAACAAATTGATGAAGAGCCTCTTCGTTTGTGTGTACATTTAACAGAAAAGGAATTCCAAGGGTCGATTTACACTAGTAAAAACGTAGGCCGTTTTGCAAGATCGCTATTTTACCTGAGCCCATATATGACCCTTAAAGGTTTTATTTTCCACTTTAATTATGGTACACCATCACTTAAAAAATCTTCACTGGGTATAGAACTATTTAACTCGATTACTCCCGTCAATACACATGAAAATCCACCAGCGAAAGTTTCTACTAGCATGGACATCGTGAGAAATTATAGCCTTGCACAGTTATATAATAACGCCGGATCGTTTTGGGCAGTTGAGGCAAAAGCCGGTGATTATATTTTGATTAAATTCAATCAGCCTATTAATATCAAGCGAGTGTTAATCGAGACAGGACTCGACATTGATATGACGGATATTATCACAAGCGCTGTGTTAGAAGAATCCTTTACCTATAAAAACGGTAACTGTGTAAAATTTGAAGTGTTGTCAGATTTTCGCGCCGGAAATGTCGATTTGAGTTTACATCGTAAGCGTTATACTTCCACTTGCTTAAGGATTCGATTGCTACAAAATACAAAGACTTGGAACGCACTCCATTTGATAAAAGTTTTAACTCACTAAAAAATTAAAAAAGTCAGAAAGAAGAATTAACATGGGAGAATATTGTCGAAAAAAACAGACAGACCGTTCTTTATGGAAATATTTTAAAATAAAATGCAATGTTCTAAAGTATTTTTTTTATATATCTATTATGTAATTAGTTTTACTTTATTCCGTGAGATACGCAACAATTTTGTAGGAATTAAATTATGTAGACTCTCTACTGTTCGAACTGCCTCAGGACCAAAACTCGAATTATAGAAAGCTCGAGTTATAGGATACTGCTAATGAAAATTGTTGTTTTCTTCATTCTTCCTAAGTATCCATGCGTCCAAACATTTTAGTTTTTTTTTATGGTCAAGAGGACAGGAATTATTTAAATTCCGCAATATTCTTCTTCTTGATAATATTTCTTTCATTGAAAAGAAATTGGAGGTCAGATGAGTTTGTTTTTAAGTCTTAAATAATTTGAATGGTGGTTATTCAGTCGAGTTGAAGAAATCAATTCTGACGAAATATGGAATTTCAATTCTTGGGAATATTTTGCTTTGTTTTCTGTACAAATAAATGTGTATGTAATGTAAAAAAATTAGCAAAGGCGCTATTCTCGTGGTAATCCATTACATGTTTCCGTTTTTTGAACATTTGACTTTGTGGTTATCATATGTTCGGTTTTTTGTTAATAATCCAAAAACATTGGTGATATTGGTTGTTAAGTTGTAGATATTAGCTAAATTGCGAGATCGTCAGTTGATTACTACCGTCATCAGAATTTTCAGCCCCGTCCGGGTATGGACTAATCAATAATTCCGTCAAGGCCCTATACAAATGACGCAGTGTCCGTAATAAATGGAGGAAATGCTCAAAAGGGACAGAAAAAATAAAATAGTCTACATAAACCCAAATTCTAGAGATTTTCCCAATCCTCGATGATTGTTCTCAATGCTTATTTCAATTTAGACTTCTCTTTCTCTCCCTGCAATGTTTTCTATTTGCGTTTGATTGACATTTTTAATATGACACAAACATCTTCCCTTTTTGTTTCTCCATGTTCCCAAAATAGTATCGAACGGCCCATTTTTAAATATTTCTTTGTTCGTACGCCAGGTGTGTATTCGGAACATGAGGTCGATAGCGCGCTAAAACACAATACAAAAATAAGTTTGTCTTTTTTAAGAACACAAACTTGTTTCAAAACGTTTTTTTTTTTTAAATCTCGAACGGTTCTCTAGATTCTTGATAATTATACTGATTAATGCATTAGAAAAAATGAGGTGCTGTTTTAAGGGCTTATCAAGGTATTTTTCAAGCTCTTTCATATTTCGCAGGAGATAAGCTTTTGAAAAAATATTTAGCAGTAAACAAACTTAGAGAGAATAGTTTTTTGTATGCATACAAGAAAACACATTTTTGAAAGAATATTACGTTTTGGTTAATTGGCTTGGCTTCTTTGAATTGCTTGTTGCCACCTGATTTTAAATTAACTAGAAAGCCCTCGCTCCCCATATATTGGCTTCTACGCTCGTTTACCTTAAAATATGCTAGGGTATAAACTGGACAAAAGACACAAATGGCTCTTTATGTTGACCGGTCAGTCCCATAGCTACTTTCTTTCGCTAGTCATATATCAGACAATAAAAAAAAGCCTCGGGGACAAGGTTGGTCACATTTTTTGCTAACTTTAATTAAATAAAGCTTCAGTTACATTACCATAAAATAACAAACAACATTTGTCTTGAGCCATGTCGTCATGTCGTTATTTATCTCTCCTGGGAATTGTCAAATAGCCTCCAGGGTCCCATCAATAGCTATTAGGTAACAGATTTTTTCTACTAAACATGTATTCAAAACAAGAGAATTAAAAAAAGTTTATGAAGGGATGAAATTATAAGATGCGCGCGATCCTATTTTTTTGGATTGGTAAGTTCTGTACGTAAATATTTTTTAGTTCTATCAAGTTATTTTTTGTGTGTTTACCTTGGATGACGAAAATTTTTGTCTGACATAAAGTTCATTATGAAAATTTAGGTAAGCGAACGATTTTGTACAAATGTCATCTAAATGCAGTGGGAGACCCAAAACTCTTAGCCGTTTCTCCCCAGTGAATTCCGACAGGGGATGTAGGGTCTTACTAACGCAGGGGCGATACGTATTTCACATTTTTAACTTGAAAGTAACGCTTGATTTAATATCGATTATGTCTGTGTAATAGTCACTGAAGCATTCTCGTCCCCAGAGCTCTTTGAGATTAAAACCTCGAAAGTAGTTTATCTGAAAGACCTCCGGGGTCGAGAATGTCACTGAAGACTTTGAAGCCAGTTGCGTTAAGTCAAAGTTGTCTACGGAAACCTCGTCATCTTGAATAGCTTTCGTCATTCTTAGTTAGCTTCAGGATAGTCGAATATTTGTGGTGTGACTTCACGTCTGTTGTCATGGTGACTCATCAGTTAACAGGTGGTCGGAAAAAAAATGAAAAAAAAAAAAAATTTCTCGAAATATTCTTTCGTATTTTAACCTTTTTCTGCTTCTACCACCTATTTTTACATATAAAACGTTTAAAAGAGTTCTTCCAAAGTTTACGTTTCACCGTTTTGGCCTGTTTTCGTGTTCTAAAATATACGAAGACTTCATTTTCTTCTTTTTTTTTTGTATTACAATTGTCCTCCAATGTGCTAACAAACATTTGTGCCAAGTGTTGTGGCAATACGATGTCTTCTTCATTATTTTTGGAGAAGGGCTTCCCCCCTCCCCGGCTTTTTAAAGCCTCCAAAGAGCCCCACCTGAGGAGTAGGTCTAATGACTAATGACTGTTGCTTCTGGTGCAACGCTTTATTAACACAAAGCTCAAGTTTTGAGTTTAAAAAAGCGAGTGCAATTTTATCGGTAAAAAAACACACCTGTATCCCAGGACTTCCATATAGAACTTTGAAACTCAGGCTTGGTGTAACTAAAGTGACTAAGGCGTAAACAACTAACGTAATCACAATGTTTATATTTACCATGTAATAGGATACAATGCAAAGTAATTTTAATTGCTTAAGGTCATTATTTGAAATCACAAACACAACGTTTCTTTGATGGGAAACAAAAGAGATGATGAAATTCTTAGTAAAATATCTCAATAGAAAAAGTCATGAGTGTGTCCATGAAAACATGAACCTTGGACTTTGGACTTGTTTTTTGTGAAATATTTTGCTTATTTTGCATTTTAATAACAATTTTAGTATTTTCTTACATAATACAACCATTGAAAGATTTTTGTACATGTTGACAAAAGTCATCCGATTTAATTAACATAAATTATCATGAAACGTCACAACCTCGTTCCCACAGGGCCTCCTTCTGATCCCAAATTATTAGATAAGGATAATAAACCCAGGGTTGTCTAATGTGGCTTACCCTACGGTTGACAAATTATCTTCCTGAATATCAACAAGGAAAGGATGATATTGAAAAAAACTTCCGCTTTTTCATCATGCAACATTTCACAGTTTATGAGATTTATCGCAGCTTATCTGTATTTTACGCTAGCTTACAGTGTACTTTTATCAGCATTATGCAGTTCAACTCTATGTTCTGTTGTCACCTGATCACGTTTCTTGTTCTTATGTTGACAAATCAACTAAAACAAAAGTAAAATTCTACATTATCCAGAACATAATTGCTGCTATGATGACGTCATATTACGTGTTTTTTTTTGTTTTCTGGAAATTAACATTTTTAAATGGCTTTGAAAGGTTTTTGAAAGAGGCAACAACAATGAAAGTCTTAATAAACAATCCAAAGTGGTGGCCATGTATTAAACCTCAAGTACCCCGCATTGAACGTGAAAAAAACTAGAACGTTTGACCAGGGACGTTCATGTTCATGCTTCTAATCTAAGAATTAATAATTTAAAATTCAATTTGGAACACGGTTTTTATTTTATATCCAAAATGTACAGATGGGACTTAATGATGAAAGTATGCTTTCTCATTTCAGTAACGCTGACAACCGCTGACATAACGATGTATGGGTTTGGTAACACAAATGGTGATCATTTTGACAACGCAACTACGGCAGAAATAACGTCCTCGTCAATAAACAAAGCGACGGCAAAGACGGTGACGGTAAATATAACGACAGAACGCAGCACAGCGACCAGAACACCTACAATTTCAATCAGCACAACAATATTAGAAATTACGATCTCTGAAACGATACCAATTCCTAGAAGTACGGAAAAGAAAGGCGAGTTATCCTTTAACAAACTACATTGTCTCTAAAATTCTCTTTGCTTTACGGAACAACTCATCACAACAGTTTTCTCTAACTATTGTTTTACCAATTCGTCTCTATAATAATAGTCGTCGTCTGTCTGTTTGTCTGTTTGTTATGGAAACACGAAATGCGATATATAAAGGACGTGCGACCCCGTGGATCTTCCACGGGTTGACGACTAGTTACCAATATTCCTGGTAAATCAAGTAATTATTCTTTTATAGTACCCAAGGTTGTAGTCCCCACCACGCTCGTCTCACCCCGCTCCACTGCCATGCAATCAGTAATCAAAACAACGCTCAAAACTTCAACCGTTGTACGTGATAACAATCCCGTCGGTGTTAGTAGAGACGCTGACGTGGGGTTGTATAAAATACATGATGAGAAAAATAACATTTGCTTTTGGTTTGAAGCAGCGGTTAGCTTAATGATACAGTACCAAGAGGAAGACCAAAGTTTTGTGAGTATATACAGCACACATTCGTCAATCGAAAACGCAACGAATTGGATAGTATGTTCCGAAAATAAACGAATCGTTTGAATTAAGCAGATGTTAAACAAAAATAAAGCAAAGGGACAAAGTATTTTGTCTGAAATACCAGATGTTCGTTTTAACGGCTTTCGGATTTGCGGATGTGTGTTGTACCTATATTTTATTCATAAATGTTTGGTCAATTTTGTTTATCACCTGTCTCTCACAAAAAAGACTATTTTGATTTGATAGTATGTGCTCCTGAGTTGGAAGGAGTCCAACTTTTTGACCCTACACGCAAACTGTTAATGGTCCGTTAGCTGTTTGGTTCCCGCTAAAGAGCACTAAATAAACACTAACCAGCGATAGTGATGCACGAAGCAGCACTTACAAATGAGCGTCTGCTTCAAAGTGATTTACACTATAAGCAAATGAGACTGAACAAAGAGATCTTTTAAGTATGGGACGTAAAAGAAGAAGGTTGATTTTGATGTTGTTATAAACACGGTTAAGAAAATTGAAAGTAAAGTCTAAGCCGAAACGATTTTTGAGACGCCCCATTTCCACAAAGTTACTTTTTCAGGTATTTTTGCATGAGCCATGAGAGGTTTGATCACACTTGTTAGACTTGGTCAAAGAAAGAATCACGAAGGGAAATACGAGATTTCGTGAAGCCATACCAGCTGTGGAAGAGCTTGTAAAACATTACGTTTTCTAGCTGCAGGTCACAACTGTTGACTACGGTTAGCTCTATCCAACGACATTTTCTTGTATATTCTATTTTGAACACCAAACACAAAATCACACAAGTATTCACCAAAACATAGTTATTTTTCAAAACTTTTGGAATACAAACACTTCTAAACCTGTAGCGCCTTTTATCTTCAAAGAAAAAACAGGAAATAAGTACTAACATTTTAGTGCTGTTATCAAAACATTTTGATAACAACACTAAGCCTTAGTGTTCGTAAAAGAACACTAAAATAATTCTTACTTATTGAATAAACAGTCGCTGGTAAGTGCTCAGTAACGCTCTTTCGTGCCAGGTGAGAGCCAATCCTAATGGTGTATACGAAATCCTATGGACTTCTGCTGAACTTTTGTAAATTTTACTGTGTGAAAGGACCATTAAAATCTCTGTGTCATTATTACACCTTATTGGTAAAATAAAAGTCGATATAAAGTTATTAATAAAACTTCGTCCCCAGGGTTTCTTGCCTTTTTGACATCGTGGCCAGCGGCGAAAATGTTAGCCGTCAATTAAGCGTTAGAGGCTTTGATATCAGGTAACAAACAATGAGCTAAAGTTGAGTGTTAGTCAGAAACGCAGAAATCGTATCGTATATTCAGAAATGCGTAAATTGGATAAAATAGCAACTGACACAAACATTATTTGCTACACATAGTTGTCCCCAGGGTATTTTGGCCCCTGAGCCATTATTAGGCAAAATGTTCTGGAAACGATGTAGTATTTGCTAATGAAATATATTGGCTGATCTACGCAGCCAACGAAATCTATTCTTTCTTTGTTTATTTACAATATTATTTATTGTTATTTTATGATTAAAAATTATAGTTTATAAGCCAAGCCTGGACTATAGCCTAAGAAAGCTTTCCATCTTTTTTACTTTTAGCATGAAGCGATGGTAAATCTTCCGGCAGCCGATGCTGATATAAATGGCACGTGCTTTTATGGCAAACAGGAAGAAGCAGCTATAGTCATCAACTGGAACTCCCTCTACACAATCGAATTTGGAGTGAGACAGGATTTGAAAGATTGGTATATCGAGTATATTTCTGTGAAAATTAAAACAAAGGACAAATCAGTTTTTCGTAATCCTAAAAGAGGTAATTGTGACAGTTCACCTTTTTGATCGACTATCACCCATGAGGGAGTAAATGAGTTATTTTCAAAACTACATTGTTTACTCTTTGTTTTTGTATATAATTCCATGTTAACAATTCCCGTTGTTATAATTGTGCTGCAGACACACGAAAGATCACCCTCGTCCGCAGGGATTTTTGCCTTTACTATATACTCATATCAAAAAGGCAAAAATCCCTGAAGAGGAGAGTGGAAATGCAGTATATAAAGGACGGGCGAACACGTGGATTAAATAACGGGCTAGCGACTAGTCTTCTATAATAATATCCGTATTTTGTTCAAACTGTTAGCAGAATCGCTACTTGGTGCCGGGTGTGCACGAAATAACGATGTTCGGGATGTTCACGACGGATAATAATCTGAAGACCGAAATGTACGACGGACGAAATCATAGATTTTTCAAGGGCTAACGACTATTCTCAATAGTAATAACCGTGTCTTATTTCCAGCGGTAGCCGGATGGCTACTTTGTGCTAAGAATGCATGAAATAACGATGCCTTGCATATGTACGACGGCTGACAATCTGAGGACTGGAATATGTAGGACAGGCAAACTTGTGGATTGTTCACGTGCTAACGACTAGTCTCGGTTTTAATAATATAACGTTTGTCTGTCTGTAAGCCAAAGATCGTACTTGCGAGTAGCGACGGCAAATTTCCGTGGATTTTCCGGCCAGTGAATTCCACGTAAATCATTCCACGAAATAACAATTAATTATATCTTAATTATATTAGAAGAGAACTTAATCAAATGCGCAGATTAAAATTTAATTTCTCCTAACATTACTCTTTCTTTGTTTCTCTTTCTTAGGTGAACTTCAGGCCACAGCACGTAACGCATGGTTACTTCGCACGCCATTGAATCACTCCTATCTTTGCGACGAAGAAATGGCAGTAAATATGAGCGACATAAAAATTGTCATACGAGGTGTCAGAATGCAGCCGTTTTATGTCAAAAATAGCAAACTTGAAACAGGTATGTACATCCTATGTAATCAAGGGACGTTTTAAAAGGAGTACTGTTATGCTGCACTCCATCTTTGTGCTTATTAAAAAGATAAAATTTCGGCACATGATTTCATGATTACAGAGGTCTTTTCTAAATTTTTGTAACCGTTGAGAAATTGCAATTGCAAAATTAAACATGACCGGCCCAACCTTTCCCCCAAGATTTTAAAATGAGAAAGAGACAAAGAGCACTGGGATCGAGGTTGTGACCGGACATAAACGATAACGTTGAAAAATAAGGTTACATAAAAGCTACTTTTCCATAAAACCTAGGTCCATCCGCTTTCTAAACGCATCGTAGCAAGTAGATCGAACAGACAATCACAGAGGGTAGAAAGCTTCTTATCCTATTGTAACAAACTACGGTTACTTAATTAAAGCACGGACTGGCTCACCCAAATTAGATCCCCATGCGCACCTTGAAATATTGGACCACGTAAGGTAAATAAAGTTCGTTAAGCTATTTTTATTTTTAGCACACGTTTGCTCCTCCACAAATTACAGACGTTCATCCGTGATGCTCTCCGCCATGGTTGGTATTAGTTCAGGTTTTGTTCTTGCGACGTTCCTTACCGTCGCTACATTCTGTTATTTCGTCAAGCGGAGAAAGACACACAGAGTGTACAAAATGATCACGTGACTTTATGGTAACGTTGAAAGGTTACACCGAAATTGAGGGAAAAACCGAAAGGTTGTTAATTTTCACTCCATTGTAAGTTTTTGTATGTAAGAATACCTGTACAAAGGTACCTTTGTACACAAGAATGTAAATTATGAAAATATACACGGGCATTAGCGTCTGGTTCCCTCCGTTGTTTTAACTGTTATTATAAATCAACTTTCTTCCTAGTTTTTTTAGGGATTGGCAAACGTCAACTGATAAACCTGAAAGCATCGAGACCGAGGTTTATTTATAAATAGTGAAATTTCAATTTTTTCTGTAACAATGTTTTAATTAAAATACAATGAAAACACTGAAGCATTTTCTTTTCGCGGAAGAAAATTAATGTTTTTTCTGTATAAAACACATTTCATAGAAAGGCTTGAAATGTCTGCAACATCGTTCTTCATTCTCTTCTTCCAGATATATTGCATTGAGGGTATCGATTATCGAGTATCGGGTCCCTGGTATTACCTAGGACATCGGGTCTCACTTTTCTTCTACGCCCTAATAAAAAAGTTTAGTAAACAGCGTTACATTTGGTTTTCATTCCACTTTAAAACTCTGCCCTGGCTTCATGATGGCAAACAGATCACAAGCTTGAAAGATCAAACATTGATATAGCTTATAATGTGTTAATTTAGTTTCATATTTAGACGTGGAAATATTTATATGCTGTTTTTTCAAGGGGTAGATGGTAATGAAACCTATTCTCATCGTATCCTAAAATGTAAAAATGAACCGATTCGGATTTGCGTGGCCGTACGTTAGATGATAGTTCAATTTGGTCCGCATTTTCTGAGCGTGTACATAGGCCTTTAAATGTCTTTTATTGCTTTCACATATCTTGTACTTTTTGTACATTATTCTATCACTTTTACTATTGACAAAATGCAGATACTTCGATTGGCTATTTTCGTCTTTTCATATTAGATGCGTTATCATCGTGCCACAATCGCGACGCTATTTAATGGTAAAATTAATATGGGTTTAATCATGACTCTGTATTAATTCGGTTAATAATTTGTTGTTGCATTTTTGCCTGCCTGGGGTGCATATTACTTTCTTAGCTGAGCCAAAAATTGTAAATACGGGCGGGTAAGATGTGAAAAATGCGAATGCCTAAGGAAGAAATGTCAACAAGAAAATATGTGTGATTTCAAATGTTTAACCCGGACAAACGGTAATTTACAAAATCAAGGCAAAGGTTTTCAGGGCTATTTGCAGAAGGGTGATAGTAAACTTACAGAACGAAGGAAATACGGGTGAAAAAGAAGTGAAAATTTTGGATTACCAAAGCAGAAATGCGACAGTAATTTACAAAATCAAAGCAAAAAGAAATTTTTGGGGTTATTTTCTGTAGGGTTATAGTAAACTTGTAAACCGAAGGACTTTAAAAAATAAACAAATAATTTAATATGATTGAACCGGCAACCGGCAACCGCTTTTAAATTTAAAACGATTTAATGCTTTAAATATTTTTAAATACTTTTAATTTTTTATGCATTGAATTGATTTTTGTCAAATTTTAAATTGATTTCTAGGCAAGTGAGACATCTGGGTCGACAGAAAGTGTTGTTGTTAGTTCACTAATTAGACACCAACGGCTTCTGTTTTGACATGCTCAATTAGATTTTAAGATGTTTATATACTTGCTCATGGGTTAAAATGGTGGAGGTACAGTTTTAACGAAAGTAAAATTGAAAGTTTTTGATAAGTGGAGATAGCTTGGTGGTCACAAACAAACAATGTAATAAAATTTGGAAACTCAGTCTTCGCATAAATTTAAGCTTTAAAAACCTACGCATTCTAACTTAAACTGATTAGGTAGTTCACGTGGCAGACAAGAAATGATAAATTGCCAACATCGAGGTTGCAATAGAAGCAACTAGGATACTAATGTAGAAGCCTTGGTTCGTTGTTGATAAGACCGGTACATAAATATATCAAAACAAACCTTTTACAGTTGTTATAATTCTTTTTTTATACATACAACTAACCGTTTTTCAGAGACTTGAAGGAATATACGAAAAGCGAAGTGTAAAATATGGTCTTAACACGAACTTTTTCTGCTTAACACGCTTAAAGTTTTCTGCAAAATGCGATGTCATTGTTTACATACATGGGTCCAGTTCAGAATGAAATCGCGTCTGTCTATGTCTTTTTTGAGAGAAAAAATTAAAGTTGCGGAGGTTAGTACAACAATAAGCGAAAAGAAACATTTGTGTGTACACAAGAGGCGTATAGTGAATTTTAACTCAATAAAAGGCATTCTCGTCCCAAGGTAAAGGTGCAAAAACTATACTGTATGTATATATTTTGATGGATAATCGCAACCAACACGGAATTTTTTATGCACACCCGCCATCCTCTTGCCTTTGCTGACCCTGCAAGAAGAAGGCGTGTATTCTTAAACGCTATTTCAATAATAACAAGAAGCCCTGCAGCTTAAAGATTTCCGCCATTAGCAATAATCTAAAAAAGTACTGAACTGTGAAGAGGACTGAGTAATATGGGGGAACAAAATCATTGAATATTCTAAAATTTTAAATTTAAATTTTTGATTATTATTGTAACTGGAAATCATAGCTAACTTAACTTACATAAACTTCATTTCTCTATATAAGAACAATTTTAAAAGAAAAATAATAAACCTGAAAATTGATGAACAATAAAAACAAAAAGAACAACGGCAAGGTTGAAAATTTATTTATTTTCTCCTTTTCTCTGAAAAAAAACTTGGAAAATATCTTTAAAGCAAATTTTTTTCACATAATTAGTTACGAAAGGTTATTTTCAGACTACATATACTTATTTTTTCTTTTATAACACACTTGTCACGGTTTTTTAGCTATAATACATTATCTTTAACCAAAAATATTCAGCCTCAACAATTCCTCTTTAAATTAAAATTCATGAATAATTAATTAGTTCTGCTTAATATAGCTTTAGTCTACGTGCTTGCAAAATTGTACAGAAGCAAATGACGTAATTATTAAAGTGAAACGTTAATAACATCAAAGATGGCGCATTATAAGACGATCTTCATTATGCTACACTGCACGAGCTTTAACTTTCGATAGCATATAAACTTTAAAATAAAGTGTTGTTCATTGGATAATAAAACAATTTGATGCACTGTTAGGATTCTTATTGGCTTAAAACTCATTTTAGCCTCGTTCTCAGAAAAAAATCTGTCAAAACGAGGATTTAGGCTTTAGCCTGGATAGGTTTCGGGCGTCCAGCCTAGCTGCGCTGTCTCTATCTCTCTACCTCTCTCTATCTCTCTATCTATCTCCTCAGGCGATTTTAAAGATTCCGCCTTCGCTGGCGGAAATCAAAAAGTGAAAAAAGTTGGTGGTGATTAGGGTCTCGCTAATCGCCTCATACTACACCAATCAATAGCGCGTAGAAATTCCACGTCAATTTACCCGTGTATGTATTTTTTGCATCGGTATTTCTCGCAACCTTATTTGTCTTACGAATATCAATCATGAGTAACATTTTGGTTAGGTATTGACTATTTGTTTATTAACACTCGGCGCCAATCTCGTGCCCTAGGGGGGGGACAACCAAGGGGCTATTTTTCTCTTTCTGACAATCTCGGACGGCGAGAAGAAATGATTTCTTCGCGCCGTCTCGGATATCAAAAAAGCGAAAAATTGCCCTGGGAACGAGGTTGAACCAAGGGGTGGGGCGCAACTTATCAAAAAGTAGAAAAAGAACCCTGGGGACGAGGTTGTGGGGGTTGCTTTTCACCTTGTCCGCTTATAGAAGGACAGAGGAGGTTTAAGAACTTCCCGCGATGTGTAGGAGAGTGTTATTAGCTTATTGACTAAATCACATGTTTCATAACATTACATCATCCTCAGCCAATCAAACTGTCTATGTCGCAATTATTCATATAAGTCATGTGATTGTTTGTTCTGGAACTCGGGGCCAGCATTGCGATTGCGAAGACACACTGGACTGGAACATTGAGGAAAAGTTATTTAATCCTGGCTTCGTCTATATTATATTTTTACTAAAAAACAACACTGTTACATTTGAATAAATCAAAATGAAGATATACTTTGTACTCATTTTAAATGTTGTTGGGGGTAAGTTTCTATTCTAGCATCTTTGATTGCTGGCTGTAGGGATGTAGGAAAAGTGAAACGGGGCCAGCTAGCTAATTTTCGGATCCGGGTTAACAACATTTTAAAAAAGGAAACGAAAAATCTTTGAGGAAAATGAGTAGCATATTTAAATTTGCCAAAAAAAAATTTATAAGATAGGAAAATTGGAAGACCATATAATTATTTGAACAGGTTTTATTATAATTTAAAGTTCTTCAATTTTTTAAAAGTTTGGCCGTAGCTAAATGTTTAACTGCAGTGTAGCATTTTCGCTGTAGTTGATTTATGTGGTCATTTCTTCATAGAACATCAAAAGTTTGGCTTTTAATAGAAGGAGTTGTACTTGGTGTATATATAAACTTAAAAATAGCATGTTTCCATATATACGCCATTTCGGAAGATTTAAGATTCGGCAATACTGGTGCTCAAATGTAAACAAAGATGTGTCAAGAGAAGCAATAAATCTCTCAAAAGAGCCTCTCCTTTTTAATACTTCTTCCTAAGAACGGAGGGTTCAAAGTCCAAATTGCACCACTTGCAGGAAAATTAAATACGCCTGTGCTAATTCTAAAAAGAAATATTATTTTGATGAATTTGAATATGTTGGTCATATTATTTGAAAACGATCAGAAAATTTCAATCATGTTAACCTGTAATAGCTAGCAGCTAACTATGATTGAGAGCTATTTAGATTGCTATGCGGCACAAAAACTCTGAAAGAAAAATGGGAAGCAGACCCCCCCCCAAAAAAAAATGTCTGCATATATTATGGTGAGTGTTGGTAACCTTTTTCAGTTAAACTTTTTTAACGTATAGCTACTGTCCTTATTGCACTATTATTCAAACTAAATTACTATCACACCGATATGGCAATTTTAAATTTGCATTCATATGAAAGAGCTTGAAATTTATTTGAAAAATCTTTATAAATTCTTGAGATTTTTGACTTACAAGTTTTGATAATTATGCTATTTACTTGGCTTAAATGCTCGTGAAGGGGTACAGTATTAGCACAGGGTCGAGCAAAAACATCCTTGTAAGATTTAAGTCTCAATTCTGTATATAACATGTTTATTTCAAGGTGAGACCCATTGAAATTATTTCTAAAGCCTATTTTATGATTAAAATGGTTGCAATGTATACTTGCTGACATGTCTGTATATTTTCCTTTTGTTCAAAAAGTACACAATATTAGGAAAACTTGATGAAACAAATTAACAGAGAGGATCTGTGAAGAGAATATAGGAATGAAAAATTTTTCTAAAAAATAATCAGCTTGTCTAGTTTCATAACAATACTGTTTGTTTTGTATTCAATTAATGATTACATAGATAACAATGGATTAAAATGTCATACTTCACAACCACAAATTTTCTCATTGATTAGCTACCCTGGTTTTGTGCGTGTTTTCTATTGTGTGAATTACGCAAATTTCGTTACCAGTGAAATCTAGATCCTAGACTTCCTTAACATACATCTAAGAATTACGCACATAAGCATAATTCAGGCTCAGATATGTTTTTTCTTGTATTATATGGGATTTTAATTTATAATCCTGTATATACTTAAATTACTTGCTTTCTTGTTTGGCGTTAGAAGATTGCATATGTCAGCTGTATAACATGCAGCTTAAATTACGAAAAATACGAATCACCCTCGTTGAGCCAGTTTAGATGCTCAGTATTTTTAACACACCTACATTTCAAGGCAAGTGTCGTATCACTCAGCTGCTAAAATCCTTACGCCAGGACAGTGTCTAGCATAAAATTGCTGATTCACATACCATTCATGTAAAATTTGTTAAAGGTGCAGAACAATTTTAGACTTGGGTATCTGACCAACACTACTTTCTTTGACTGCCGTTAAATTTCAGCTGTTTCATAAATGGTGATTCCCCTGTCTGAACCTAGATATGCTTGATTTTACTGAACCAATTCTAAATTGCTCCTAACACACATTCCCGAATACACAATTTCAGTGTGTCAGTGTTCTTGTTGCATCATTTTAATTGACCAAATCTCTCTGTCATATAGTCAATTTCGGGATAAATGCACATTTTTATAATGATTCACTGACTAAACAACTATCTGATACTCTCTTAACATGCATTTAAACATTATGACATATTTTCTTGTATAAGCAGCATGACAGGTTATTTTTCGAGCCAGAATTGCAACAACTTCTCAATACATTCGCATGAAAAAATCTCACTGTACAGTAGTCATTTGTTATTAATTAGTAAAGTCGAAATTACCCCCACCTCCCACCTACCATAGGCATTGAAATAAAATGGCACACTTATTGGTTACAGTCAAACCTGCTTTCCTGTTCACCTCTATAGAACAGTCACCTATTTACCACAGCCACTATTTATTTCTCTATGTATTTTTATTAAAATGGTGCTGTGGTCAGCAGCCAATTTTTAAAACATAAAAATACCTTCGTTAAAGTTTAAACCAATGTTACAATGAAAGATTTGAAACTAGATTCAGGAAAAAGTAAATAACCTTAATTTCTGTTCATTAAAATTTTTAATAAAATTAACAAAAACATAGATTAGCTGTATCAGTTGCTGTATATTAACGGAAATGACAAGGTTTGTAGCAGCCATGATTCTCTCCCAGTCCAGCAAGGATAACATCACACAGTGGGATCTTTATTACTTTCGTATTCAAATGCATTTGGTGGCCACCTTGGAGAGAGAAAATAATAAGGTTTATATTTGGTTTTTAAAGTGCTAATTTTAAATTAATTATGTATAACGGAATTACTAGTTCTTAAATTAAAATATTAAATTTTTTTTTTGACTTTTGTTCACATGCGCTGTAATGCTTAATTGTTTCAGCAAAGGATTTGCCATAAAAAATTGGAGTGAAATCACCCTTCCAAGTTCTACTGCACAAGTAGCCAATCACTCAGCAAGACCTAATTTACTCTTTAATTATTGTGTTACTCAATATTGTAGAATTGAGTTTCAATGGCCTTAAACGCATTATGACAGTTTTCAAACTATTGTATTATTGAATTCCAAGGTACAGTACTTTGTGAAAAGCAGTCAGGATTTGTTTACTTCCAAATATATTGCAATCAATTAGGAATGTTAGGTGCATTTGTAGATGATAATTGGTAAATATTTTGCAAGGATGTCTTGGATAATAAAATTTCCCTATTAAATTATTGTATTGAAAGCATATGGGACAGCAAATTGTCACAATTTCCAACATAAGAATTTAGTATATTATGTACAAATGCTCTTAAATGTAACAACAGTCAATTGCTTGTGGAAGACAACTTGTTCATGGTTTTAAGCATGTCTTCTCTCTTTTTTTTTGCACAACAGAAAGTTTTAAAATGAGGCAATGTTTTTCAAGAATTTTGTGCTTATTGTTTATTTTCTTTTTTCAGCTCTTGCAGGTCACAAAAACAGTACTACTCCAACGCCTACTCCAACGCCTACTCCAACGCCCACTTCATCAACTCCGCATCCAACACCCACTTCATCAAACCCGACACCCACATCGTCATCAGCAGGGCCAAATTCAACAACACATACTAGCAAAATTTCCCTTTCAACTTCTTTAATAACTTCACCATCAACATCAACAATGACGTCATCAGTTTCCATTAATGCAAGCTCACATTATACCTCAGCTTTGCCAACTTCAAGTGCTGCTCCAACCCACCAACCTACTACAACTCCTAAACCAGACTCGCATGTGAATTTAACTCTTGCTGATAATGGCACTGTTTGCTTAAAAGTTGAAGGCGATATTTGGATCGTTGTTGACTATATGGAAATGAAGACAAAGGTATGGAGTTTTCATATACGTTTCAGTTGTCTTGAAAGTTTGTCAGTTAAATGTTTCAATTTATAGTTGAATGTTTCATACTATTCTTTAGATGTCACACAAGTTCAATTTAAATAATATTAACGTACAAAACATTACTGGAAAATGTTCTAAAAATTTATTTAATAAAACCCAATCTGCATATATTAAAGCAGTCTGGGACGGCAACCTTAGTGCTCAAAATGCCTTACATCCATCAATGACATTGATGCTTAAATTTTCTGGTGGCAGCTCTTGGCATATGAGCCAGGTGGAAGTGACCATCAATAATCCAAATAAAACGTATTTAAACACTAGTGAAAGTAAGTAATATTTAGTTTGAGTTTTTCCTTTTTTTGGGGTCCTTTTTTTGTCATGGGGTGTAGTAAGCACTTCCTTTAAAAATTTTACGTTAGAAATGCTGAACTTTTAAAGGGTTACATTTTAAATCAAAAGCTTTTAACATGTTTGTTCAATTTTCGGCAGGCTTTTCGTATAAAATTGTTGGATTTCATATTCTGTCGTCAACCATTTTTGCAAATTTCAGTGAAGGGGTGCATCCTTTACTATCTTACTTTATGCCTAAAAATATATTTCCAGTATTCTCGTATTTGCATTTCTTCTTTGTTTTGTTGACATAGCAGCATTTTTCCCTTTTCCTTTTATTTTACAGTGGATCCCGCTAAAGCGGACAGCTCTATGACACAATGGTACTTAAACTGATAGATCTTAGCTCTTACAAAAAGAGTCGTAGAGTGACCATTGAATAAGACAGACAATTTTTTTTGCACGAAATATATATATATATATATTTCTCACTATTAACGCAGGCGGACAAAAAAATTGAATGGGAACAAAAAAAATATTCAATATTTTTTTTACATTTTTCTATTTTAGACAATTTACAACTTATAATCAAATACTTTTTTATCTATATTACAATACCCGTATACGTCTGTCTGTCACGCAAAATGGTACCGCAAATAGCGAGACGCATGCAATGCGGTATTAAAAGGATGGGCAAACCCGTGGATTTTTCCACGGGCCACCGACTAGTATTATTGAAAATCTTCACCTGGAAATACGAAAACAGTCGTCAATCAAAAAAATTCTTCGTAAATCTTTCATAGTTTGTTTTTTGCTATAAAAATGCTTTATGTCCAAATAGTCTCTAATTTTCAATCCTTGTGAAGTGAAGCTTTGTCCATTAATATTCTGCCTAATGTTATTAAAATTAGTTACAAAATCTTTACAAGTGCACGTCTCTATTTAGCAGACAATTTCTTTTGCATTGATAGTGCCCACTGTAATACTAATGTTTGTGGCGATGAGGTTCGGGGAAGCCCTATATTTGTCTTTTATATGATGTATCAAAATTAAGTTTTTAACTCCTCTAAAAAACTCCCAGGAAGGATTAGTTAAATCTGGGTAATTATGCCCAAAACTTATTTTAGCGATTTAGTGGTGAAAATATGTTTTTTTGTGGGATTTATTTTTATCAATTTGATATCACGCAAACATTTTTTTATCTTTCTTGTAAATCAAAATTTTGTTTTTCGGGATTTATTATTGCGAATTGGGTTCCTAAAACATTTTTTGCAGGACTTCTCTTTACGAATAGATTTGCCCAAATTCAGCAAACAATTAGTCCTGCAAAAATTATCCCATAAGATTCAATCCAGTATTAATCCTGTTAAGTCAATGTAGAAACATTCTACTGTCCACGTATTGTATACAAAAATGTTTTATTTTAGCTTTCCTCAAAGGATCTGTAAATCTTAACTTGAACAAAAACGATCCTTTGCAGGACTTCTCTTTACGAATAGATTTGCCCAAATTCAGTAAAAAATAAGTCCTGCAAAAATTATCCCATAAGATTCAATCTAGTATTAATCCTGTTAAGTTAATGTAGAAACATTCTACTATGCACGTATTGTATACAAAAATGTTTTATTTTAGCTTTCCTCAAAGGATCTGTAAATCTTAACTTGAACAAAAACGATCCGTATTTTCAAGCTGAGAAAGATAAAGCGTATTCTTGTCCAACCGACAAAAAGATTCGATTAAACGAGACACACTCATACAACATTACTGTTGATTTCAAGACGGTGACGATTCAACCATTCCCTGGAAACGTATCAGGTACGTGGTTTAACTGCTTTTTCTTTAGAAGAAAATAATTACCTTGAAGCCTTTTTAATTCAACTTGTTCAACAGACGTGAAAAAATGCCTGTTAAATTAACACGTCGGTATTCGTTTTGCCTAACATGAATTAGAAAGACTGCCTTATCACGAAATATTTCTTCAAGAAACTCTTCTGAAACTTTTTTCAGACAAAAATTTACTCGGGCAGTATGAGATTGCATTTTTTTTTTTTTTTTTTTAAATTATCTTTTTCGTGTCGGTGGGTTATTAATTACTACTATTTGTATTTCTTTGCCAATAAATGATTTTTTTTATGACTTCCTAACAAAAATTAAGGACAAAATTCATTCTCGCGAAATTTGATATCAACGACGCTTTTAAATTTGAAAGTATGTAATTGTAATTGTAATTTATATTTAAATTATGCGAACACTGAGCGGACATTTTACGTACTTGAAGGGGATTAATTCTCGCGGATTTCGCGAGCTTCCGTCAATTTCGCGAAAATTTAATTCCCGCGAAATTTAGATTCTTTTCAACTTTCAAATTCAATTCTTGCGAAATAGTAGGCTTGAAAAATCATGCATTTTTTTGCGATTTCATGTGAACGAAATTAATTGTAAGAGAAGTAAGAATAAGAGATAATAATTGTAACAGAATTTGTAGACAGAAACATTTAAAAAGCATTTAAAAAAATAATTTGATTTCCTTGTTCCTAGGTTTTTACGACTAAGGAAAATTGATTTTTGCGAGTAATTTTGATGGAAAAGAAAGAAATTGCAAGAACAATTGCGAAGGAAGCCAGTCCTAATACTTCCCGAGAACTAAATTTTGCGAATTTCGTGAGGAAAGGTTTTCCTCAATTTTATACCGAAAATGACAAACTCTTGAAAATATATTAAAAAAAGGTCTAAACGAAACATTACTCATTGTTATTTATTGATTTTTTATTTTACAGCTCAAGTGTGCTCTGCTGAAACAAAAGAACCGGAAACGAACAGCATTGTTCCCATTGCTGTTGGGTGCGCGTTGGCTGGTCTCATTGTCATCGTGTTGATTGCGTATTTGATTGGTCGAAGAAAAGGTAGCAATCGTGGATACCAGCAAGTGTAAAAACTTACTTCTTCAGGAAACTCTTTGAAGTGTTACGTAAATTGGCTTATCAAGGGAAAAAGACCAAAAATATATGAGCCACTTTTTGTATAAAAAAAAAACCGTGGGAAATATTTTTATTATCAATAAGTTTTTGACACTGACGAGGTCTTTTGGCAAATTCTTTTTCAAATATTCTTGGAAAACGCTTTTTTTGGTCATTTGACGATTCTTTCCAGGTAATTATAAGCCATATATGTTTTGTTGTTTTGTATCATAAAGTTAAATTTTGTTTTCTTTTTTTAATGTAATTTTATAGAATTCGAGAGTTGTTCAGGCGAACATGTAAGTTTCTGTGTTGTGACCACGCTTAAAAACTGTTTGATATGAACTGGTTTAACCATCGACTCACTGAGACCTTACGGTTTCGTTCAAGCATATTGTCGGTAAAAAAATTTTGTACGTGAATAAAGGGTTTGCTCTAGACAAAACTGACAAGCAATCTACCTTTTTTGTTGAGCCAGTTTATATATAAACAGTTGCTTAATATTAATCGTCACTGTTTTTTTTCACGTGATAAAAAAATATTTGAAAAGTAACCACCTTTTTTATGTATTTGTACCGCTTCTCGCGTTACTAACATCGTAACAATAGCGCTTAGCTTGCTGTTATCCAGCATCCTAGTTGAATGTATCTCCTTTGGGCAGCTGATGAAAGACCACCGTAAAGCGTACACAAACCAATGTATTCTTGGGATCCAGTTCATTATATTTAAACACGCAATGAGTGGGGATATTTTGCTTCAATTTTTCGGAGTATAAAAGCATACACGATCTACCAGGAACAAAAAGCTTTCGAAATACTGAGACAATATTACAAGCTTTGGCACAGTTATAGTATATCACAAAGAACTTTTTTTTAAGTAGGCATCTTTTGTGACGTTTTCGAAACAAACGCGAAAATGAAATTATATTTGGGTAAATTTGACTGAAATGAACACCGAAATAAGTAAACCTTTATGAAGACCAAACTGGAGATCAAAATGAAATCGTCATTTAGCCCCCGAAATGTTAATTATGTCTGTCCGCATAGAGAACTGTATAAAAGGAAGGTGTTATATCCGACATGCTCCGGCTTGTACGGTATCATATCTCCCGCTCTGCTCATGGTCATCGGCTAAGATCACAATACAACATGGCGCTGCGAGTAGGATAAACGCAAAAGAAGAACAGAACTACAGAATCCAACAATATCTTTGACATCAAGTCTTTTGAACACGAAAAAGCTAACGATAAGTGATCTTTATTATTATTTACATTATGGCTGGTTTGCAAAACTTATGGTCCCCACCCATTTTGGATCTATCCGTAGACAGATATGCAGCCTTTAAAATGTGGAAATCACGGTGGGAGGACTTTACAGTCGTGACAGAATTAAGTAAAAAACCAGCTGAATTTCAATGTTCTATGCTTAGATACGCTTTCACTAAAGAAACTAACCTTAACTGAGGAGGAAAAGAATAATTATGGAGCTATTTTAACAGCCATGGAAGCTTTTGCAAGGGGAGTTATAAATGAAACACTTGAGCGACACAACTTTAACACGCGTAAACAAGAAGATGGCAAAAATTTCGACGATTTCCTTACAGATTTGAAACTACTAAGTAAAAACTGTAACTTTTGTGATACCTACCATAATGGACAGAATTGTTGGAGGCATACGAGAAAATAAGTTAAGAAAGAAATTACTAGCCGAACTAAATCTAACCCTCCAAATAACGGAGGACATATGCCGTGCTCATGAGAAAGCTACAGAAGGTGTGGAGTCCATGAAAACAAAGGAATCCACTGAGCAGGTCGATTATATAAAACACACACACCCAACACATTACCCAGGTCAATCACCATACCAAACCCGCCAGAAATATGACAAAAGGCCAAATGGGAACAAATGTAAGTTCTGTCTTAGGAACCACCCTAGAGGGAGGGACAACTGTCCGGCATGGGGGAGGAAGTGTGCGGTGTGTGGCCTTAAAAAACACTTTAAGGACAGCGAAATATGTAAACGCAAAAACATTAATGATATAGAAGAGGAATTACCAGTAGGAGCATTGTTCTTAGGTGGAGTACAGGACAAAGAAAATGACTGTAACCAGCCAACACTGATATCGTGGAAAGTCGATATGCCAACTGCAACCAACGACCACATTTGTTTTAAAATCGACACTGGAGCTGACGTCACTGTTATAAGCACCACCGACCTAAGAAAGTTAGGAATGACCCGCAATTATTTACGCCAAACCAGGAAGCGGTTGATTGGACCAAATGGAAACCAACTTAAATGCATCGGCTATACAATCATAACCTTTAATTGGGGGGAAAAACATCACAACAGATCGTATACGTGTGTAAACACATTTCTAAAGCCTTACTAGGAAACCCGCTATTCAATGATTGGGGATCATGACACTCAATAAAACAAACAATTACTCATGTGGAGCAATACATGACCAAACACAGATGTCTACAAACGATGCATTCACCAACGAAATCAAAGCTGAATACCCGACTTGGAAAAGTTAAAGGTGAACCTATCAACATCAAATTGAAAGAAGGTACAGTCCCTTATTGTTTGACAGCACCACGACATGTTCCACTACCTCTTTATGAAGAACTAAACAAAGAAATCAGACGCATGGAGAAACTTGGCGTAATTCGTAAAGTAGATGAACCAACCGATTGGTGCCGCCCAATCGTTATCGTGCCGAAACCAAACGGCACAAACAGATTATGCATCGACTTAACAAAGCTCAACCAAGGAGTTGAACGAGAACTATACCAATTGGAATCGGTGGATGAAACGATAGCCAAGCTCGGTGATGAATGCGTTGTTATGAGTAATTCCAGGTATTGGCAAGTGCCCCTGAACGAAGAAAGTCAACTTTACACAACATTTATCACACCTATCGGTCGTTTTTGCTGTACGCGAGGTCCATTTGGGATGAATTCCATGCAGGAAATATTCAACAAAAAAATGGATGCCATTATTGAGGGATTACCAGGAATAGCTAAAAGCACAGATGACTTCTTAATATACGCAAAAACCGAGGAAGGACATGATGAACGCTTGAGAAGCTTATTACACCGATTTAAAGAAAATGGGGTCACGGTCAATCCGGAGAAGTGCCAATTCCGTCAAACGAAACTGGAGTTTCTTGCTTACAATTTATCTCAAGAAGGAATAACACCGATCACTGAAAAAATGTCAGCTATTACAGACTACAAGCAACCAGAAAACCTGACAGAACTTCGTCAGTTCATGGGAATGGCAAACCAGTTGGGAAAATTCACCCCGAACTTGGCGCAAGCCAGTGCACCATTGAGGGAGCTACTTTCAACAAAGAACCAATGGCTCTGGACAACAGAACACACACACCACACAGCGTTCAAGGAAGTTAAACAACTTTTGACTTCACCACAAACATTAAAACTTTACAGCCCAAATAAGCCGACCAAATTACGAGTCGATGCCAGCAAACTTCATGGGATGAGTGTCATATTGTACCAGCAACATGATAACATGATTGGCACCCAGTTACATGCGCATCAAGATATTTAACCGACTCTGAGAAACGTTACTTTCCGATAGAACTTGAAATGCAAGCAGTTACATGGGGTTGCGAGAAAATGAACATATACTTGCAAGGATTACCCGACTTCATAGTCCAGACTGATTGCTAAGGTCGTGATAAGACATGTTTTGAGAGTTGTTATTAAAAAAAGTTTTTTTGTTTTTTTTTACTGTTCGTAAAATTTCGAGTTTATAGAGCTATATTTGTATCATGGATGTGGAAAGGAAAATAACTGAATCTATAAAAGAAATCCATTTGAAGAGAAAAAGAGCGAACACTGACACAATTGTAACCTACACACCAGAAATAGAGCCGGATACAATCAAATCGGTTCTTGAAAGTTTGATCGAGAAAAAAGTAATTTATGTTGTAAATAAAGGTAGTGGCAATAGTTACCGTTTTTGCAAAGACAAAGGTGTCGATGTTGATGTTGAGAATGTAGGTGAAAATTTTGAACTAGGGGAAAATAATGAAAAACTATCACCGGAATAAGATTCGTTGTTGAGAAAGGAAGTAACAAGTTTTTGTAACTTTGACGCTTTCCAGAGTTTGAAAAAGTGCTACTGACGATCTAGTTGTACAACTTAAAGATACATATAACCTGAAAAATCTAATTAAAGGAAAAACGTGCTTTACAAGTACCCGCTCGTCATTACTAGATATATTTTTAACAAATAGGCCCGCTAGTTTTCAAAACTCTTTGTCTTATGAAACTGGTCTGAGTGGCCATCACCATATGATATCCACGTTTATGAGGACTCATTTAGTTAGGCTTAAGGCAAAAGAGATATCATATAGGTGTTTTAAAAATTTTAACGATCAAAGTTTTCTTGAAGAGTTAAGTATGGTCGATTTTAAATGTGATCAAACAGATCCCAATAAAAACTACGAAGAACTTGTATCTATATGTCGAAAAGTCATTGACAAGCACGCGCCATTAAAAACTAAATTTGTGCGCGGAAACGAGGCTCCTTTTATGAATAAAGAATTACGAAAAGCGATTTATTCAAGATCCCGTCTAAAAAATAATTTTAATAAAAATAAAACGAAGGAAAATAACACCAAGTATAGAAAGTAAAGAAACAAATGCGTTAATTTGAGACGAAAAGCGATAAGAGATCATTTTAACAACGTAATGGAAAATGGAATAATAACTAATAAAACTTTTTGGAAAACAGTTAAACCTTTCATTACGAATAAGTCCGGAACAGGTAACAAGAAAATAATGATTGTTCGTAATGATAAGATAATAACGGATGATAGTGAACTTGTTGAAGTTTTTAACAACGAGTATATAAATATTGTTGAAAAATGTAGTGGAATTAAACCAGATCACTTAAACAACAAGAGATTGGCAAGCAGGCTCACAGTTATCAATGATATAAAAGAAAAATTTAAAAATCATCCGAGTATTGTTGAAATCAAAAATTCTCATCCTAGTGACAAAAATGATGATTTATTTTATTTTGAAGAAGTGAGTGAATCAGAAGTCTCTAAACTTTTTAGTGACATCAAAGTGGGCGTGGCTTCTGGGGAAGACAAAATTACAGCAAAAATGGTTAAATTGTCAAAGCCTTATTTGATTAAACCCATAACAAATGCAATAAACAGCAGCATTCGTCTTTCTGTTTTCCCAGACGGAGCTAAAAGAGCTATTTTGTCTCCATTAGAAAAAGGAGGAAAAGCAACCTCGACCCCAGGACACGTTGTCTCTTTTTGCATATCGGACGGCGAGAAGATAAACAGTCAGACCTATCAATAAGCGCAGCGCCGATGAGAGACAAAAAGCCCTGGGAACGAGGTTGGAGGAAAAGATAAGTTTAGTGTGAGCAACTATAGGCCAGTTAGTGTGTTGAATATATTTTCTAAATTCTATGAAAGAGTAATTAAGTCTCAAATTGTTACATATATTGACTTTAAACAGTCAGAATTTTTATCGGCTTACAGAACGTCATATGATACACAACATCAGGGACGGATCCAGACTTTTTCAAGACTTAGTCAAAATATTGCTGCGCAGAAGCAATATTTGGACTAGGCTTGAGTTTAGCAGCTGGGGGTCTTGGGGGGCGCTGTAAGCCCCCCAAGTGGGGTCTGGGCTAAAGTCCCAGAAACTTTCGCTTATTTGAGCTTTGCGGGTACAAAAATCGCCGAAAATTGTCTTCTGATTCATCTAGTTATCATTAAAATTGACGAAAGAAACGATAAGTTATAAAAAAATCTCCTGAGAACATTTTTTATAAGAAACAACTCTCCGTCTTATACGTCATATTTTAGATAAATAAAAGCACTAATGTCACTAAAAACTGTGCTAACATGTAGAACTTAAACTGTTTATCAATCAAAAACAACAGCAGAGATTAACAGGGATTAACTACAATTAAGTGAGACAATTGTGAATATATTTCAATATTTATAAATTCTTGCTGTTTCTGCCAATATCAGGCTTCATCAGCATGACCAGGTGAATCAAATGATCACACCAGCCATGGACAGCAAAATAAAACACAAACATAATATAAACAATAAGAATATGGAAAGATCAGGATAATGAAGATGAAATGTACATAAATGTGATATGATACATACACACCTCAACCCATGTATTTGTTCAGATGCACAGGAACGATATATAATGAGGTCATAGAGTTCACTTGCAGGTTGAAATAGGAAAGTGCAACTTTTGTTTAAGAAGGTTGCAACCTGGAACAAGGGAAACGTAATGATTTGGTTTGAAGTCTACACCAGACTTAAGGATACGGTAACCCCCTTTAGGGTCATTTTTTTAAAAAAAAATATTTTTTTTAATTTTGATTCTTTGGCATATTTTCCTGATATTTTTAAAAAAAGAATCAAAAATATTTATTGTTAAGAGGGATAAAATGAGGAAAAATCTATTTTATCTTTTAGTGTTTGCAATACACCAATCAACCCCATCCGGCTACCATTATGAAACCGCGTCGGAGGAAAAGACTAGTAACTAGTATAGGAGGGACAAGAAGAAGTAAACACGCTCATTTACAATGGAGTTTGATATGATAAGCAAGATGAAAGTTGAAGAATTAAAAAAATATTTAAGAATGCGGGGTTTAAAGGTGTCTGGAAGGAAATGTGAGTTGGTGGCAAGGGTATTTTCTGCTAGTGAGAATAATGTAAAGCTGGTAAAAACTGCAGCGCAGGTAGAAGAGCAGTTAAACGAAGAGTATGTGAGCAAATTATTAGTTGAAGATGGTGTTATACCTGACCCAATGGACATTACTTCTGGATGGTTAGCGGAGGAAGACGGTGTATCGTTTTGGCCAATGATTACATATGGAAATATTTTTAATTATTTAACCTTTACTCCTAGCACACTGGGGAGTGACGACCTAAACGATTACAAAACAAGCAAAGCATATAGCTATTTTACAAATGGTTGGCTAGGACCAATAATGTACCATCCGATTGACGAAGATTCAAAGTACTGCTTTTTAAAAGGAGATTGTAGGCCTTCAGAACGATTAAATGATCCACCTCATAAACTATGGGTATGCGTTCTGAAAGGAGAAAGTAATCGGATTATGTCAGCACACTGCACCTGCATGGCAGGAATGTCCGAGACATGCAACCATATTGCTGCACTTTTGTTTCGAGTAGATGCTGCAGTAACATGTGGGCTGACAAATCCATCATGCACAGCCAAAGCTTGTGAATGGCTACCTAACTGTCTGCTAAATCCTCATTTAACAGACCAAGTCTCAGTCTCATTAATGTCAATAAAAACTCATTTTTTGCAGAAAGCTTTCTCGTGGTGGTATTGGAGTTATTATTTCGCCTTTTTATTTTAGAGTGTGTTGCTTTACGTGCTTTTGAACATCCCTTCCAATAAACCATACACGAAATGTAAGGCTTCAGAAGTGCAAAAATAGCATTAAAAGCTGCAATTGTCATTATTCCAGTATAAAAGTTCATTTTGGTGTCAGTTTTAATCTTTTGTGAGCTAAATGGAGTATTTTGATTTTTTTGCAATAGGGCTTCTTTTTTCAGTCTTTTGTTTTCACGTGATAATGTCCCAATTTTTCTCGTCAACGACAATATCAAGCTCTTCTTATCTTTACAGACAAGGCATTGCTTAGTGCCTTCGGACAGGCAGTACTGATGATCTTGCGTAGGTGGTGTAAAAATGTCAACAGTCAATTGTTGATCAGGAGAACGTGGCGGTGACAAGAAAGGATTTGCTTCAGTTACACCAAGGGTTTCTCGATCATCAATTTTCTTGGATTTCTTTTTTGCTGACGGTAATGGGTTTTTAAACAGTGTTCTTCTTGAAGTACTCTGACGCATTTCATAACCCATATTTAGTGTAGGATTAGGGTTTTCCACACTTGGCACATTGTCAACAAAATGAATACTACAAATGCGATCACTGCTTTTTGGCTGCCACTGACTTTTATCTGGGTTAACTCTTTTAATAAGTTTTATCCACTTCTGTCTTTTTTCCAAATATCTGACAGGCCCAGGAAAGCAATATAATTTGAAGGGTTGCTCACAGCCACATTCTTTTTTCAGCACACCATGGTGAGTTTCACATTCACTATTCTTCCACTTTTCTAACATCCTTGAGTTGTTAGTGCATTCAACAACAGCGCAATTGACTGGCCCCATTGTAGTTTTAATAAAAACTGTTTAAAAATATAAGTTTGCTATGTATTATAAAATAAATATGTCTTTCTGCTCTTGAAACCTTCTTGAAATAACGCCGGCGCTTCTTGTCTGTCCCCTCTAAACTAGAGCCCAGTTTCCTTTATGCGCGGTTGAGAGCTACGGGGTTGATTGGTGTATAGTGTGCTCAAAGTTTAAAATTCCTTAAATATATTTAATCTGTATGATAATTAAAGAGAGTTATGCAGAACGAATAAAAAATTGCATCTCTACATATAACATAGGAAGCGTTCACACTTTAATAATCTATATACAAATTTATTATTAGTTATTATCTATGCCTTTTTAATTTATTTATTTATTTTTTTCGTTTTTATCTTGTTATGTTATGTTATCCTGTTGTCTGTTTAACAATAACAAGACCCAAAGTTCTGCGAAAATACTTTACCTTTAATATTACATAAAATATTCATGAGTTATTAATTATTCATAACGTTTAAGTGGGTGTAACATTTCTTCCTCATGATTTTTGCAGGTAAAAGCAAAGATCTTTGATTTGCTTTTTCTCGAAATAAAATTTTCAGTCGTAACGGTATATATTTTTGTCGAACACTCCCCTCCATCTTGTCGAAATTGTACAAAAACAAGTTTGTTGCGATAATTATATCTTTGGCTACAGAACTTTGCTTTTTCTAACGCAGAAAATGAGGAAATATCGAGTTATCGATCTATCATGCTTAAAAATAGATAAATCAGTTATAAAACAGCTATTGTAACACAAAATATGCTATATTTTCGGAACCACGTGTTGTTTTGAGTAAAAAAAGCAAAGTTTTTTAGAGCTGAATAAGAGCTTCCAAATCATATTTTTTTCAACGAACAAAAATTTTACTGAGGGTAGTGTTCGACAAAATGAACTGGAAGGGTGAATTTTTGAATATAATTTTTTTTCTCCTTTTTGGATTTTTTTTATGGAAATATTTTATCATCACTCTAGAGATAATTTATTTGGCTTTCAGAATATATATATTTGTTAGGGTTAATATAGCGAGCAGAGGAGATATTTTAAATATACTGAGTATGTGTCTCCAGGGGGTTACCGTATCCTTAACAATACTTTTATAACAAAATAAATTTTTTAACTGATCTCCATGAGGTAAAATAGATGGGCGTGTCAATATACACTGCGTAAAGAGATTTCGAAACCGTAACAAGCTGATCTGTGGGTAAAACGTATTAATTTTTCTTTTTATTACTGTTAATAAGGCAAGTATTGACAGAAAAGGCGACTATGTCTCAGGGGTAGTTGTTGTTTCTGCTTTCACTGCCTCCTCAGGAGAAAGAATCATGTCACAAACAATACGGGACAGGGAAAATCTGAATAAACTTTTTTCAGATATAAAAATATTTTCTTTTTTGTTTTTAAAAGCATATTGAAAAACAAGGATGCTTGGAATAAAAGGAAGGATGCAAGAAAAGTTCCATGGATGTCAAGATTCTCAAAACATCAACAAGAGAATTATCACCTACCAATACCAACGATGCTAAGTTGTATAGACAGTCTCCTGATGGATTGGATCTAAAAAAATATATATATTATACCATGACCTTCCACTCAACAAACTTTGTTTCCTAATAGCCATTCGAAGAGTTGTTTAATTTCATCACCAACCTTACTTATCCAGATGTCAAGTTCTTGGTTCTAATAACGACACAAATATTAATTGAGAAAGAACTCCTCCACAATGACAAAAAATCTGTTCAATGAGCTCATATTACAAAAACAATTAGCCAGCTAGCTAGCTAGCTAATTAAGGGGTGACATCCATACTCACATTGCCACGCTTATCAGAAATAGGCCGGAAGTAGGCAACATGGGCGAGTGAATGTTACCATAGCCCCGGGCTAACCCAAGCCATGTGAGGGAAATTGGGGAGATGGCCCACTATGTGGGCCGTTGGATGTTGCCGGGAGTTGTCTAGTAGAGCGCGGGTCCTATTTAGGTCTGCGTAGCTCAAAATGAGCATTAAATACTCTAGGACTCTCCATCTAAGCCATGGTCTCTCCCGGAAATAATAGACAGGGTATATCCCTCGATATTTGTGAGGCTAGCCATGTAAAATATGCACATCTATCTATCTATCTATCTCTGCAGCAGCCATGATAGTACGGAAAGAATCCAAGCCAAATGGCGTGAGTCTTTGTGACTGATCTTGACGGATGGGAGTTAAAACTATAGCCCAACAGGTTATAAGTAACCACGCTGTACGGTACCTAAATTTCCTAGGCCGGCTACAGGCCACACATTGTTGGACTACGCATAGAGTGCGAAAATTACGTCACATGCCCCTTAAGTGAGATGGGGAGGGTTGCGGACCATAGCTATTTGATTTTTGACTGACTATGTGACTGATTAGTTAAAATGAATCAGTCAAAATCTGTAAGCTATAATTTGGAACCCTCTCAGTCTATATGGTAGCGACGTCACAACTTTGACGTCACCATCGCCATAGGCGAAATGGAGAGGGCTGTAAACCGTGGCTTTTCGCCGAAAAAAATTACAATCTAAACGGATTTTTTAACGCCCTCCGTCTGCAACACCTGGATCGTCGACATCATTCACTTGGCTAACATTTTTCGTCAAATTTACACTTAGTCACGCGACTTATCTGACTAACCCTGGATCCGCGCCTGAACATGTTCTTATTAGGTTACTCGAAGAGTGGAAAGACAAATTAGATAAAAACTATGTAGTAGGTGCAGTTTTAATGGATTTTGACTGTGTTCCACATGATTTACTTCTGGCTAAACTGAGTGCTTATGGTTTTAGTAATGAATCTCTACTTTTCATATTGTCTTACCTTTCGGATAGAAAACAAGCTACTCGAATAAATAACAGTTTGAGCTTGTTTCAATTAATTTTATCTGGTGTACCGCAAGGGTCGATTCTAGGACCTATTCTTTTCAATATTTTTATTAACGACTTTATTTATTTTATTAAAAAAGCTAGTGTTCTCAATTATGCTGATGACAATTCCCTTTCCGCTTACTCTAACTCGATTACAAACTTAATAAAACTGTTAGAAAGTGAATCAAACACAGCTTTAGAGTGGCTGAAATATAACAAAATGATAGTAATCCTGGAAAATTTCAACCCATTATAATCACACGGAACAAAAATAATAATTGTGACATAGATTTAACAATTGGCGATAAAACATTCAAAACAGAAAATAGCGTAAAGTTGTTGGGTGTGACTATTGACAACAGTTTAAACTTTGACCTTCACATCGGCACAATTGAATGCATTAGTTAGGCTAGATACTTTTCTGACTTACAAAGCAAAGGTTGCTCTTGTTCAAAGTTTTGTACTTTCCAACTTTAACTATTGTCCATTAGAGTGGCATTTTTCATCTACTAAATCTTTGTTAAAAGTTGAAAGAATACAAAAAGGGCTTTGCGTTTTTTATTTGACGACTCTGATAGTACATACGAGGAACTGCTTTTAAAATCAGGAAGGAATTTCATGAGTGTTTACAGG
This sequence comes from Hydractinia echinata, assembly GCA_030067915.1. Classification (NCBI taxonomy): domain Eukaryota; kingdom Metazoa; phylum Cnidaria; class Hydrozoa; order Anthoathecata; family Hydractiniidae; genus Hydractinia; species Hydractinia echinata. The sequence continues at coordinate 4,419,151 of JASGCC010000005.1, forward strand.
CTTAAAACGCTATGTACAGAAATTTACAAATCTTCGCATAGCCTTAACCCTTCATACATTCATGACATTTTCGATTTCCAACAAAGTGAAAGATCTGTCAGATCACAAAATGTCAACAATCTCAAGGTTCCAAGAATAAATACCAGAAATTTCGGAACTAAAAGTTTAACTTCCTTAGGTCCAAATATATGGAATAAATTACCCAACCATATGAAAACAGCAGAATCTTTGAATATTTTTAATAAAATGATAAAATTTTGAAATGGCCAGCATTGTTCTTGTGATGTCTGTTCACAATAACATAAATATGTTATTTGTTTTTCTTTTGATATCACTTACTTTATTTTTATAGTATTTATATTTCTGTCTATATGTCGGTTTGGATTAGCACTTTAATTAGAGCTATTGTATTTTTTGTACAAATTTTAACCGACAATAAATAAATTAACAACAACAACTGACCACAAACCCCTCATCCCTATCATAAACCACAAACAACTGGTTGACCTCTCACCAAGAATCCAAGCCATGCGCATGAAACAACTCAAATACAAATTCACAGCTGAATATGATGTAAAAGGAACAACTCTATGTGATGCAGACGCACTGTTTCGAGCACCAACAGAAACACCATCGAAAAAAGATGTACAAACCAACACTGATACCGCCTCCCATATCTCATCAATCATCGAAACAATGCCAGCAACAACTCAAAAACTTGAAGAGATTCGCCATCATACTGCCACAGATGAATCATTGCAGCTTCTTCAATAGACAATAACAGACGGATGGCCCTCAACAAGGAAAGAATGTCATGAACTTGTAAAACCGTACTGGGACAGCCGTTGCGATCTTACAGCTGTCGATGGCTTATTACTTAAAGGAAACCGCATAGTCATTCCACACAAATTACGCAGTGACATCTTCCGAAGAATCCACACAGGTCACTTTGGCATGGAAAGATAAAAAAAAAAAAAAAGAGCACGTCAAAGCTGCTACTGGTCAGGAATGAATGGCCAAATAGTGCAAATGGTAAGCAGATGCGAGACTTGCTTACGCTTCACTGCTACAAAACAACGTAATGAATTGCAGCCACCACCAATGCCAACACAACCATGGGACAAAATTGGAACTGACATATTTCACCTATTCGGTAAAACATATATAGTGATCACGGACTACCTTACTCTGTAACCCGAAGTGTACTTACTACGTACTCCTAACAGTCTCCAAGTGATAGAGTCCCTAAAGGACGCGTTTGCCCGTCATGCAACCTCGTTCCCAGGGCAATTTTTCGCTTTTTTGATATCCGAGACGGCGCGAAGAAATGTCCTAGATTGTCAGAAAGAGAAAAATGGGCCTGGGGACGAGGTTGCCCGTCATGGTATTCCTACAGAAGTAGTATCAGACAACGGTCCACAATTCAAATCGAGATACTTCAACAAATTTGCGAAAGATTGGGAATTCAAACACACTACGTCGAGTCCACACTACCCTCGCTCAAACGGACTAGCGGAATCATCTGTTAAAACAGTCAAACGTTCCGAGAAAAAGAAGACATAAAAAGGGACTACTTGTACTTCGAAACACACCGCTCAGCAATGGAAAAAGCCCAGCCGAGATGCTCATGGGACGACAATTACAAGAAGTTTTACCTTTACACCACAACATTGGTGAGAGCAGAAAACGTGACATTATCAGTGAGAGACTCACACAGAAAAAGCACCATGACAATAACCACCCAGTTACCACACCGGAAACTTTCAAAGAGAACCAGAATGTCGTAATACAGCATCACATCACAAAGGAATGGTCACTCCGAGGAAGAATACAAGAAAAAGTCGCACCACGATCGTACAATGTAAACTTACGAACGGAAATATATTACGTCGTAACACTAAAAACATTCGCAAGGTTTACACGCTCACTGCGCACGACCCTTCCTTGTCCGCGATAGTTCGACCTCTCATAGGGGTGGGACCGACTCATGAAACTCCACCTCGAGACGCACAAGACAGTAGTTCGGATGACGAAACGATAGCCTACAAGGAAACTATCAAGAAAACACTGACCGCGAACCAGACTATGACGACGAAAATGCGAAACAGAAATGAGAAGAAACGTACGTTACTCGATGTGGACGTAGAATCAAGCCAAAGAAGATACTGAACCTATGAACCCGTAAGGATTATAGAAATGGAAAACAATGGATTTTATTTATACCCAAAACGCTATATTTGGTGATTAGATTTTATATGTACTTATTTTATGTTATTTATATATATATGCGTGTATTCGGAAGGGGAGATGTTATATCCGACATGCTCCGGCTTGTACGGTATCATATCTCCCGCTCTGCTCATGGTCATCGACTAAGATCACGATACAACAGGAGGCTGGAAGAAGCTTTTCCTACCAAGGGTAGTACAATAGTTTTTTTCATGTCAAATTTACACACAATGCTTAAAGGTTTTGAAAAGTGAAATACATGAAAGCACAGTAACCCATTGGCAACGATATCAGGAGTTTTCGAAAAGTATATTCACGTTATATATAGCTAAAAACTGTTCACTTTTATTCAGAATTCTTTGTTACATCTTCATACAACGAACTAACCAAATCGTCTGTAGTGACCTTACTACCAAGCATATCTTCGACCATCTCCAGTGGAGGCTTTCCACCTCCATGTCGTAACATCGCGTTACGGTACCGCTCTCCGGCAGTACGCGATAAAGGATCTTTCTCAAAACAGCTATACCACACACGGGACGCGACAGCTTTTGACCATACATATGCGTAATACTTGGCAGCGTAACTGTGGAAATGACTGAAGCGAAGATGCCAAGAAGTACCTGTACATATAACAGCATAATGAACGAAATGAATTATAAAAAACATGCTTTTTATTCGAAAATTTTGCTGGGGATTAATATTGCTTAAGTTTTTTATTGAATATCTACTTGGAAAAAACAAATTTAAGTGTCTAATCTAACTTCTCAGGCTTTTATCTCATGAGATGACTTTCAAGCTTATCCTTGTTGTCCTTTTTCCTTTAATTAACCCACTTTAAGCTACCTGCTGCTTATAATTTAGTTCGTTTTTTAAAGGATTTCAGCATGATAAATTTAAAATATAGGGTAAGAATTACGAATCTATCCAACGATCTCTTCTTACCGACACGAACTCAACCTTAAACTATACAGTCAAAAAAAAAACTAGGCGAAAATTAGCGCACATGCAGCGGTGGAGAGATCCAGCTTGGGCTCTCCATCGCCTTATGCACTCTACTTCTTACAGTAAAGATGTTGCTTATAAAAGGGAAAAAGGTGTAATATGAAAAAACTAGGGAAAATTTTAGGATTCAATAGTTGTTCACAAATTGGTTTTAATATATTTTTTAGCGTCCTAGTTTATTTTTTTAAACTGTGAGAGTACGTGAAATACCATTTTGGTGATGTTTCTTTAAAACAAGTACACAGTAACGATGAACTGGAGATTCTCAACAATCATTCCATCTTTAGAATAAGAAAAGTCATAGTAAGCAATACTGACAACACACATGGCAATCAACACATACATGTGTTTTTTTATAAGCATGACATTTAAAAGCATTCGTACGCTTAAATTTGCTATTTTTTTAGGCATATGCTAAGCATTGTGTGAAGTGAATAAAATGTTGTGAAGTTTTTATGTTTTTTGTTTCGTGAACAGTTTTTCTTTCCAATCTTGATGTCTGAATTAACCAGTATGTAGTAAGATTTAAGTTGTAATTACTGATGTTTAAAATTCAAAAGCAATTTTCTTTTTTTCAAATAAACATATTTTGAGCCTGATCATGTGTTTTTCATAAGCATATGAGCTTATAAAACCCGTTTTATTACGACGCTCAGAAGCTAAAAAGAGTTAGAATAATTTTAAAATAAGGCGGCAAAACCAATCCAAAATACCACAGCCGTACCAACCTGAAACATGTGTTATCGGTGAGTATTGTTGATGAAGATCATTCAAAACTTCAGTTGTAGATTTGCCCAGTGGATGAACACCATGGAACCTCTGATCAACAATAGAATAGAACGTTTGTACTTGCAGGTCTATAGCTGAAAACTGTTTCTTCGAAGAAATCAAACCTATGAAAGATATTTACAAACGAAAGGTTTAACTTGACAATTTTATGTCCTTAATGTTTAAGTCAATGTACATTTGTCTAAAGTCCCATATTGACTAAGGTATTTGGTAAATTGTTATTTTATAAAAGACTTTTAGGAACAGACTGAATGTTTTAGGTATAACGTTCTAGTTTTTTACGCAAAAGTTCGCCAAAATGACTTTTTAAGTACCCCCAAAACATCCAATTTTTAACTTACTGTACTATATTTATTAAAGCAAATTGCGTAAAGATTTAAAAATAAGTTACCACTATAATTTTGAGCCTAAACTGAGAAACACGTTAAAAACGAAAACTTACTTTCACGAAGCGCAAAAATGAGGAAAATCCCCAAAACAAAAGTTCAAAATAGCATTTAGCACAAATTTGGCAGAAATTAATTCTCGCGAAAATCTATTCCCTGGAAATAGTCATGATTATTTTTAATTGGAAAAAAAATCACCTTTCATGAGGTCTTCCGGCAATGACTGTCCAGTTTTGTAGTGTTTAGCATATAAGCGAATAATCCTAGGATCCATCGCAAAATATTCCATTAGGATAGATGGCACCTCAGCAAAATCAGTAGGACAACGTGTTCCCGTTACATGCTGATATCTAAATAAATTAAAACAAATTGTGGTTTATCCAGCGACATTCTATTGGCTGGTTAAGCAACAGGGTGTCGGCTAAAGGCTATGGATTAAACCACTAGGGTAAAGTAGTTTATATTCGCTTTTTCTCCCACGGATATTATTGTTGGCAAACGCGGTCGTATGAAAAACATCTGAAAAAAAACGAATTCGTCGTCCGAAGGAGGGTTAGTAGGGAAATACCAACTGCTTAAAAAGGTTTATTATTGATAAGGCATTTTATTTAATAGAGAATGCTTTGTTTTCACCAGTATAGAATGGCTTCAATTAAGTTTAAAGAACCTTTTCATCGTTTATGGTAAAATCAATCTTCAATGGAAATTATACCGACGATATGATACCAGAGCGGGTTCCATTATCCGTTCCTTAAGCACCCATCTTCCGTACCAGCCGAATGAGTGTATTTTGTGCATTGGAGTTTTGTTGGCTATGGAGTAGCGTACTACAGCTTTTTCTTACCAGTTTTGTGTGTATTACACATGCGCCATAACTTTGTACAGATGCGCAATAGTTTCATTCAAGTAAAACGTTCTGAGGGAGAAAAAAAATTCATTCTAGCCTTTTTAGACCGAAATGAAATCAACAACGAAACGAGTTTCATTCCACCCGAAATCATGTAAACATTTATAAAGATTAGACAAGAGACCGAAATGGAAATTTCGTTTAATCCCCGAAATGAAACTTCATGCAGAGGCTGCCTTAGTGAATGCAAAAACTGCAGCATATTTTATGTTACCTAATACCACCTAGCTGTTATACTTCTTTGTGTCTGTGTTTACTTATACCATACTTTGTTTTTATCTTTAAAAATCGAAGCCAGTTGATTGGTTAAAAACCTCATTCCATTCGAGCGGCGGACAAGGTGAGACACAGCAGACAAAAAGGTTATGTTTTCGACAAAAGCTTTCATGAATCATTTTTACCTATGCTTTACCTATGAATCGCGCCTTCAGGAAATCAATCTTTTGGCTAACTGAAAATGCTTACACGCTAAAACGACCTTCACAAGGCAAACAACATAGCTGCAACAATGTTGACATTTTGTCACTCAAATAACTTCCACACGAACTTTCATTCATCTTGAAGTTTTTGTTGTTGCTCGAGGACATTATTTCGACATAATTAATTTTAAACGCATTGTATGAGCATTTGAACGTTGTCAATGTTTGTTGTTTTTACAAAACTTGTATCTTGTTTATGCGCACAGTTGATTGTTCACTTAAAACGTCATAAATCGATGAATCAGCGTAGGTTTTAATACAGTGCGAAGTATAAAACTAGAGAAACCTTAGACATGGTTTCTGAATATATAGTAACAGATAGAGAGAAATATATTATTTGTTTCGTTTCCTCTTAATACTGAATCGCCTCTTTTAATCTGAAAATACTCTTTTTGCCTGATTTACACTTACAAGAGAGTACTAAGATAAAAAAAACACGGTCAGACAAATTTTTGCAAGCAATTCCGAGCGTCATATATAGAACATGAGCTCCAGGCAAACTATAAATGATTTTTGACGTCATTACGTCGCTTGTCGGAAAATTGATCGAATTTTTAATGGGGGACTCATTGGAAGTATCAACAAGGTCCATGAAATATACAGTTTCGAAATTGGGTCTACGTGCAAAAACCAGAAGATTTGCTATACAGCACTTATATCGGTGGTATTACTTTAAATGATTAGATACTGATTTTAGTGATATTACTTTAAAGATTTAATGCTGTTATCAGTGATGTGATTTTAAAAATTTGATGGTGATATCAGTGATATGACTTTAATGATTTAATGCTGATATCAATGATATGATTTTAAAGATCTGATGCAGATATCAGTGATGTGAGTTAAAAAATTTGATGCTGATATCAGTGGTGCGACTTTAATGATTTGATTCTGATATCAGTGATATGACTTTAATGATTTGATGCTGATATCAGTGATATAACTTTAATGATTTAATGCTGATACCAGTAGTGTGATTTTAAAAATTTGATGGTGATATCAGTGATTTGACTTTAATGATTTAATGCTGATATCAGTGATATGACTTTAAAGATCTGATGCAGATATCAGTGATGTGACTTAAAAGATTTGATGCTGATATCAGTGATGCGACTTTGATGATTTGATTCTGATATCAGTGATATGACTTTAATGATTTGATGCTGATATAAGTGGTGTGACTTTAATGATTTGATGCAGATATCAGTGGTGTGACTTTAATGATTTGATGCTGATATCAGTGGTATGACTTTAATGATTTGATGGTGATATCAGTGATATGACTTTAATGATTTGATGCTGATATCAGTGATGTGACTTTAATGATTTGATGCAGATATCAGTGGTGCGACTTTAATGATTTGATGCTGATATCAGTGGTATGACTTTAAAGATTTGATGCTGATATCAGTGATGTGACTTTAATGATTTAATGCTGATATCAGTGGTATGACTTTAAAGATTTGATGCAGATATCAGTGATATGACTTTAATGATTTGATGCAGATATCAGTGATATGACTTTAATGATTTGATGCTGATATCAGTGATATGACTTTAATGATTTAATGCTGATATCAGTGGTATGACTTTAAAGATTTGATGCAGATATCAGTGATATGACTTTAAAGATTTGATGCAGATATCAGTGGTGTGACTTTAATGATTTGATGCTGATATCAGTGATGTGACTTTAATGACTTGATGCTGATATCAGTGGTGCGACTTTAATGATTTGATGCTGATATCAGTGATATGACTTTAATGATTTAATGCTGATATCAGTGGTATGACTTTAAAGATTTGATGCAGATATCAGTGATATGACTTTAAAGATTTAATGCTGATATCAGTGATATGACTTTAATGATTTGATGCTGATATCAGTGGTGCGAATTTAATGATTTGATGCTGATATCAGTGGTATGACTTTAATGATTTGATGCTGATATCAGTGGTGCGAATTAAAAGATTTGATGCAGATATCAGTGGTATGAATTTAATGATTTAATGCTGATATCAGTGGTGTGACTAAAGATTTAATGCTGATATCAGTAGTGTGATTTTAAAAATTTGATGCTGATATCAGTGGTGTGACTTTATAGATTTAATGCTGATATCAGTGGTGTAATTTTATAGATTTGATGCAGATATCAGTGATATGACTTTATAGATTTGATGCAGATATCAGTGATATGACTTTAAAGATTTGATGCAGATATTAGTGGTGTGACTTTAATGATTTAATGCTGATATCAGTGATGTGACTTAAAAGATTTGATGCAGATATCAGTGGTGCGAATTAAAAGATTTGATGCAGATATCAGTGGTATCAATTTAATATCAGAAAGTTGCGCGAATTTCGCAAATTGACATTTTATTCTCGAAATTTTTGATGAGCTCATTTGCGAAATTAATTCTGCTGAAAAAACCCTACTTTAAGCTTGATGTCAGATATTTATTAATTTCCCAAAGTTTATGTAAATTCATCTTATCTGTTTTCATTTTAAAGTTTTAACTTTGCGTTTGTTACGGAAAGGCGTTTTAGCAAAACTAAATTTCAACGAAAAATCTGAACTCGATTGATCCGCAAAAGTAAATCCCCACAAATTACTTAAGGTTTCCCGAATGCCGCGATTCGCAGAAACATTCTGGCATTAAGGAGATTTAAAGAGTTGATGGTGATATCCCTAGCACAACATTAAAGATTTAGGGCTGGTGTCAGTGGATAACGTCAGAAGATTTGACGCTAATTCGGAAAGGACTCTTTAAATTCGCTCCAACAAAATTACAGACAACTTAATCTGCACATTGGATTTTCTGTTTCATTGCGAAGTAAAACTACTTTATAAATACCTTGCTCTACCAAGCATTGAATGCATGGCATGTCCCATTTCATGGAATAAATTTTCAACCATTCCTTGAGAGAGCAATGACGGAGTATCGAAAGCAGGTGGTGAAAAGTTACACATCAAACTCACAACAGGTAACTGGTAGGATCCATCTGGTAGTAATTTACCTCCTAAAAATAATTTTATTTTCATTCTTTCATTTGAAAAAACATTATGTATGATGCATAGATGAAACCAATTCTACACTACCACATGTCCGCTGTAATTGATTAAATCATTGATTAAATCACATTCTAGTTGAACTGCACAACACAGTATATGTGCTACTATTTGCAGTATAGTGTCCTTATATTCACATTTTTGGGAGCCGGGATGCTGGAACCGATTTGAGCTTATTTTGTAGGCCTTACCTCCTTATTTTTCTGAAATTTCTGATATTTTCCTGAAATTTATTGACTAAGTTCTTGAAATTTTTCTAATTATTTCCAGCTAAAATTTCGTACTTATTTGAAACTTGGACTACCCGGAAAATTTAACTACATAATTTTTATATACGCAACTCGAGATTTTGGTTAGATTTTCTTAATCGTTGCTTACTTTTATACAACTAATTTTCGTATTTATGTACGAAGGGAAAAGGAAAAGTTTTATTTATTTTGTTTCGAAAGCGTGTCTCTCGCAACAAATAATGTGAAGCGTGTGCTTATATTTGTACAGATTTGAAGTTAATAATTTTTTTCAAATTTAGTTCAGTTGCTTATAAACGAGTTCTATATAAAAAAAATCGTGTATAAATTTAATAACAAGTATATAATAGAAGAAACTGTACAAAAACACATTTTTTTCACAAATTGACAATTGACAATTTCACAAATTTCTGAATGACAAAATCCCAAAAGTCCTGAACACATTCCTAAAACGTAACAAATTGCTAATATTTCTGACTTGACAATATTTTGAAAATTCCTGAGTTTTCTGGCAATGAGAACACTCTAGGGCACATTTTAAGGATTTTTAGGAATTTATTGGGTGAAGCAAAATATTTCTTTCTCAAAAAGTAGGTTAAATCTTAACAAATGAGACTACTTTAAAGGAAGAAACTTTTGCGGAAGACACTTTTACACGTCAAAATAATCAAAAAAAAATAATTCGCAAAATCAAGGGAAATAACAAGGGAAATGGCCCCTTTTAAAATCTTTCGCGAATCATCATTTTAATGATGCGGGCCTACTTTCGCGATTGCGGACCAAAAATCGCGAAAGTTGTTTTCGTACAACGTTTTTCCGTTAAAAAAACAAAAGCACCAGGTGTTAACAATTAGTTACTCAGTTTACAGTTCCTTTTGGTATTTACATTGTCAAAAAAGCTACCGAGAGTGGTGTATTTACATCTCCAATTGCATTCAACTACACGTATTGTCTAACACAAGTGCATTATTGTGCTAGCTTCTTATAAGAAAGAATAGTGTAGAAAAATATCTAGGCAGGGGGAAAAAATGCGCAATCTTCTGTCTGCCGGCTTCAAGGTGAAAAATCAATGAAAGAAGTAACTATAGCGTGTTTCTACATACATTAATGCTCCTCCTTATAAACATATCTTAAATGAAAATAAACAATAGTTGAAACTTACCTCGAATTGTAAAGTGACAATCTTGAGGCAATTTTCCAGGGCGTTGAAAAAAGTCACAGTAGATATATCCCAAAACACCTTCATTTTCATGTTTGACCTCAAGCTTTTGTACATCTGGTGACCAAACCTCTCCAGCACTAGCTTCAACAGCATTTAAAGTAACTCCATATAAAGAATTAAAAATGATATTTAGTCCTTCCATACACGCACCAACAGAAAAATATTCACTAATTTTCTTAGAATTTATATTGTATGTATGTGAAGTTATTAAGCCAGTGTACAGTTTTAAGTCCCACGGATTTACATTCTTTTCATCCAGAGAATGATAGGTCTTTTGTAATGTCTTATAATGTCCAGTTCCTTTTGTAAAGGTCCTTCCAACATTTCTAAAGTACTTTCTAAAAACGTGTTTACATTTTCTGGGCATGAAGCCATGGTGCCCTTTAAAGTTCGATGAGCAAAGGAGTCAAATCCAAGTATAGATGCTAACCGGTGTCGTATATGTAATAAGTTCTCGAATAAGTTTAATTGCTCATTACAAGGAGCCATGTAAGCTGTGTAACAAAATTCACGAAGTCTTGCTTCATTTGAATCACTATACATACCGTCCACAACAATAGAATCGTTCTGAATAGCATAAGGAATCTTCAGGTCACGTGGCCATTCACTCAGCGGAAACATTCTTGGGAGAGTCGTATTTTGAGTAAACTGTGCACCGATTATTAAAATGGCTTCGTGCAGCTCAACTGCCATTTTGCGTTTTTGCTCATCAAGATGAATTCCACTTTGTTCAAAATCAAACAAAAACAAATCTGCAACAATTTTAGAAACTGAATCCATACTGTTAGCATTGTGCAAAGAAGCATTTTTTAATGCTTTATATAACTCGTAATGAGTATTAAGTTTCTCTACGAACCCTCCAATTTCAAAGGATGTACTCTCTGCCGCTTTCGCAAAATCTTCATCCGGGTGTGCCAACCGCACAAATTCAGCTAAATCGGCAACTTTGCATAATTCATTCGATAATGTATCAAACACTGTCACTATATCTGCAGAGGGTGAAATCTGTATAGCTTCCGTCACTAAGTCGTTAGCAGAGACTAAAACTTCCTCTTTTAAATTATAAAACCCTTCACTAGTTCTCAATTCAGGTATACCAAACAACCCAGCATTATTTTTTTGACTTGTAGTATTTAAAGTCACAGGACTATCAAATGCTCCAGCCAATGGCGAAAGTGTATTGACGCTAACATTGATGGTTTTACATATACTACTTGTCACTGGTTTAAAATACTTTGAGTGACGTAACACATTAGTCAATAGTTTACTCATTATCTAAAAAATAGTCAACATTTAAAAGATTTTCTACACAAATCGCATAACTATGAAAACCAACAATAACCTATAACACAGCTAAAGAATAATCTTATTTAAAGTGTGTCATTTTAGCAAAAGAAAAGGATAATTTAACAAATATATGCACCTAGTTTTACAAAATAAGAACCGCTTTGTACAATTAGTTTGTAGACCTTTCACGAGAACAAATCTTGAGAACGAAAAGAGCTTTTTTAAAAATTTAAAAAGACTTGGTAACCAACTTTTTAAGCTCTATATTATAAGTCCAACATCATTTTATACTTTAGGTTCCCTTTAAACACTTTTCGCTTCCCGCTTCACGCTACCCCAAACTCCCCCTACTGAATAAGCACCCCAGGTTCCCATTTCAGTAAATACAACATCACAGTACTCATATGATATAAACCACTCTACTCTTTTTAAATACAATAACAGGGTAGTGTATTGTAGAAAAATCATTTTTAAAATTACATCGAACAGAAATTAAATTTTTAATTTATTGATATTTTTGTAATACAAGAAAGAACACTCACTAGAGACTCTCACCAAAATCAAAATGCAAAATAAAATAAGCAAATTTATAAAAGTAATATTAATTATGTATATACAAATAAGGTACCAAAAACCTATATAGATTGCTCAAATACTAAGGCGAATTTTTACTTACACATTTTTTCCTCCGAAACAGACACGATTGGACGAAAATTTCTCTGTGCATGCGACAAGACAATTTCTGAATACGTGACTCAGAAATGATTCGAACATGTTCGGTCCATTTTGAGTGAAAGTTAAATTTAAATTAACTTTTCCCAAAGCTTTAAGAAGCGAATATACAATTAGAAAAAAAAAATCAAGTTCTTTGAAAATTCCATTCCATTTGTTTCAAGGAAATAGCTAATTGAAATTGAAATTAGTAGGTTTGCTTCCATTCCGATACATTCTGCTTTAAAAAAAAATGTGTAAGTGCAAATTCGGCTTAACGATAAATCCTTATAGGAAAATTTTCAGTTACTAAATGGTCGTCTTTGAACACAATAACAACATTGACCTCGAACTCTAAAAGAAAAAGGAGAACAAGTTAAACCCTAATATGCATTCGATGCACAAATTAAATTTCGTTGGCACACATTCTTTTTTTATAAGCAACCCTATTTTTTGCCACAGTCCAACTGGGGAAGTTGCATAAGAATTTTGCTTAATTTTGGCCCATTTGACGCCTTTTCCCTAGCAACTGAGTTGCTAATAAAAAAGATGTATTTAATGTATATTGATCTTCAGATAAGTGTTCAGATAAATTATTATTTTTTCAAAATGTGCTTTTTATAAGGAAAGTTAATCGTTTTACTTTTAAGTAGTATTTCATGGCTAAAAAATTTAAGGTATAAAATTTGGAAAAATGATTTGGAAAAGTAATGGATATGAATGACAAAATCAAGATTTCATAGGATAGGTGGGTGATCATAATACATTTCAGAGTCCAAATATAGCTTTAATAATCCAAACACAGTTTTTTTAGTTTTCTTAAAAATAAAATTTTAATGTAACTTTTTGAAACACAGGTTTGTATAAAAAACACTGCCACAATACAGAATACAAAAATTGGTTCCTTCTGTGTTCCTGGCATTAAAATTTAGCCGACTAATCATCTTTTTCAGCTTTTAAGTGTTTTTTCAACAAAATATAAAATAAGCTGTTATGATTTTTTTAAGAAACAAGCCATAAAAGCATAAAGCTTTATCATAGTCACAAGAAAGAGAAAAGTCTGAAAAACTGGAAAGTAACCTTATTTGGAGGGGGTGTATGGGAACACGGTGCACGGTAATTTTAAAACTGGTTTTGGCACAGGGTAACTTTCTCTTCGAGAATGACCTTAAAGCACTTTTCGATGATATTTCAACAAATTAGTTAAAGTTGATGAAAATATTACCAGAAATAATAAAATGAATGTATTTTGTGATAAGATTGTCTTTTCAAGGTCTGGCCAGATAGTTACACAAGAGAAGGGTGAAGCGCAATGTTGCTAATACTGAGAACTGTACTTTGATAATATTTGACAAGGATACTTTAACAAAAAAAATTTAAATCCTCAATTTCTATTAATGAAAGAAGTTTTGATAAGCCTGAATTTGACTGTAGCTACTAAGCTAGCCAGCTAACATTTTCAAATATGGTCAGTATATATAAGTAGATCGAACAAGTCGCGAAGACATATATATATATATGCATTGAACTTAGCTAGATGATTGTGCTTACATCGTCAACATCTTTCAAGCGAAAAATGAAAAAGATATTTTTATGCTGCAACAATGATAAAAAACATGTATAGGTTGACACTTCTCTTTTATTTTTAATTGATGTTTCGTATTGTTGTGTTGTTAAGGGAATTGTGAAGTGTATCCCAAGGTAAGAAATGATTTGTGGATAAACTTAAGGTTTTTTCACAATAAATTGTACATTGTTAAAAGAACACTGTGGAATCTAAGTGCATAAATAGTCTGTATACATAGCTGAGTTGAGAATAAAAACTTAAAAAATATGCGGGATAATAAAATTTAACTATATCGAGAGGACATACATTCTTGTAGATAAATGGTCCGAAAATTGGAAATATATTTTTGCACATGACCACATTTTTTTGAAATACAGAATTTAATTTTGGAGAGACTGAATATCTCAAATTTTTGTGAATATACTTTTCAGAATTTTTTGTTCATTTCGTTAGTACTTCTCGCAAATCAGGGGATAAACTCTTCGCAGAAATCAATTTTCGCAAATAAGAAAAATTTAACTTTTTACGAAATGACGGGAATTATGGAATTAATTTTTTTTTACCTTGTTTCATACTCAAAATTTGTGAATGGCTAACTTCAGTATATTTCGTGAGAAGAAATTTTTGCTAATCGGATCGAAAAATCATGACATTTCATGGATTCGCAAAAATTTCTTCCTGCAAATATATTTCATCCTTTAAAGAATATCTTGGGAGTATTTTGCATTGGTGTATGTAGTGGAAGGGCCAAATATGTTGATTATTAGTCCTATTTGTGGAGGCTTGTGGAAAACTTTCCAGGCTTAATCAACATTTAGGTCCAAAATATTAATTATAATAGTGCAAGCATTTGCACATTGTTTACATTCTGTGCACCTTATTTTGGACTGGCCACTAGTAAAAGCTGAAACATGACATTGATGCAGGAGTATTACACAATCTGGGGATTTTCCAGACTATTCTTTTTCTTTTGACAATGGCTTTAATCAACATTTGGAGGAAGTTTAGAACATTTTATTAAGGTTTACCCACTCAAAAAACAAACATTGCGTAAGAGGATAGTTAAAACACACATCACTTGTAACAATAACAAACCTATTTTAAAGTTTGGCGTTTCCAATGTTGGACAAGTAAATAGCCGTGGAAAGATCATATACAATGGAATTGTCATTCTCCTGCATATATCACCATCAGCAATCTAAATCACGATTTCATGGATTACTGGAGTTATACTATGATACGCATTTTAAGTTAAAAATTACCAACTGTTTGTAGAGCAAATATGGAAACATTTGATATGTTTATAACTTCAAATGTTTACATACATATGGGTCACTCCATATGAAATCAATGTAGCATATCAGATTTTGTCACCACCATCTCCATATTTTTGATGAAATTTGGTACATAAGTTAGATTTTATGATACTATCGTGTGTACCAATTTTTAGCTCTTAACTCGCCATGGTTACAGAGATATAGACACTTGTCCCTTTTACAAAATAATTTTTCAGCTAAGTAACATTTTTATGAGGTGGTTGGGTACAAACTCATAATGGGTACAAACTCATGATATAACTGCAAGTGCTAGGTACTGTTCTTGCATATTATGACTTTCTTTCAAAACTTCAGGTGGCTTCAAGTTCTTTACATGTAATAAACAAGAATGTTACTCCTCAAATTTTATTTTAGAAAAATTCAACATTGCTCTTGATGTCAAAATGTTAAAATTTGGTTGTTTGTTAGTGTCTGCCTTTGGCAACTTATCTTTCAATTATTTATTCAATACCATCACATGGTGATTTATCATGACTCCTGATTCCAAATTCCTCAAAGTGGTGACATAAGTTAACAAAGTTATTATTTTTTTTCCTGTGTAAAACAAATCTGTAAAATTGAATACATACAGGTTTGCAATTAAAAAACTATTTACAAATTGAATGATTTTTTCTATTACTTCGTACACAAATTCAACGTCATGGACTAAATCATCTAAAATGTAGCACAAAGTATGGCTTTTTTATTCGTTGTTTTGTTCATAGTAAACAACAATTGGGTGCAACGAGCATTGAGAAGTGTTCCAGTGGAACCCTTGAATCTCGTCTTGTACAATAAAACCATAATTTTCTGCAAGGCCACCTAACATGATTACTTCATCATTTCTTAAATCAAGTTTTAGTTTCTGTAAGTAATGGACTGTGACTTTGCAATATATGGATATGCAATTTGTCAATTTCTTCTAAAAGCAATTCAATAAAATAAACTTTTTCTTTTCTTAAAAAAAGTTTAGACTGATCAGCCACAGCCCACTGATTGAAATCTATTGTTCTATTATCGATGACAATTTTAGATTCCACACCCTCAAAATTAGTGAAGTACCAAATTTCATTTAGTTTTGGATAAATATTTCTAACTATTGAAAGAAAAAGAAGTGTCTTTACCTGTGGCACTGAAAAATGTTTTTGTACAGGGAACTGGGACCTAGCGTCTATATCTTCATAATCATGAGGAATTGAGCTAAGCTTCTGTACCAATTTTTTTTAAATTTGAAGATAGTGGGTGTCAGACCACAGTGATTTCATATGGAATGACCCATATATATTTTATGCAAAAAATATACACACACCTGTAAATTTTGAATTTCAGTAGCTAAAAAAGGAAATACATTATTGTAATATAGGACACAAACAACAAGTAAAAAGATCAGTATAAAAACAACTGAAATAAGTACTACCTACCATCTTTCGCATAGCCCTCTGCACAACCTACAAGAATTAAGAATCGATGAAATCAGTAATGCAGCAACATATATAGCAAAAATCAAACATGTCCTTAAACTATGGGTTAACATGGGTTAATTTTTTTTACTATAATTGAACATAATGTAGACTATCTCAAGTGAGAATGTAAAACTAAAAATAGCTCGCAAAATTATCTTGGACTAATTTACATTAACCCAAGTTAACCCATCGATTCCAAACTCATGGTTTATCATGACTTAGAGCAACATCCAAGAGCAAATACACGCTTGATGTATATCACATCATAAAAATGTATGATTGTTACATTTTAATTGAGAAAACAAATTATAGTTGGTTTCATAGTTTGGGTTAGCCAACCTTAACAAAGCAGTAACCTTAGCAGACTATATTTTACAATACAAATTATTTACAATACGAATCGAATTTGATATAATATAATTAAATCCTTCATCAGATTTTACAATTGTGCAAAAACTATAACAAAAATTTTCTTCAATAAACTCATAAAATATGGTAAATATCTTAAACTGAAAGGTAGTCCATCCCAAATGATGCTCAATATTCTGAATCAAGGCAACAAATATAGAAACACTCACCGCATGTTTCTACCCGTACCAACTGCATTTCAATTGATTTAATGGGCACGTCAGAATGGTCAACCACAAGTTCACCAGTAATTGGTTTTGCTATATTACAAATTGCCGTATCTAAATGCCCCTTGACCAGAAAGTGGGGGACATGTGTGCTTTTCTTTGTGGCACTGATTGAGTCTGGTGATATTTTAAAAGGGATTTGCTTTTCTGATTCCACTTCTTTTTGTTGCTAAAATCAAATGAATACATGCAAATTGTAAAAAGATGAAGGAAGAAGTCTAATAATGGTCCTTTTATGAAAAGTTGATCTTAAATTGTGTTCCTTATAGTTTGAATATGAACGTGAAACTCAAAGGGGTACCACGATTGCCTACATGGCATTCTTGATCAGAAAATTATGTTTGGTAAATTACTAACTTGTGATGAATTATGATGTTTTTTATTCCAGATTGGCAGCAACCGTAATTTGACATTTTTAGGGACACAAATATGAATATAAAAAAACTATAAGCCATGTCATTGTTGTGAAATATAACAATGTTTGTTATTACAAAAAAAAGTTCTCCTTAAGGGCATTTAAATACACGAAATTGAATGCTGTGGGTGACATAAAAAAATTCAGTTCAGTTTATATAAGTGTCTTTAGGAAAACAAAGTAATCAATGAATAATGTCTTAGACCTCGGATGCTAATTTTGTGGTCAAGAAATTTAAGTCTAAATCAGTTTCATAAAGCTATACCTATTTTTGTAATACAGAAGAAAAAGTTAATTAAAAATTTGTCACCAATTTCCAAAACCTTTATCTCTCCATAATAACAAAGTTTACTTTGCATTTTTGCTAAAAAACTTGATTGGTTTATTATTTTTGCAAATCAAAACTGACTCGTTTAAATAACAATGTAAAGCTGAATGCTATGGCTCTGCTGTTTTTCTAATGGATCACAAATCATTGATGGAACATGTGGAAAGATTATGCACAACAACAAAAAACAACAATACACAATATGTTTAGTCATTAAAGTTAGAATCAATGTCAGCATTGGAGAAAAGTAAAATTAAAAGAATCTTTTTTCTCAAATAATGAAAATTGAAAGACTTGCTAAAAAGTAAATGTTTTGCGCTTAAGTAAAGAAAACAGCACACAAAAAAGGTTATAGCTGTGTGTGGAGGCCTGCAAGTGTGATCGCATACCCTAAAATGAAAACCCTGTTTGTCTATTTTTTAAAATATTTTGCTATAAAGGCTCCACAAGATGGAAACTATAATTTCATATTTTTCCTACTTTGTTGGTTTATGTAACTATAGTAGCCTTTTCTCCAATACCTCTTCCTGTGGAAATTATTTGAAGACTCACATGTTATATATTATCATCTTATATAATAATACGAAGTGTGTGTAACAGGCATAGTGGATGTGTTCATTTTCCTTTGATGTCGCTGAAATATTATTTGAATTCACGGAAAAAGTAGGTCTTATTTTATTCTTATTTGCATGACGTCAATGCATTTAAACTGACATCATCAAAAAAACTGTAAACCTTAATATCTCTGTTGTTTATCAAACTGTTTGTAAAAGTACATGGGTATGGAAATTTTCAGAAAAAAAATTTGGTAAATTGGTGGGACATTGCTGGACTCAACAAAATTTTTTAAACTCTTATATCTTCTTAACCGCTAATCAAAACTCCACGACCCTATACATTATTTTTATCAGTGTTTCAAGTTTCATATAATACATGTAACAACTAAAAAAATTGTGAAAATAATCTTTGCGCATCGACGCGACATTGCTGATTTCATCAAAATTCAAATGACGGATCTTTGTTATCTCTTTTTTGCCTTGGATTTTTCTACCAGGCCTTATCAACTAGTTTATGTTATATACAAAACAGGACATACTTACCGGATTTTCAATGATAAATTCACAAGATTTTTGCAGATCTTTATTCAACAATGATCTTTTCATTTCACATTTTAGCAAATACTAAAAAATAATAATGACTAAAATAATGGATCTTGACAAAGATAATAAATAAATGAATTTCAGAAAGATAATAATAATCTAACAAATTGGTGAGTATGAAACATACCTGAATATTTATAAATACACCATGATAACTTTCAAACAATTTCTTATTCTTCAAACACTTCAGCGTTAATTCAAATGGAATTTCTGTGCGACCACTACAAAAAATATTTCACCATGGTTATTAAGATCAAGAAAAAAAATCCCTCATTGTAGTAACCCAACCCCAGTAGTGTTACTTGAAAGGGAAGACTAACTAAAAAATGTTCCCTTTTTACCATTCCGTGGATCCAGGTCAATTTAGACATTGCTATATTGATTTTGGGGATAATCACCTTTTGGGTCCAAATTGGACATAAGATCTAAAATGTTTGAAAAATGTTTTTTTTTTTCTAGGATATTTTCAGGCTTTTAGCTATAAAGAGCATTTTATAAAGAAACATACATAAATACAGATATGGATAAAATTATGCATATTTTAATTCATGTATTCTGCATACTTTTTTGAACAACCCTCTTGCAAAATGTCAGCATTTCTTTTCTGAATCATCCACATTATATTACTGTTGAAAAAACATTTCAGAAAATCATTTTATTACTATAAGAAATATTTTCATTTTTACCATTTTGTATTACGACCTTTATGCAATGTTCACACAGAAGAAAAAGACTGAAAAAAACATTGTTTTCTAATATCGCAATTTAATAAAATTAAGAAAAAAATTCTTAAAAGACCTATCAAACTTAATTTATTCTAACAGAAAAAATTACATACCTTGGAAGCTTTCCAGGCTTAGCAACTTCAAGTGAACTACTTAGCAGTGTTATCGGCTTTACTGAATTGTAAAAAGCTTCAAACAAACCAACACTTTTAGCACTAAGTTGCATGTTTACAGTCCCTTCAATTATTAGCGTAATACCATTATGCACAACTTCTCCTCTTCCATCGACAACTATTGTACCAGATATTTTTTCCTGTTAAAACAAAAAAGTATATTAAGCTTGCAATATAGTAACCCTTTTGTAAGTGTCCAAACAGACTTTATGAAAACATTGGCCTTAAGACGTATTGAAATGATATTGCCTTATCTAAATTGTTAAGTCTGCAGAAATTTCCAGTTAAAAACGTATAATAAACAAGAAAAAATGGCTTTTGCTTATAATAACACTTATAATAACATGATTTTCCATCAGCTACTGTTTGTAGTAAAAATTAACTTTGGGTAATTATTTTGAAAGGATTTCAAATTTTTTGGTTAATTTAACAATAATCTTTTTTTTTTTTTAAAGATTCTTGGGTAGCATTCCCTGTTGCGTTGACCATTGTTATTTTTTCCTGTGTATGTATTGGTACACATTTTTTATCCATTGCACGTATTTTGATGGTAACATAATGTAAATAAAAAAACGCTTATGTCTTCCTGTGTGTTTGGTAAAGAATTGAGTTTTTTTTTACTTTAGACACCAGGCCTATCAATAAGGCGAGAGCAAAGACTCGCTGTTGCGGGGCGTGGGACAGAGTTCCCTAGGTTCGCAAGCGAAAACTAGCTGAGCCATTTATTGCTCCCACAATCCACAAACAGTTTGTCTGGCTGAGCAATATCAATTCATCTCACATGGAAATCAATGTTATATTTTTTATTATTTGTAGTAAAAAATTTAACCAAATTATTTAAAAAAAGAAATAGGTAAAAAAAGATTTTGTAATAAAATATGCGTCTATGCCTAGTCTAAACTATTGTAACCTTAGGGGAGCGATTTATTGCTCAGGTGTTATTTTCTTATTGATAGGCTTGAGACACAAAAACAATCTTTTCTTCAGCAATCAAATAAAACTTAACGGAAGAAAACTGCAAGGTAAAAATAACTTAGAACTGACGTTTAGCAATATTGGAGAAGACAAATGGCAGTAATAACAAGAATCTCAGATATTTTCTAAGAAATGGCTATGGGGAATATAAGATGTTGGTTACATCTATGCAAATTTTTGACAACTTAAGAGAATAAATTGACAATCTACCTTTATGTAATATAACATATATGTGTGAATGCATCTGAAGGGTCAAATATGTGTAATTGTAGCAACTTAGGATTTCGGTCAGATCTGAAGTTGCTTACTTTTTAATCAATATTTAGATCTGAAGTTGCTTAATAGTTGCTAATTTTTATTTGACATACTTGAGTAATTAATGAAAAAAGGGAAAATAAAAAAAGTTCTTGGAAATAAACTGAAGTGTGCAACAAAGAGGTTATTGTAGTTTGTTTTTTGAAGTTTTATTTTTCTTGTTTTTAAAGGGTGTCTACCAAATTTATGTTGCTTGTGCTTATATTTGTACAGAAATAAAGTTACCTAATAATTTTTTCAAATCCAGTCCAGTTGCTTATAAACAAGTTGCTTATTAAAATAATTGTGTAGTAGTGGCTAGGACCATATCATAACATGAGGCAATTTGATTAGCTAGAACTACATGCCAATTAAAATTTACTGTTGGCAAATTTAAAAACTACATACAGGGAATGTAATTGCTTTGTTATGAATTTGTGAAGGGCAAAGTCGCTAGCATTGTTATTGTGGTTGTCTATTTCTCTCAAGATTTTTAATTGATTGTTTGAACCCTTTTAATAAAATTGACAATTAATTGTTTATGAGAAGCAAATTTGTCACGGGTTTTACTAACTAAAATCTATAATGAATTAGAAAATCAAGGAGAAAATACAGTTGGGAAATGGTCATTTAATGACTACTAAGGACAGTGGATTTCACTTTGGTTATGTACCATCTTTGTTATATTAATTAGCCTCTCTTTGCATCGTTTTTTGTATACTTTTAAAAGCATGTAGCACTGAACTATATTTAGCAGAAAACGTTTCATTTTAAAGATGTATTGTTCAACATGAAATTTTTGGTAACATATTGCAGTAAAAAGCTATGGTTACTGCTACCTTAAACTACCTTTAATAAAGTTTCAACTGATTAATACTTTTATTATGCTGAAGATTTTCTTCACTATACAATTCCTATAGGATGCCACAAAAGCTTGACACATCCAGAGACAATAAACCATTCCTGTCAATGAAGAAAAGGTTAGGCATGCAACACATTGCACACCCAAAATTGTTTCTACAGCATGCAATTTTTAATTCTTCAATTACTGTGTCTATAAAAAAGGAGGGTGTTACAACAAGCATATCTTTCCTTGTATTTTCGCTTTACGCATGTAGTTAATTAATACTTTTTTGTTGCAAAGGAAAAAAAAAAAATTATTTGTCTCACTAGGTAAATTTGTTCTCCTGTTTTGAATTATTAAAATAACTATATAGCTGTCCAGGTGAAAAGATAAAAAAAATGCTTGCATGCACAAAACCTTGTTTTTAAAAGTTATATAAGTTTTCTTCTATAACACCAAACTTGGTACATCTTAAAAACTTAAAAAAATGTAAAAAGCGTTATGTATGTATATACATATATTACAAGTGTTCAGGAATATGTTTTTCCATGATCTCAAACTCGGTTCTTTTTTCAATCATAGACCACTACTGGCTGAAATATCGGGTAATCGATGCAGCAATAATATTTCTTGTAGTATTATTTTTGTGCTATTTTGAAAGTTAAACAGAATATTCTTGTGTTGTTTTGAATGATATACAGCAAGTTATACTTGCGCTGTTTCGAAATTTATACAGCAAGTTATTCTCCTCCCACTTAAAAAAACAAAAAAAAAACAGGAAAATTATTTTTATAAAAAAATTAATTTTTTTTTTTAAAGGGATCCCGAGGTACTTTTACAAGTTGTACTCACCCGAAAGATTTGCATGAGAAATGCTAAATGACATATTCACTTTTTGTTAAAACTTCATGTAACTCCAGATATAGCTTTTTAAATATTTATTTTTCTTGTCGCTCGACCGCCATCTTGGTTATCTTCGACCTTCTTCTTCGTTAAAAATTTTCATTCTAGCTCCAGTCTTTTTTAGTGGCACGTGACCCTGTTACGTATTATTTCGGTAGCGCTTTAATTATTACTGACTGCATAGCCAGAACATATACCTTCGCGCGGCAAAGTGAAACGAAAGCTCTCTACGAACAATTATTTTTTTTAAAAAAAATTGAAATAATTCTGCATAAAGTTCTTTACGAACGATTATTTTTTTAAAAAAAATAGAAATAATTCTGCATATGTTCTCACATAGCTGAGCAATCAAACGAAAAATAAAATGTGCATGATTTTTATTTCAAAGGACTTTTATTTGAGACGCAGGTTGTGAAAGTTACTGATCATTCAACATGTCACACATTTGTGTATGGTTTTTATTTCAAAAGGATATATTTTGGAAGGCAAATATAAATAACAAAATATCAAGGTGTGATTATAAGCCCATAAAAATTTATAGAAAAAGTTAAAGGGGGAAGGGAGAGGGGGCTGCATCACCCCTCCCCCTCCCCCGCGTCGGCAATAATTTGACGTGGTAAAATCACACATAAAAAGTCCCTAGGCCTTGTGGGATCAGACGTGTAAAAAATAGCCGAAGATATAACAACGGAAAAAAGTATTTGTTTTTCCACAGCATAGTTCAGTTGCCTCCTACGGCAATGCACGAACAACAAACTGCAATTATTACATTCAGGAGAGCGGCAGCGCGGAGTTTTTGCCGACGTAATTTTGTTGTGAAATTTAAATGAATGGTGTTATTATGAAGAACGTAAGGTATAGAGAACATTAAAGTCGGCCCCTTTCCTTCATGCTGACACTCTTATGCTCGGCTGGTGCATTACACTGAGACTCGAACGAAAGACGGAAGACCATTTGGAACCATGCCACAAGTCAGTCCAACCTTCATCGTCACAGAGAATACTGCGAGAAGAGTGCGCACCCATGCAAGTTAAATATAACCAGAACATGGGAGAGGTTAGGTGTCCTGTACCTTAATACAGCTTTCGGACGAATGTTCTCGTGATGTAATAATACCAAAGAAAAAACATGTTCAATAAAGTTTAAAAAATCTTTTTAAAAGGGGAAAGAGAAATCAAATATGTTTAGTAATAATAATCGAAAAAAATGTATATCGTATTAAAAAGAAGTCCAGAAGTTCTGTCTCCCACACGACACAGCAGGCAATAAGTCAGCCCTGCCCTCGGTTTTGTGAGAGGAGATGTTCTGCGAAGACTCTAACAATTGAGTCTCCTGTACAGTTTTGCTTTGCATTGAACTGTGCCTGTGACAAGCATTTTCGAAGCATGTCACCGGCGACTTCTGCGATATTCAACTTAATGATGCCCTGACCTTCAGTTCGTAAATAGCACGTGTACAACTTACTTCCTAATCAGTTTATCATGACCAAGACTGAGTATGCTTTTAAAAAGTCTAATCATGGAGGTACAGAGCAGCGTTGATGTTAGACAGGATACCTGTCTCTCTTTTCTGCTTTCGCGCTTCGATGTCTGTCCTGCTTTTGTAACCCTGCTTATTTTAGCGCGCTATCGCAAAAGGGAAAAATGATGAGTTTAATTTACAAGACTACGTTGATGTTTGCGCTACATATTGGAAGAATATCATAAAAACAAACTTTAATTAGACAGTAAATTCTGCCTCTCTCTGTATCGTGGGATAAATTAAAGTAGTATTCTTTTCTATTGATTTTTTAATATTTTTTAATAAAAAATATATCCATCTACTGAGTAACTTAGGCAACCTCGTCCCCAAGGATTGTTGAGAACAAGGTTGGCAATACTCACTTGAGAATCATACCCCGCCTAGGTCGACAGGTTATAGATCAGTAATTTTTACAACCTGTTTGTTGAAATAAATTCTTTTAAATTTGAAATAAAAGAAATCATGCACACACCTGCTGCTAATATCTTATTTTTTTGTTTTATTGCTTAGACGGCTAGAATATCATGTTGAATTATTTTTTTTAAACAAAAACAAATCATTCGTACAGAGATCGATGTGGAAAGTACGTTGAATTTTTTTAACTTTGTTGCGACAGTATTTTAATTGTTTTTGGCTATGAAAGTCATTAATAATAGCGAGTGAGAGTCAGTAATGTTTAAAGCGCTACTGAAATACTACGTAACAGAGTCACGTGCCACTAAAAAAGACTGGAGCTAGTCTGAAATTTTCAACGAACAAGAAGATCGAAGCGGCCATTAAGGCGGCAAGAAAAATAAATATTTAAAAAGCTATATCTGGAGTTACATGGAGTTTTAACAAAAAGTGAATATATCATTTAGCATTTCTCATGCAAATCTTTCAGGTGAGTCCAACTTGTAAAAGTACCTCGGGATCCCTTTGGTAGCAGTAACCCTTTAAAAATTAAGAAAAAAATTTCACATAATTAGATACTTTAGATAGGAGTTATTTTTAGACTATATATATATCCATTTTTTTTCTGTTATACCACTCCTATTACAATTTTATAGCTTTAATACTATTATCTTTCAACAAAAATATCCTGTTTCAACAATTCCTCTTTAAACTTTTCCAGTGCTACAGCTTGTAAAATTATGCAGAAAGAAATGTCGTAATAATTAAAGAGAAATGTTAATAGCAACAAAAATGGCACACAATATAGAATTTTACGACGATCTTTATAGTACAGCACTGCGCAAGCTTCAACTTTTGATAACATTTACCTTTTTCTTTAAAATTTTTAGACATGTTTTGAAAATCATGCAGTATGATATAGTATATTTTTACTTTGAATATTTTTTTCCAAAAGCGTTGCAGCAGAGGATGGTACCCAAGAATCAAAATATACAAAAGCCTATTGTTAGAAAAATATGAATGGACAAAGAATCCCAATTCTTGCATATTACATTTTACTTAGCATAAATAACCATAATGAAGGAGGGTGTTACGTACGACAAGCACATTCTGCCTTGTATTGCAATATAATAATCGTAACAAAGGAGGATGTTACGACATTAATAATCTGTCTTGTTCTTCGCTTGTATTATAACTATTTTAGCGAAAAATAATTTCACCCTGTAGCTACAATTGAGGCAGTTAATTTTTGTTATAAATCACATAAAAAATCATTATGTAGGAACGATATTGAGTTTTAAGTGTGTAATTAAGACCTGAAAACCACATGCCTGATTTGGTTTTAGGCGTAACAAGGGGTGTAAGTGTGATCACACACACTGAAATGACGAGAATGACACAATATATAATATATAAATACATACATTTTCGTGATAGATTTTGTTGACTTTCTTCAGCCTAATGTCAATTGATGCCATTTATCTAAAAAAGAATTCAAAGATTTTTAACAAAGATTTTTATTAAAATTCAAATCTCAGGCATAAGACAGGATCAGTCGATTATATTTCACCAACCAGAGGTCACAGGTTAAAATATCTATACCATGTTTCTCTAATAACACCCATATTTTCTTTGTGTGTGTGTCAAAATCGTTGTTTCTACAGTGCAATTCATTACTTTATGCTAACAGGCCCCCATACAGTACTGTGAAAAGGTTTATTACGAGCGTGGTGTACACAAACCACTATAAAATCATGGTCTTTATGTATAACAAACATTCAAACATTCTAAAAAGTCTTTGATTAAAGTTAATTTGTTTGTTTCAGCTTTTATCAAGTTTAACAAAGCATAGATTTTTAGATTTTGCTTGGTGTATACTCTTTCGTCATGGACGCCATTGTATTTTTTACGCAATACCGTTTTGTCTAGGAAAGTTATATTTGTCTGACCATAATTTAATTTTAGTTTTTAGAACTTTAATATCTATACGCCCCCGTCAAACACATCTCGTTGTATTGCCGAATTTTTTTTTCAACAAAAGAATTATGTTCAAGAAAACCTTTAACCAAAAATAATAAAAAATATTTAACAGTCATAATTCATGGTAATTTGTTACAATGAAACTAAAATGCGCAATGCGCTAATTTTGTAATTACAAAAACATTTACGTGGTGAAACAAAAGTTGAAATTTTTATGTCATTTATAACAAAAATTGGGTAATTTTGCTAAAATAGTTATAATACAAGTGAAAAACAAGACAGATTATTATTGTACATTACACTAGCTAAAATATAATAATGCAAGACTTTTAGTCGATACTATTTAAGGGAAAATAATAAAAACAAGGTAGAATACGCTTGTCGTAACACCCTCCTCTGTTATGATGCGAAAGACTTTAAATATTATCAACTAAACTACAGTACCGCCTGCGTGTAACTTTACATGTACGCGATAGTTATCACCTTCGCATGAGCTTTCGGTAGCGTCAGAACTTTCGTTGTTATTGTTAACCTACCGTACCGCCCGCATGTAACTTTACATGTACGCGAGTTTTACGACCTCATGTAACGATCTCATGTCTACATAAAGAACGTTCACATATCTTTTGTTTACACACGAACTTAATTGCTTTCTATTGTTATCGTTGTGCGCGAGTCATAACAATAAGATTCGATGAATCCTTTTGTTGTCACATGTAACATGCATGTTATTGTTTAAAAGTGTTAAAGATCACGAAGGCTATTGAAATATATTATTTTAGAAAAAAGAACGAACATAACACTTAATATTTAAAAAAAACTAATGTTGCTACTTTTTAAAACTTTTAGTAATAATTCTTTATCATCGAAGCATATTTTTTAACATGCAAAACTTTTAAAAGGTATTCTTATAAAAAGCAACGTTTAACGGCGCAAACGGAAAAACCCTACTTTCAGGACTTTTCCCTTCACGATAAGATTTCGAAAACAAATTAAATTTCAATGCCGAAGAAAGAAAAATCTAAAAATCTAACTTTTGACGTTCTTGACAGATCTAAACACTCATTGTGAGAACATTTTGTTTTTGCGATGCGATCTAAAAAAGCTTTTCTATCGCCGTTCTTCGTTCTTAAATTTTTAAAACGCGATCTAAAAAAAGCGTTTCTATCGCCGCTTTTCGTTCTTAAACTTTTAAAATGCGATCTAAAAACGTTTTTCTATCGCCGTTCTTCGTTCTTAAACTTTTAAAATGCGATCTAAAAAAGCATTTCTATCGCCTCTTTTTGTTCTTAAACTTTTAAAATGCGATCTAAAAGAGCATTTCTATCGCCGCTTTTCGTTCTTAAATTTTTAAAATGCGATCTAACGAAGCCTTTCTATCGCCGTTCTTCGTTCTTAAATTTTTAAAACGCGATCTAAAAAAGCGTTTCTATCCCCGCTTTTCGTTCTTAAACTTTTAAAATGCGATCTAAAATTTTTTTTCTATCGCCGTTCTTCGTTCTTAAACTTTTAAAACGCGATCTAAAAAAGCGTTTCTATCGCCGCTTTTCGTTCTTAAACTTTTAAAATGCGATCTAAAAAAGCATTTCTATCGCCGCTTTTCGTTCTTAAATTTTTGAAATGCGATCTAACGAAGCTTTTCTATCGCCGTTCTTCGTTCTTAACTTTTTAAAACGCAATCTAAAAAAGCATTTCTATCGCCGCTTTTCGTTCTTATTTTTTTTAAGAGTTACGTATGAACATTTAGCTTTTGTGAAAAAAAATTAAATTGCACGCACGATTTGTAAAACACGAGCATCAGCGAAAACATAACATTTATAAACGAATGGTTTAACATGGCCGTTTGTGAGTAAAAACAATAGATAAATAAATCTTTGTTAAATTTTATTTTCTTTCGTTGATCTCTTGACGACTATAGCAATTAAATACAACAATGGGACACAAGCAGTTCACATGAGCTAATTAAATTTTGCGAACAAGACATGAACTCTATTGTTTTCAACATGCAAAAATAGCTCATGTATTTAACAATAGGTTAACAATAACAACAAAAGTTCTGACGCTACCGAAAGCTCATGCGAAGGTGATAACTATCGCGTACATGTAAAGTTACACGCAGGCGGTACTGTATTGTTAAATACTTGAGCTATTTTTGCATGTTGAAAACAATAGAGTTCATGTCTTGTTCGCGAAATTTAATTAGCTCATGTGAACTGCGTGTGTCCCATTGTTGTATTTAATTGCTATAGTCGTCAAGAGATCAACGAAAGAAAAGAAAATTTAACAAAGAATTATTTATCTATTGTTTTTACTCACGAACGGCCATGTTAAACCATTCGTTTATAAATGTTATGTCTTCGCTGATGCTCGTGTTTTACGAAAGCGTGTGTGCAATTTAATTTTTTTTCACAAAAGCTAAATGTTCATACGTAACTCTTAAAAAAATCGCGCAAACAATTTTCTTATAAAAGTTAGCGTTTCGACAAAAATTACAATTGGCCTCCGGGAAATGGAAACAAACGAAATAAAAACATTGTTTTAATGTCCAGATGCTCGACCTAAGAACGAAAAGCGGCGATAAAAATGCTTTTTTAGATTGCGTTTTAAAAAGTTAAGAACAAAGAACGGCGATAGAAAAGCTTTGTTAGATCGCATTTTAAAAATTTAAGAACGAAAAGCAGCGATAGAAATGCTTTTTTATGTCGCATTTTAAAAGTTTAAGAAGAACGGCGATAGAAAAGCTTATTTAGATCACGTTTTTAAAATTTAAGAACGTAAAGCGGCGATAGAAATGCTTTTTTAGATCGCATTTTAAAAGTTTAAGAACAAAAAGCGGCGATAGAAATGCTTTTTTAGATCGCATTTTAAAAGTTTAAGAACAAAAAGTGGCGATAGAAACGCTTTTTTAGATCGCATTTTAAAAATTTAAGAACGTAAAGCGGCGATAGAAATGTTTTTTTAGATCGCATTTTAAAAGTTTAAGAACAAAAAGCGGCGATAGAAATGCTTTTAAGATCGCATCGCAAAAACAAAATGTTCTCACAATGAGTGTTTAATTCTGTCAAGAACGTCAAAAGTTAGATTTTTAGATTTTTCTTTCTCCGGTATTGAAATTTAATTTGTTTTCGAAATCTTATCGTGAAGTGAAAAGTCCTGAAAATAGGGTTTTTCTGTTTGCGCTGTTAAACGTTGCTTTTTATAAGAATACCTTTTAAAAGTTTTGCATGTTAAAAAATATGCTTAGATGATAAAGAATTATTAGCTACTAAAAGTTTTAAAAAGTAGCAACATTAGTTTTTTTTAAATATTAAGTGTTATGTTCGTTCTTTTTTCTAAAATAATATATTTCAATAGCCTTCGTGATCTTTAACACTTTTAAACAATAACATACATGTTACATGTGACAACAAAAGGATTCATCAAATCTTATTGTTATGACTCGCGCACGACGATAACAATAGAAAGCAATTAAGTTCGTGTGTAAACAAAAGATATGTGAACGTTCTTTATGTAGACATGAGATCGTTACATGAGGTCGTAAAACTCGCGTACATGTAAAGTTACATGCAGGCGGTACTGTATAGTCGGTAAAAATATTTTGTACTTAAATTTAGACTGCGCAAAAAACATTAAGAATAATTCTTGCTGTATAACTTTTAAAACAGCAAAGAATTATTCTTGCTGTGTAACTTTCAAAACAAGTTTTTGAGCTTGCAAATATTTTTATCTTTTCACCTTGACAGCCAGTTACATTTTTTTTTAGTGAGACAAATTATTATTATTTTTCCTTCGCAACAAAAAAATATTAACTGCATGCGTGATGCAAAAATACATCGAAAAATATGCTTGTCGTAACACCCTCCTCCATTGTTATTCTTTTCTTATTTTTTTTCTTGTTGTTTTTGCAGTTGAAGACATAAAAAAGGTATATAATTTTAGCAACTTTGCAGTCCACAAGAAATCTGAAAAAAATTAAAAATCAATAGGGCACAGAATGTGGTGGGACATCTTCCAATGGAGATATCAAGGAGTAGTTAAATCATACTGCAAAGGGGTGCAAGAGTACTGGAAAGCATTATCCACGTATATAGTCCACTCATTCAAGGTAGATTTAAGGTTCCTTGTCTTGTCAACATCACAATGCCCAGTAGTATAATGAATGAATTAAATAATAATGGTTATATATTGATATCGGTATGGAAAGTTGATAGGGGAACTCTATCTAGAACCAAGAGATGAAAATATAATTGGAACATTCTTATTTGTCATCCTTGAAACAATTTTTTGTGGAACAAACCAATGTAAGGCTTCGTCAAGCACAAAAAAAAGGCGGAAAGTCAAAAGACATTCGAGACATGTTTAGAAGAAAAACAAAGTTGTAATAGATGGATTTCAGCATTTCATTCATTTGTTTACTTTTCAGCAGCAAACCCTTTGGCTCTGGCATTTGTGTGGCAGGAAAAAAAATGCTAGGATTTGGTGAAAAGGTCTTTTTATGTGGATTTCTTCTCACGGAAACATCGTTGAGGATATATAAACTATTATCGAGAGTGTAGATTGATGCCTTTTGCTTTATTTGAATTCATTTAAAGTCCTAAGAATGTCTTCATGTGAAGAAATGGACTGATAATCAATTTGCTACGCCTAGCGTCCCTATCTTTTTAACTTCCATGCAAATGCTAAAGCCGAAAGAGCTTACCGTAAACAACAGAAATTCATCATCATACACCTTTTCACAGTTGAGTAAAAATAACATACCCATATTTTATCCAACTCAAGTTATCCGTACAACTAGTTGCACCGTACTAATCATCTTAAAACCAATTTAAAGACATAACTTCAATATTAAAACTGAAAACGACCTTTCCTTTTTACCAAAAATACCCACTGCTGTGGGCTGGCAATTGTGTTTGTTGTTGTTTTCTTCACTTTCTGCGCAGTAGCCTTCGCGCAGTTTTTTCTCATAGCCGCACAGCATTGTCTTTTGAAACGACTACTTCATGTATTACTACATATCATAACAACTGTGAAAACGTGTAATGATTTAAGAGGGTGCCGATAAGCCACAAACGCCCGCATATATACGGGCGAGTTCGGGCGACTTTTCAAATAAAATTGGTGGTTGACCCCCGAAACCACCCGCACTTTCCCGCACTTTCCCGAACTCGCCCGGAACATTCCCGAAATGCAATTCCTTGTAACAAACCATGCGGACGATAGTTGGGAAGAAGGCGCTTGAAGAGAAAGGAGATAACAAAGTTTATATATAAGTTATTTATAAAGTAAACTTTATCAAAAACCATCAAAAACAGTTCTTTTAAGAACTTCGCTACCACATAGTAAGTTTATTTTAATTTTTATAGTTTTTTTGAATCATATTAGTGTCTGTTTTTTTTCGGGCATTGTTTGGGCCTATGTGGGTTTTTTCGGGCGAATACTTGAATTTTTTTCAAAACGTCGAACTCGCCCGAAAACGCCCGCACTTTTTACGGCGTATGCGGCTTATCGGCACCCTCGTAATGATTTAGCAGGTTTCAAAGATATATAAATAATTGTGGTATTTGGAAGGTTATACATGTCTTTTTTAACCTCTCTACCTGATTAACTTAGCTACTTTCGTGAATTTCACATCAATAAATATTTCGTGGGTATTTAATTTCGCAAAAATAACCAAAAAACGCGAAATTTGACAAAAAAGGGAGCTAGAGCTTAGCTAGATAGCTGGCTAGTGCATTACATGTTCATGTTAGTTGTTTTGAGCGGTAAAGATAATCAGTAACAAGCTAGCTACATTCTTACTTCTAAAAACCAATAATTGAAAATAAAACTGATGATACATACTTCGATTAGATTTGATTCAGTTTGGATTTCTCGTTGACCTAAATCGACAGATTTACCTTGGTGGATTCAACACATGACCCAAAGTAAACATTTGGCTAGGAAGACATATTGCTATGGCGTCTTGCCGAAGCCTCGCTCGCCTTGCCGCGCTTCGTTAAGGGGGGTTTTCACGAAGCGAATTGATGAACGGAAGACGGCGAAAAATACCCCGTATGACAACCCTCGATCCCAGGGCTCTTTTTTCTCTTTTTGATATAAGGTCCTTATATCAAAAAGAGAAAAAAGAGCCCTGGGATCGAGGTTGCCCGTATAAGTGATTTTGGCCGAATGGCCAACCTCGTCCCCAGGACCTGTTAGGCTTTTTATATTTGGACGGCCTGAACACGTAGACGTACATTTCGGTGACTCTCGTGGAATCACCTACCTCAGCAAATCTCGTGGAAATGCCTACATCTCAGCATCTCTCGTGGAATTGTCAACATCTCAGCAAATGCTATTGCGCAACTCATTCGCTAGGGAAACAAACAACACATCTTCATTGTATATATATGCCGCTTACTGTGGCCCTTATGAACTAGTTAAAGATTGATATGCTTTACGAAGAGACGTGTTCTGAATCGCTCCACATATAAACCTAAATTAGAACTTTAATGTACATGGTGCTACGAGTAGTTTAACTCAGACAAGACAGTTATACTTGAAACGAACTTTTAACTCCTGTTACACACGAAAAAGATCGCATCGACGCTCGTTGTCAACGAATCAAAGTCCACATCAAATCCTCCTGCTGAAACACTGAGAAGCAACACCACCATCTTCACAAGTATATACTATTTTATTTCATTCGACATCACATATCCACCTTTTGAGTAATTGTGAGTCACAAAAGTCTCGCCAGAGCATATTGTTTTTTCCAGCCATTGGCATCCACGCCTACGTCCAGTTCCTTCTTCGTCAGACACTGCCATTTTCGATCCTCGCCTGTTTATCCTTGGTCACACCGCCATATTTGCGCTATTCAAGAAATCGCTAGATTGTATCCACGCTAGTACGTAAACAACAGCAACTAGCTATGCAAGAACAAATGATGGCCAACCTGCTACCGGCATCCGAACCACTGCGTGATCAACAACATCAACGTCCACGAGTGAAGTTAGAACGCCCAACAATCGAAGCGGATTCGACCGACAACTCATGGATCATTTTTAACGATGCCTGGACCAGATATAAAAGCATGGCCAAATTGAATGACGAAACAGAAATCCGCAACGAACTGCGTTCAGCGTGTAGCAGCTCGGTAAATGACGCTTCGGAAGAACAATTGCTCGCCTTCATCAAATCAGTCTCCGTCAAATCGGTTCATCCGGAAGTATACAGACAGCAGTTCTTCATGCTCAAACAAAGTGATGGAGAATCAATCACCTGCTTCGTCTCCCGTCTAAAATCGCAAGCCATGTTGTGTGATTTTAAACGTCAATGTAATTGTGCTACCGCACATTGTCTTACTTCCTATTCCGAGGATATGATCAAGTCGCAGGTGATTGCTGGCCTCAGAAACGCCTCACACCAGAGTAAGGTTCTCTCTAAAGTATCTTCATTTCAGACTCTATCAGCCCTTATCGAACGTCTTCTCGTTCTTGAGTCTACCGCGAATGCTTCTTCCCACTTTCAACCGCCGAGCCTACACGCTGCAACTATCGCCCCGATAAAGTCTGCATATCAGAAGTCGAAAGAGAGGTATCGAGCACCTCCACCACCGCCACCGCACAAAGTAGGGGGCGACGATAGCGGATCTGACAGACGGCAACAATCCAAATACAGAGGTTGCGGACGTGCCCGACACCAAAGTGTGCGCAAGAACTGCCCCGCATATGGGAAGACCTGCAACAGCTGTGGCAAACCCAATCATTTCCATGCCGTTTGCGAGAGCTCCAGCTCAAATGGCATTACGAGCAATCCTATTGATCAACACAAAGAAGACGACGTGTCTTTCCTGACGACGATCAGCTCACCGACGTCACCTTTATGACTAGCCGGAGGGATGCGACACGGTACCTGGAACGGACAAAAAATGATAATGGAGAAACCGGAACCACCACCAATCATCGATGTGCAGATGTCAATCAATACTGAGGCGTACCACAAACTAGGACGCCAACTGAACACTCGGAACATTTATCTATCGTGTCACATAAACGGTGTTGCCGATACCGGTGCCCAAACATGCACAGCTGGACTGAACCTACTGAAAGAGTTAAATGCGAATTCGAAAGAGTTGATCCCAACACGCCACCGCTTAAGAGCAGTCAACAATGATGGGTTTCAAATAAAAGGAGCGATCATTGCCGATATATCCTTTGCCGACAAAGTAACAACTCAGATTATTTGCATTTGTGATGGCATCACAGGTCTATACCTTTCACAAACTGCATTGA
This sequence comes from Hydractinia echinata, assembly GCA_030067915.1. Lineage (NCBI taxonomy): Eukaryota > Metazoa > Cnidaria > Hydrozoa > Anthoathecata > Hydractiniidae > Hydractinia > Hydractinia echinata. The sequence continues at coordinate 4,454,453 of JASGCC010000005.1, forward strand.
AACAACTACGACTGATTGATAAGGACTTTCCGAATCAATGCGACAGCAAAGTATATACGACGGTTAACTCTGCAACATCCTGTGACGATGGAGAGCAAACAGCTCCGTGCGGTTGCCCAATTCGGACCCCTTGTCCGCCCCTACCGGATCGAATACCATTACCTGCTAATTCGGACAATCGTTCAGAACTGGAAAAATGGATCAAGAATTACTTCGCTACGAGTGCTTTCAACAAGTGCACGCACCAAACACTGCAGACAATGACTGGTGATCCGCTAAATATCAGTTTCCTACCAGATTGCAGACCAGTGCCGTCCACAAACCCATTCCTGTGCCACATCACTGGAATGACGCTGTAAAAGCCCAATTGGATGCTGACGTGGCTCTCGGTATTATCGAACCAGTACCAGCTGGTACACCAACAACATGGTGTTCCAGAATGATCACTGTGCCGAAAAAGGATGGAACCCCGAGACGTACCATAGATCTACAAAGCCACCAGACGTGAGACACATCACACGCCTTCGCCATTCAACATCGTCAGCGTCATACCAACAGACAAAAAGAAAACCATCCTTGACGCGTGGAACGGCTATCATAGCGTCCCCTTATCAAAGGAAGCTCGTGACGCTACCACATATATCACGCAATGGGGAAGATATCGATATCGCCGTGCACCACAAGGTTTCCACGCCTCAAATGATGGCTATACTAAACGCTTCGACGATATTACTTCAGGATTTCCCCCGAGTGGCACGTAGTGTGGATGATTCGCTACTATGGGACGATGACATTGCCACATCTTTTTGGCATACAATACAATATATCAAGTTGTGTGGAGACAACGGAATCGTCTTTAACCCTGAAAAATTTCGATTCGCCGAGGACACCGTTGAATTCGCTGGCTTCGATATCACCATACATGGCTACAAACCGACGCAAAAGTTACTTAAAGCAATAGCTGATTTCCCTTCCCCTACCAACATCACAGGGATACGATCATGGTTTGGTCTGGTGAATCAAGTATCGTTCTCGTTTGCTCAAGCACCAATCATGGCACCGTTTCGAGAGTTGCTCCAACATAACGGCAACTTTTATTGGGATGACACTATCGAACAGTTATTCCAACGTTCGAAAAGGGAAATAATGCAAAGCATCCAGGATGGTGTTCGAACGTTCGAAACAAACAGACCGACCTGCCTCTCTACTGACTGGAGTAAAACTGGGTTTGGTTTCACGCTGTCACAGAAACATTGCTCCTATCCATATTCGGATAACCCCATCTGCGGCGACGGACATTGAAAGGTAGTTTACGCCGGTTCCCGTTTTACGCGCCCGGCGGAGAGCCGATACGCACCTGTCGAAGGAGAAGCATCTGCCTTGCTGTTCGCACTTGACAGTTGTAAAATGTTTACTATGGGCTGCCCCGATCTTATCGTTGCCGTCGATCACAAACCGTTGGTGCGAATTTTCAACGACAGCCGGTTGGATGAGATAAAGAACCCACGCTTGCTGAAGATCCGGGGAAAAACACTCATGCACAAATTCCGAGTGATATATATTCCGGCAAATACAATCAAGGAGCAGATGCAGTATCACGCATACCTGTCACATCAGTTGGGGAAGAATCGCCCTATTTTACAGAGGACATGGACCCCGCGATTGTAGCCTCGGTGCGACACAACTTCGAGCACTCTACGACCTCTATCAAGTTGGATCGGATAACGAGAGTAGCTCGTCAGGACACTCATTATCAAGAACTAATCCAAACTATTGAAACAGGTTTCCCGCCCAAGCGTGATGATCTCCCTGATCACCTCAGGGAATATTGGAAATGCGGGATTCCTTGTATACGTTACGTGATTTAGTTTTCATTTGACGGACGTGTACTCATTCCATCTGAGCTTCGACGAGCCATCATTGACGAATTGCATGTCGGTCATCCTGGTGTGGGTAGCATGCGACGCAATGCTAACCAGCGTTCTTTTGGCCTGGTATGAGTGCGCAGATACAAAAATCGTCGTGCGCAATGCCGCCGTTGTAATGAGATCTCTCCGTCAAACCACACGGAACCATCTACACCTGCTATCCAACCAGAATACCCATTCCAACTAACAGTGACTGACATATTTTCATATGGCTGGGCGCAAGTACCTGGTGTATGCAGACCGTTTCTCTGGATGGACAGAGGTCGCCTCTATTCATATCGACTCCAAAGCAAAGACCCTTTGCAACATCCTACGTCGTTATTTGTCAATTTCGGTGTACCAGAAGAATTAACGAGTGACGGTGGCCCACCTTTTGAATCATATGAGGTGAAAAACCTTTCTACGTCTATGGGGTGTTAAGCACCGTACCTCTTCAGCGTATTATCCCCAAAGCAATGGCCGTGCTGAAGCAGCCGTCAAGAGCATGAAACGCATCTTGACTGACAACATTAGCCTGAGTGGATCGCTCGATACGGACGAAATTGCCAAGGCCCTGCTATTGCATCGCAATACTCCGTCACCTGATATTGGGACTTCCCCTGCAGAACTGCTATTCGGTCGACCCATTGCTGATCACTTACCGAATCCCGTAAACTTCCGTAAGGAATGGTTGGATCTTGCAGAATCGCGTGAGAAGGCGATGCTGAAACGATTCGCACATGCAACAAGAGACGAAACATCTTCGCCACTAGCTGAGCTGAAGGAGGGTGAATTTGTGTCAGTGCAAAATCAGCATGGCAACCATCCGCTTAAATGGGACAATAATGGGGTGGGTGCTCGAAACCCTTCCCAACAGACAATATAGAATCCTGGTGGACGGGAGCAGACGGATTACTCTGCGAAACAGACGATTCCTACGAAAAATACCAGGCGACGTGCGCATTTACGTACCTGATCCGTCACCCCCTCTACCATCCAGTAGCCCGACGCTGAATACATCATCACCGGCGATTCCGGCAGTAGCTATTCCACCAGTTCCTCCACCCTCACCATCACTTCCAGAACGTCCACTTGACATGGGAATCAACACCTCGATCCGTCAACCAACTGATGATCCAATTGTCATCAGGAAAGCCACTTAGCTTGTATATATATGCCGCTTACTGTGGCACTTATGAACTAGTTAAAGATTGATATGCCTTACGAAGAGATGTGTTCTGAATCGCTCTACATCTAAACCTAAATTAGAACTTTAATGTACATTCATTTCATTTGGCTGACAAAGGAAGCCCGACATCCCCAATTTACCCAAAACTTGATTTTTAAAAAGAGACGATTTTCATAGTTATTAACTCACATAATCTGATAATGCACAACTAACAGAAATCGTAACTACGATTTCAGTCAACTAATAAAACATCAATTTGGATTCACTTTTAAGAACTAATAAGCACTTATCTTGCAGGAAGCTGTGAAACAAGGCCTTCCTTTTTTGAGATTTTAAAAGACTAGACAAAACAATGGGCTGGGAATAGCAGTATCATGTCATTAAATTATAACTATTAATGCAAATTACATCCTTCTTTTAGCTTTATATGGGCTAATGTCTCATCACTGTGTTAGCAGTTTATTTGAAAGAAGAATATATCTCCAGTAACAATTGCTAGTCCACCTTACTTAATCTTAATAATAGTGAAGTCTGGAATGCTACTAAGCACTGATGCGGATGCCCTGTAAATTTTACAGCTATGTGTATTAAAATCGAGACCACTTTTGATACTTATTTTACAAATTCGGAGAATAATTTTTCTAATTACCTTTCGAGAGAACAAAGAAAGGGCCAAAGTAACTGCCTCAGTGTGCAAGGTGTTGTGAGAATGCATTGATAGCTTTGAGATTCCACTGAAGTTCTTATTTTGTTTCTCCAATAACCTATCCCATCCTGATTTCTAACCTCACTTTCGTAGCTGGACACTGTGGATGAGAGTATTATCAATGCTCAACTTCACTCAACTAAGAGTTGGCTTTCAGTGTGACATCTGTGCACAAAAAGTTCGATAATTCTCTCCTTAACCTGATTGGAGACAAACTATAGCCATTTAAAAAGTGAGTTCGAAAGAGAACTTAGAAAACTAGCCTTTTTCTTGGAGCTGACGATGGCTGAGGGAAGAGTGAACCAGGATCAACCTCGTTCCCAGCGCCTGCTGTCTCTTTTTTTTTATATCAGGACGCGAGTCGCGTCCCGAAAAGATGCCCTGGGGACGAGGTTGTTCCCGGATATTTAACAAGATATAAAAAACGAGAATGACAAATCGTTGGAAATGCAAAAATGTTGCAGCTCATCAACCTCGATCCCAGGGCTTTTTTTTCTTTTTGATTAAGGGACAGCGAGAAATATTTCTTTCTCGCTGTCCCTTAAATCAAAGAGAAAAAAAAGCCCTGGGATCGAGGTTAGCAAATTTTCTTCACAGTTAGCCTAGTTAACTAAGCTATCTTCGAGGTTAATAAAATGAGTTTCTTTTCCGATTTCCCGGTGGTAAAAAATTATGTTGGGTGTCCTGGCTACTTCACAGTGGGTGTATATTAGCCCTCAACCTCGAAAAAGAAAAGAAAAAAAGGGATAAATACGAGCAAAAAACTAGGAAACAGGATTACCACCTTCAAAAACAAATTTTTATTAAATTTTTATACCAGAACAAACTGCATTTGTTTGACTTAAATAGTTTTTTTTTATTTCATGAAAATAAAGATTTCTTAGGGAATTTCGCGATTATAACAATCATACTCAAAGATCTTAGTGTCCTTAACACCACACACACACACAAAAAAAAATTAGAAAAAATCAGCCAACTTTTTATTCACCGAAATCTGGAACCACCCCATTTGTCGCTCGGAATCATTTTGGGATTAATATATCATAAGATCATTTTGTCTTGTTTGTTATTAAACAGTTGATGTCAACAGAATCACGGTATCTACCTGTTTGGGATTTAACTACACAGTGAAAAAAAAAGATTTAAGCTTTATTTTCATTTCATAAAATTCTACAAAATCTTTAAAAAACAACAACTCTGAACTAAATACGCCTTTAAAAAAACAATGTTAAAGTTATATATGCATTTACACGTAGTTTTAAATTAAGACCTGGTCTCTTAATTTTGATAGACTTCTTCTGCAAAACGTATAGAGCTTGAATCTTTTCGAATACCTTTAAAAAATTCTTTTCAGCAAGAGCATTTACAATTTATAAATTTTTTATTTTTTTATTTTTTCAACATTTCAGGAGCATAGAAGTTAAAAGCATCCACATAATCTCAGCCTCAGATTTATTAAAATTGAGTTTCCTATTATCACGTAAGGCATGCATTACACTTCCTTAAAATTATTTTAAAATCATAAGCAGTGTGGTCTGAATTTTTATTTCCTATTATTCTAACAATAGAACAACAGATCTATTGCTTACCTTAAGGACAAAAATTGTTGCGGACAAAAATTATTATGACATAAATTACGAAATTGTGAAAAAAAAATTGATTTTGCGATATAAATTTCTTTCAACATTTTTAGACGTGTTTTTCTCAATAAAAATGATTTTCATGACTACCCTTGCACTTTTGTATAAAATTTCTATCGTTTCAATAGATACAAGTTTCTTATTCCGTTAAACTTAATAATCTACAGTTAACATTGGAATTTGCTCATATAGATTACTATTTTTACATCTTGCGTTTTGATTAATTTTGCAACAATAATTATTGCGATTCACGAAGGTAAATTGCATTTTGCGACAAAAATTATTGCTATTTTGAAAAAAAAATGCAATAATTTATATCCATAATAATTTATGCCACAATAATTTATGACTACAACAATGTCCTTAACGTATATTCTAAAATCTGACACTGATATCCATATTATAATGCTTGCCATATGTTGTCTGAGCTAAAAATGTTAGTTGCAAGAAGCAACAGGCCACAGGTTAACAACTACTTTTTATAAATACATTCAAATAAAAAATTGTGTATATATATGGATATATATTTGAATAAATAAAAAACTTCTATATAATTTTAATGTCGTTTTTCCTCAGCCCACTTACTCTGAACCAAATCCTGAATAATTTGCTTGCAACGTTTTGGCCAAATTGGATGCAATTCAAGACTTTTCCTTTCTGCAATTTCTGTCGCAGCCTTTACTGGTGTGATCCCTTTTTCTTGTACATTCTTTAAAACATCTTGTGTTGTATTCCAAATTGAATCTTTCCAGTCTTTACTAAAATGTTGAAACATTGCAGGGTCGTGTTTTAATCGACCATAACCTTCATTAGCACAATTAACAATACCCATTCGATTGCATAAAAAATCTACTATATATGTAATACCGCGATCAGCCAATAACTCATTATCACTGGTTTTACCCAACTGATTATTTGCTGCACCACAAATAATGTTAGACTTGATCAATGGAATTGTTTTTTCATTTAGTACATTTCCAAGTGCATTTGGTGATAAAATATCACATGGAATTTCAAGTGTGACTGTTTCACCCTTTGGAACATGCTGTAAATGCAAGCGACCTAAATTTTTTTCTGCAAACATTTTTTCTGTTAACTCAAGTTGTTGCTCATTGCAATCACTAGCATGAATGTGATCAACATTTTTATCTAAAAGTGAGTTGATGATCACACGGGCCACATTTCCACTTCCTTGTGAAACTATGCGTTTTCCCTCAATATTGCCCAGTCCAAAGAAATCTAAAGTTGCCTCCATTGCACAAACAATCCCCTTTCCAGTTGCAATGGATGGATTACCAGAGCCACCTTTACATTCAGAAATACAGGTTATAAAACGGGTGCGTTCATTTACAGCATCAAGATCAGATACAGAAACACCAGCATCTTCAGCACCTATATAACAACCATTTAAAGAAGACAGGAAATCTCCATAATCAAGAAACATGTTTTTACGAAAAGCTGGATTCGAAACTTTTTCAGGACCTGGCGAGGCAATAATACCTTTGCCACCACCTGCCCAAAGACCAGCCAATGCAGATTTTACACCCATTCCATATGAAAGACGGAGTCCATCCTTGATGTAATCCTCCATTGTTTCATATTCCCAAAGACGAATTCCACCACATGCCTGGCCTCGATTAGTTCTCCACACAAATGCTCCTAACAGGGCACTACTTCGTTTTCCAATTTCCAAAAACAAACCCTCATGATTTCGATAATCATGTTTGTCGTTTAAACAAAATTCAGTGAGCTCGTTGAAGGTTGTTTCATCATTTGAGCTGATGGGTTGCATAGATGTCTCATCATGAACAATAAAGCATCTGTGGAGTTTATTTCGCTTCATGTACTTTACAAAGTCACACGGCTGCATGGACATTATTGATAAAGAACGATACTGCATACCCGATACCCCATGTCGTCCAACGAATTTAGTTAATCGAAAGACAGAGGTCATTTTCTCCTTCAGGATTCTCACCTTTGCACAGGTCCAAATACTTTGTTTGTCTGCGCTGAATGGGTCGGTGCACCGTGTTTCTCACCATAATAGCCTCTGACAAACGGCCTGGGAATCCCCTTACAAGTCCTGATTTTGTTATACATAAACAAGACGTAACGATGGCTCCCATTGCTCACTTCTCTTTCAATTTAAAGACACTTCTCTTCTCTTCTGATTCAAACAATTCTCTACCGTAAAACTTCTTTTCAGTGTTTTGACACTGGTCTTCTTCTGCACTTAGCACTTATCTGCATATGTCCAGAAACTTCACAACTAAATTAAAAACTCTGGTCTGCATTTTTTCCCCATAGTCCAACCTAGATCCCAGGGCCTGTAGCGTTTTTTTGATATGAGGATGAAACGCGTACTTGATTTTAAAATGAATTTTCAATACAATCGTTAAACCTCAAGTCTGCTTTCTGTGAACTCGTTCATGGGTGCAGCTCCCAACCTTTTATATTCGATGCACACTATGCTGAATTTACAGTAAATTAAAGATGGCCACCTTCTCTGAGTCTTTATTCAGAAACACTTTTTAGTTGACTCAAATTCCAAACCTGTCAGAATAAGGGTGTCGCAGCTAAAAAAATAATTTAATGTGCATTCCCATATACTTAACGTGGGGAGCTGTAACCAAAAACGACCCAATGGGAAGCAGGCCTTAAAACACTCCGGTGCTGATTCCTTTATCTTATTGCAATAAGCACCGTATCTTGCACGTTCTATTTGAGTTAATGCTACAGGCGCTGACACATCGTAAATTTTAGCCGGTGTATTTGTGAACCAACTCTTGATATAGATTCCAACTAAATAACAACAGTTGTTATTTAAGAAATAACTTTTTCCCATTCTCCTTACCAAAATTTGATGTCAAACATTTAGCTAACCCATCTATCCCTTGGACATGTTAGCCTTCCGCTAGCATGTGTTTCCTACTTAAAGTTTAGTCTTGTTCTTGTTTCTCATTGCTCTTATATTCACTATTTTTTCTACATTTTTTCTATATAAGGTACCCTATAACCAAACTTCTACCGTCCACGATTTCTTTAGTTAATCCCTACTGTAAAATTTGCGTGTACATACACGCAAATTTTTTATGTTAGCACTTTAAATTAAAATGTGCACAGAAAGTCTCAAAAGTTCAAGCGAGTGCACAACGTTGCGCTATGTTTTCCTCTTGGACACATATTCTATTTTGTTTAGCTAGAATTCGACATACATTAAATGCGGATACGGCGATATTTTTGAAAGAGCATATCGATATCGTTATGCTTATCAAGTGAATTATGCCGCGGAAAACCGCTTGAAAAAAACTGCGGGTAAAGCGCGTTTATGGCATATGACGTCATCAAAATTTTTCACAAAAGTTGAATTCTGCGTTTTACTATTCATATAATGATATGGTGGCCAATAAATTATGCCACAATCTTTATAACTTGATTTATTGAAAATGACCCTGAAATAAAAAAGGACAGGCCTTAAGTAGCCCGCTATGATGACAAGGACCAGAATTGCATTAGCATTGGAATAGTCATTGATAACGCTACTTGTTGTGATAAAATTATTTTGAAGTTTATTTTCCGCACAATATTAAATTTGCCTAGTTTATTTTCTTTCCATTTGAAGCACACAAAATTATGGAAAATATCTATTATATATTCCTATTTTTAAACACGACAAAAATGTTTTCTTTTTGACCTATTACACTTTTCCTCTCTTTTGTTTCTGGTAGTGCAAATAGCAACGTAACACACACCATTCCTAATACTCCAAATACAATAAATGGCAATCGATGGTTAAGTGGTTTTAAGCCTTTTAACACCCAAGGAGATGCAGCTGCGCCAAGCCTTTGCAGTACCTGTAAATAACCCATTCCTTTTCCTCGGACAGCAGTTTCAAATATTTCCACAGACCAAGTATAGCAAGATACATAACTGATCATGATAAACAACTTTCCAAAAAAACCGCATGCCACTTTTGCAGTTCTTGTAGAACTTATACCCGTATCCTCTACAAAGGCAATACCAAAGCAAGCTATACAAGATACAAACATTGTCAAAATAACAGTTTTTTTTCTTCCAAAAGCATTGCAGCTGTATATTGAAATTATAGTGCCTGGTAGATCCGCTGCTACTAGTATCACAAAATTCACATAAACAGATCCACCTAAGTCGTCTGCCGCAAAGGAAATGCCATAAAAAATCAAACCGTTGACGAACCAAGCATAACCTTGAATGACAGACTTCAGTGCCAACTTCGGACTGCTAAAAAGATTTTTATAGCTAGATTTCAATTCGTCTGTTTCACTGTTCATTACAATAAATGTATTATTAGGAATTCTGGTTCTGTTCCATTTTGCAACATTTTGAAATGATTTCTCTATTTCTTCTTTTTTTCCATTAAGTTTAAGCCAACGAAGAGATTCGGGAATGAATTTAAAAAAGAGAAAAGTAAATACATATGGGGCAGTGCATACAATGAATAAAGTTCTCCAATTCCTTGTAAAGTTTGCCTTTATTGCAAGCGCTGCGAGGGAAATTGAATAAAAAGCCCAAATGATAGTACCAGCGAAGGCACGGTATTTATCACCGACGAATTCAGAAAGAAGAATAAATTCTTGCAACGTAGTGCCTGTGCCAAAAGATCCAACAATAAACCTTGCTAGAATTATCAAATAGACGTTTGGAAGAAAGGCTGTTATTAACCCAACGATAAGTATGATTGTCACAGACGGTAAAAGAACTTTTCGTCGTCCGAATTTATCAGTTACCCATCCTAACACAACAGCACCAAATGCCCAACTTATGAAGGATATCGAAGACGCTAAATGAATTTGCCATTCGCTGTTGCAATAATTATCAAATTCAGTAACGATTGAAAATTGATTGTTCTCGGTGTATGTCCATGAATCTCGTGGCATATGGCATCGTGATATATCATCATACGTCATAACATCGTTTGAGGTACAAATCGTATTGTTAGCTACACACCTCCAACCGGGGATTAATGTTCCAAAATACATAATCAACTCTTGATATGATTGGGGTATCACCATAATACAAAATATCACATCCAGTAGCCGTTGGTACTTTCCGAATTCGCCAACATGCTTTAACATTTCTCGCTCAGTAATATATTTTGTCAACATTTTTCTTTATACCTTCTTCCGCACTAGAAAAAAAAAAATGCTCTAGCAGGACTATAGGGCAGTTATACAGAATCTTATGAAGGCCTTTTCAAAATGCCGCAACACTCAGGGGCGGCGCCACTAGGGGACTTTTTTGCCAAGTAATAATTTTTTATTTTCTGCCAATAAGTGTCTCTATCACTGCATGAAAATTGATGTTATCCAACCAGAGAACCTGGCAGGCTATCTCACTAAATATAGCCGTTTTACGTGTTTTAGGACTCTAAAAATGCGTTGGCTTCCAGGGACCCCACCAGGTGGCTTACAGCGCCCCATGGACCTCAGCTGTTTCGGTAACTCGCTTCGCTCTTTGATTGTCACTAAAATCTCAAAATCTCCCACTATGCCTAAGCCCCCCCCACTTTGGAAATTGTGGCGCCGCCCCTGACACTCTTTTATCTTAATATTCACACTTTATTTTAGCTGGGTCACGATAAATCCACCATGGCGAGTTCATAATAGCTATTATTTGCAAGCACACACAAGCTCACTATCAACATAAGAATAATCTATCAATAAAAACAGGCAAAATATTTTGAATGTATAAAAAGAGACAAAGTCGTTTTGAATTATTTTTTTATTTATTAGAGCTTTCAGCCGTTAATGATAATTAAGTGCAGGATAATTACGATTGAACACCCAGGTAAGAATGTGCAAGCAGCCAACTTTTATTCATTAGGAGTTATCATTCATTTTTAAACCTCACTAGGTATTCCCTAATTTCTGAACAACATGAGCTAAATGTTTGATGTATGCATGTGATTTGCTTTTTCCACCGACCGCTATACTCATTATTACTCAATTACGTGTGAATATTCCCCCAAAACGAGGTAAGGGCGTTTTAAAAGATACGCCTTTTACACTTGTACAATTGATTGCCTTTCATTACCTTTATGAATATCTCCTAATAAAATAAATTGACTGTAACATGTTGAAAAGCCTAGGACTATGGATACACAAAACAAACAATACTGAACACACACAAGCAAAAAAAGGATAGAAAATTAGTTTCGATAGCTGTCTTACTGTCACTACTGTATCTCAGCAGCTGCAGTAATACCTAAGCTTTAACTCTTAATTGCTCCCTGGAGGGATTCTTTGTCCATCTAATTGCTTTTATTCGCTCTACATCTACATTTATACTTCCTCTTTTTACTTTCTCACGTAAGAAAATGTGTTAACCACACAATAAAACGCTGCTGCAGTTATGTTTCATAAAAAGTTTTCGCTCTCTATTAAATATTTCCAACACATTGAAATAATTATTAAGCCATTGAAGCATTGAAGCACTAAAAATGATTATTTGATGGGAAACGTATCTGCTAAACTATTAAATATTTAAACGCTTAGTGAATTTTATGTGTATTCCTTTTAAATTCTTTCGTGCTGTTGGGAATACACAATAGAAACACATAATAAATAAGGATATGCGATGTATTTCGTGCAGACATGCGACAGGAGACTGACCTGTTACGTTATATTATTTTACACATTTTTGTAATATATTTTCTTTCCACATAAACAAAGCAGATAGCGCATGGTATGATGACAACCTCGATCCCAGGACATGTTGTCTTTTTTTGCATATCGGACGGCGAGAATAACCGCAGCGCCGATGAGAGACAAAAAGCCCTGGGAACGAGGTTGGGTATCATGATTTTTGATTTTAACCATTTTTGCATAATCACCTCCCTCTGGGCAAAAAGCTCTCCATAGCCAAACTGGAGTGTCTTAATGAGATATTTTTTGAAGAGAAAAACGTGAAGGAAATATTGACAATTGCAGCTCATAAAATAGAAAAGAAAATTTTACGATAAAAACGATAAAGCCTTCATTCCGCTGCTTGCTTAATGATGTCAGAACGATCACCATTCTATAGGTCGTAATGCTTTATTAAAGATATTGTAAATATAAAAAAACGATAAAAATTAACGTTGTGTTGCTCCGACATTTAATCGACAATTTTCGTCCAGAACTAAAAGGAAATTTTTATTGCTCTCAATTCCTTGCTTTTTTGGCTCGTTCACCGTGATATCAGTCGAACCTTGGCGCAGCTAAAGTATGGACTTTGGACCCATTTAAACAAAATAATTAATGACGCGAAGATAATTCTGGCCGAAGTCGTCTAGATGAAAGGATCAGTTCAGTTTAATCAGTCTAGATTTTCAGAAGCAGAAAAGCAGACATTAGAGGACGGGTTTGTGGGGAAAAATGCCTTCTTCTATTGTTATTGTTTTGCGCTGGCCGTACTATTTGATAGGTTGGCTAAACGTCAGCGGACATATCAAACGCGGTCTTCAATTTTGGTTTCTCCCCGATTCAATATGTCTACGAAAATCAGAATTGTTTTGTGCTGTCTTACTAACGGTATATGTGAAATTAAAACTCTATATTGAGAAAAAAAGGAAGTTCTTTTGTTTGAAATATACGATTACAGAATAAAAAAAAAAAGTTACTGACCAGAAGTATTACTGAAGAACATTCATTCTCTTTCTGTGTCACCTATGAGTGCAGTTTTTAAGGTAAACCTTTTATTTTTACTTCTATTTATCTTAAGTGAAAAACAAATATTGCTTTTTATTGCTGTGTGAAAGAGCCAAGGTCTTATATGGTGGTTAAAGTGGCAATGAAATGTCCAGATATTTACTGAAGATGTTAATGCTGAGAGATGTGGAAAATAGTTGTGGTTCTACCAACATGGTGAAAACGACTTTAGTATATATACCTATGGCAACCCTAGCAAAAGCTGGACGTAAAAAATATGTATAATGTAGTTAACGATATCTGTTCCTGGAAGATTTTGTTTGTTTAAAAGTTATTCAAGCATTTATAGACATTATCGCATAACAGGTATAAAGTATCAAGATTGGTTTAATATTTGAAAGTTCGATCCAGAAATCATACCTAAACAAGTTACGAAATAACTTTACGAAAAAATAAAACCAGCTTGATATTATTTAGTTTAGACTAATAGGGCTAAATGTCTTTGACTGATGGTATGTGATAAATCAGTATTAGTTCTTGTCGTTTGTTGTGTTGCAAGTTTGTTTTTATTCGGCTGTTATTGACTATAAAGTTTTCACGACTTTTCAGCCTCAGACTCCGCCAGAAGTTAAGAACATCTTTGGAATGTATCATATTAATAAATGTCATATTAACAACAGAAACAAAAAAGAAAATAATCTGGTTACTCAATAAAACCTAACGACTTTTAACGATTGGGTGCTTATCGCATATGGTTAAGTCAGTGTAGGATTGTGAAAGGATTGTGTAAAGATGCTAATCGCATTTTCTAACACTACGAAGTAATTCACGTCGGGACCCGCAAAGGCTCCGTAATTCGTGGAAAATTGACATGCTGACGTCAGCAACAGTTATCATATTTTAAAAGTTTGGACTCAACGAAATAACCAAAGATCCTAAGTCCACTTCTGAAAATTGACAAGTGAACTTTGACACGTTCAAAATGCACAATGACGTCATGACGTAAATACATGAGTTGTGACCTACCTGCGCTCGTATCGCTAAGCGTATAAGCGGGTTTATTTTTTAGCATACTACGTATTTCTTTTCCTTCTTCGCCAGCATTTGTTGCGTTACTTGACACTTGTCCAATAGCCAAGGCAAATATTAATGTCAGAAATTTTCGCGGGAATAAATTTTCGCGAATTTCGCGAATGGACCCTAAATTCGCGAAATTAAATGCCTGCGAAAAAAATCTTTTTGGCTCATTCGCGAAAATAAATTCCCGCGAAAAAAATCCATTTTGCGATGATTCGCGAAATTTCGCGAAATTTCTCAAAAATCTGAAGAAATCTTAAAAATTGTATTTTCAGTTCTTTTTGCGCCTAATTTTTGCATGTGTTGTATTTTGCAGATTTTAGGAATAAAACAGTACAATTGATGCTACTACTCCCTAACTTTTCGTCGTTCCTCCCGAGATAACAAGGGTCGACTGTTAAAAGAAATGGGAAAATTGTGACGAATGTAAAAAAAACAATGAGTTTTCTTCTCTTTTATAAAAATATCACCAAAATAACGTCACGTAAAAATAAATTTAGTCTAATATTGTGATAGTCTTTTCCGGTTTTGTTGATTTCTTTTTCGTTACTTGCCCAAACATTGTTCTTATGTCACGCGAAGCTGTTTGTTTTGTTTTTTCTTTCTTTTTCTTTTTCGATTTTGGTTGACTATTGCTTGGCTCAACATCAATATCATCAAAGGAGCCCAAATATAAACTTTCTTCTGGTTCGCTGTATAGAACTTTGGTCATTTCTTCGTACCTCGCAAGTAGTTTTTTATTTAATAATGTTCAGGGCATTGACACTTTAACCATACAGGGTATTTCAAGCCCTGCTTGTGATATAGCTGATCGTCTATAACGAATCGACGTCAGTATGGCTTCTACTTCTGCACCCCTGTCAAGAATAAACTTTGTTAATCTGCTGACTTCACGAGGTAGATGTCCAACCGGTGTAGAGTTCCAATTCGAACAAGTCTTTATGGCGAAAACGTGAAATGGGTTGCCTCGTTCGTGGAAGCATTTCAATTTTTCATTTTCTGAAGGGGTCCAAAACCGTCGATAGTAATGGTATCCCCTGACTGCACACTCAAATTCAAAGTACATTTTAATAATTCGCGTGTACACAATGTTCCTTTTTGTCTTTTGACTTTTCCTTTTTTGTCTTGATTTGTCTAGGCTTTTTTTTAATGAAATCGAACATTACGAACATTACGACTTGCTCTTCTTCGTGGATGATTTTAAATAAGAGAAACGAAGGCAGGAAAATTTCTGAAAATCACAAAGAAGGAGTGCGTTAATTCTCGGTTGCGTATCTGAGATATTTCTTTGTTACATTTCTTTCTCTTCCTGAATGGATTACAAGGAAAGAACAATGTCTGACACTGGTAAGTATTTTCATTTCACAATAAGAATTTTCTCACACCAGTTTTCGATTTTCAAATACACTTCTATTTATGAGTTTTCTAATGAGTTTTACAATGTCCTGTTTGAAAAATGTCGCCGAAATTAATAACCAGGGGGGGTTGGAATAAGGATGTCCTGGGTGGAAAAAATCGAAAAATTAACAAGCGAGGGGGGACGATTATTAGAGAACAGAGAGTAGTCTTATAAATTTTATATCTTAGATTCAACAAGCCTTGGACAGATCGACCTTGACAGTATCATAGTAGAGAATGATAATGACAGCAAACGAGGGGCGTATAAAAGATACAGCGACAAAGAACGCTACGCCATTGGAAAATACGCCTCTGAGAATGGGAATGCAGCGACTGTCCAAAAATATAAATCTAACTTTCCAAAGATAAACGAGAGCACTATCCGCGAGTTTAAAAAAAGTACCAAGCTGAACTGAAAAGTCAGAAAACCAGTGAGAATGCCAAGTCAAGCAGAGAACTAGTTGCAGAGAAAAGAGGGCGTCAACTTCTCCTAGGAGAAATCGATCAAATGGTTCAACAGTACATCAAAGCAGCTTCAAACAGAGGAGCCGTTGTAACAAGATCGATGGCCGTGTCAACAGCTAAAGCGCTAATGATACGCTATCCAGATAAGGTTGGAAAGATCGACCTCAACAATTCTCAATGGGCAAAAAGTTTGTTTGTCCGGATGGGATACTCAAGACGAAAAGCCACAACAGCTAAATTACAATTACCGTCAGGCGTAAAAGAAGAAGCTCAGCTTCTTTTTCATCACCAAATCGTTGAAGATATCAAGACCAGTAACATTCCAGAATCACTCGTTTTGAACTTTGATAAACTCCTATCAAATACGTACCAGTAGATAGCACAACGTTAGCCAAACGCAATTCTAAGCAAGTAACGATCAAAGGATCCAATGACAAGAGAGCGATCACTGCTACTTTCACCATTACACTTGACGAAAGTTCTTGGGTATGGAACTTATATATGGTGGAAAAACCGATCAAAATTATCGTGCCGTACGTCAATAAAGAACGAAACCGAATGCAACGACCGGATCAAAAAGCCCTTGTGATTTTTGATTTTTTCCGGGGACAAGTTACTGACAAGGTATTAAAGAAATTTAAAGAAAACCACAGCGAAACCGTTTTTGTCCCAGCCAACATGACAGCATTGTTTCAGCCTCTAGATCTCACTGTGAATGCCTATGCAAAGAAGTTCTTAAAGAAGAAGTTCAACACCTGGTAAATGAGTGAGATCTCCAACCAATTAGATGCTGGCAAACAAATTGAAGAAATTGAAGTCAAACTTCAGCTAACGAAGCTCAAACCACTTAACGCTGAATGGTTAACAGATCTATACAACAACATGACGAAACCCGAATGTAAAGAAGTAATAATGAATGGATGGAAAGCTGCTTGAATTTTGGAGGCAATCGAAGGCGGCGTCAGCAAACTATGTCTTGATCCTTTTAGTGATTTGGACCCATTACTCCCTCAAGTTCCCGATGATGAAATCACCTTCGACATCATACAAGAAGAAGAAAAACAAGCGTTTCTCGACGAGCGGGAAGATAGCGCTGAGGAAAGCGATGAAGATCAGATATACTTACCCCAAGGCAACAATCGAAACATCTTCGATCTTTTTTATTCCATCGAGGAAGGAGATTAAGTAGTTATAGATGTATATGTCTTCTAATCTTTTTATTTTACGAAAGAAAAGCTTCTCATTGTTTGTAATACTGATCTTGTATTTAAAAATCCTTTCCTTTTAACATTCAATTATTTGGTAACATCTGCGCTTGTTATTGTTAATCAATTCTAAAAGCTTCCTTAAAAAATTTTTTAGACTTTTTTTGTCTTCAAAATAGCGAAAAAATATTTTTTTCAACTATCGACTCGCGAAAATTAATTCCCGCGAAATAATTTTTTTTGGCCAATTCGCGAAAATTAATTCCCGCGAAATACAAAAAATTTCGTAAATGGGGCGACTCGCAAAAATTTCTTCCCTCGAAAATTTCTGACATTAAAGTAAGAATTTTATAAACTTTTGTTGTGTAGTTTTGTTTTACGCGTTGGTGTGAACTGTTTGAATAATGGAAACAACTGTTCGTTGTTACTGTACTTCAATAAGACTTACGGTAAAGGTGAGTGTGAACAGTTTGGACTGTTGACTGAATGACCTACAACTCCGGACAGTAGAAAGGAGGGCGAAATTTTAAAGTTCGTAACAAAAAGCAATTTGGAAAGCCGTGTGTCTGTGTCAAAAACGATAATAAGTTTCGCTGACATCAGCACGCTCTTGTTTTCTAATTAGAACCTTCCCAGCCGTGTGGTGGAGCGGATTGTAGACATCGTGTGGAAAAGTACAGCTGGGTCGTACATCGGGACGGAACATGAAAAAATCAAAAGCCCTGGCAACGAGGTTGGGAGGTAGCTCATTTCAGACGTTGTTTACTTGGCTTTCATCCCTACCAAAGTTAAACTTTTGCAGCCTGTAAGCTGCAGAGAGTGCTGATATCAAGTGATGCTATATAGGGGGGAAGGTGCAAGCTACAATGTGGAAAACCCACTTTGACCCACAGCCAATATATGTCATGACTCAAGGCCGCACACGCATTTTCAAAATGGTAGAATAGTTTTAGCGGCGGGAGTTTACGTGTGTAGAGGTAGCTACCATCCTTCTCACCTTTTTTTTTGTTGTTGTCTTTATGTATACATTATTAAATATACAGTGGACTTTCTCTATCTCGACTACTCTCTATCTTGAACTTATCTCTATCTCGAACAGAAGTCTCGGTCCCTTCTCCCCAACTCGTAAAATGAAAATTCGAATGCGCCCAAAACATTTGAAATTTGAAATTTGGACTCCAAACAAGGAAAACAGTGGTCTTTGTTTTGCTCAATTGTTGAAATTTCAACCGTCAAAAGGAAACTTGAAAACAAAACTGGTTCAAAAGTGCGAAATATATATATTTCTAAAAATTGAAAATGGCATAGGCGGACGTCACAAATATCTGGTGTTAGATTCATTTGAGGACCAAAAATAGAGTCGGTCGGTCGGCGAATGATAACTCAAAAATTCGAAAAATTGTATCCAACCATCCGGCCATACGCGTGCCATTAAATCGCCGATATTTAATGATAAGGGATCGTCGTCTCCACGATCGTTTCAAATTTGATCGTTTCAATTCGTATCATTTTTATTTTGAAGCGATCTCTATACGAATTTGAAACGATTTGAAACGATTAAAACCAACAGTAATTCGTATCCCATTCGTATCAACATTTATAAATTTGCTTTAAAATCGTTTCATTTCAGTTAGAATCGGTTCGCAATCGGTTCGTAATCGCTTCATATAAATTTGTTTCAACTCCATTTTAAAATTGTTTCAAACTTTTTTGCAAACGCTTCGTTTCGTTGCCTGTAGATCGTTTCAAAATCGTTTCTAATTTACCACATCGCAATTATCATGTCTACTATTTGTAGCCGATTTCTATAGAACCATAAAGTTTTTAAATAAATACGCATAGTTTTAACTACGTAGCGCGCTGCACTCGAAATTTCAAAAATTGTGAGAAAGGATAATTCGCAAGTAACTTATTTTTTTTCTTAAAATATTTATTAGACATAATATTCGCATATCATAAAATCTTTTTTCGCAATGTAATAACAATATATGGCTTTGTTAGACTTGGTTTTTTTATAACGAAATACGGCAAGAAGTTGATGTTCTCTCTCTATTTTTTTTAATACGAAACAGTCCTGGTCATATGAATGCCACGATCAAAAACGGTCGGTGTTATTATGAAGAACGTAAGGTATAGAGAACATTAAAGTCAGCCCCTTTCCTTCATGCTGACACTCTTATGCTCGGCTGGTGCATTACACTGAGACTCGAACGAAAGACGGAAGACCATTTGGAACCATGCCACAAGTCAGTCCGACCTTCATCGTCACAGAGAATACTGCGAGAAGAGTGCGCACCCATGCAAGTTAAATATAACCAGAACATGGGAGAGGTTAGGTGTCCTGTACCTTAATACAGCTTTCGGACGAATGTTCTCGTGATGTAATACCAAAGAAAAAACATGTTGAATAAAGTTTAAAAAATCTTTTTAAAAGGGGAAAGAGAAATCAAATATGTTTAGTAATAATAATCGAAAAAATTGTATATCGTATTAAAAAGAAGTCTTTTCAGCAGTGTTGCGTTTCGGTGGAACACGCGCATCAATTAAGCCCTTAAAACGCTTACTCGCAGTTGTCTTTCAACGAGGGGGAAGCATAAGTCTGTGGACGGTGTCTTTGCTTACGTCTATCCCCAATGTATTTTTAACGTGACAAACAATATCTTTTAATGTAACTCCGTTAGTGTACATTGTATCATTTCAGCGTCTAAGGTGAGCGCCAGCTGAACCTTGCTCTATAAAGCTCCTGATGCATGGCACAAGTTCTGGATTATTTTCGTGGACGCTGCGGTTTGTTGTTGTTTTGCTCAGCATTTCTAAAAGTAAAACGGAAAATAGAAATACATAATTTTAAAAACAAACTTACGTTCAAACAAGAAAGTTTTTTTTAGAAAACATACGAAAATATAAAGACACTAAAAAAACTCGTTGTTTCTTGCCTTGGTAAATATCTTCAACATTTAAGTTTTTATCTTTTGGATAACTTTCAAACAACCAATCTAAATCTTCAAATTCACTCTCATCCAACGTCGTCATGATGTTTTAGTTTTTAGAAAAACTATAAACGTATGAATAAACAATAAATATAAGATTTCTTTAAAAACGTACGTAGATATAAAAGAAGTTTAAGCTTGTAAATGACGCCTTCTGTAGGATCGACACCTGCTTTAAAATAATTTTTAAGAATCGATTTTTATTGCGTTTTAATTGTTTTTTAATTAAGCTTCAAAGAAAAACAAAATTCGTTTTACAATTCGTTTCCGAATTCGTTTCAGGAGTTGTTTCAGAATCGTTTCAGAAGTTGATTCTTAATCGTTTCGGAACTTTGTTTCTAAATCGTTTCGCATTCGTTTCGCATTCGTTTCCCATTCGTTTCATTTTTTAACTCACAAATTTTATTTTAATAGAAATCGTTTCGTAATCGTTTCGTAATTTTAAAATTTGTTTCATGAAACGATCTGAAACGATTTTAAAAAATGATGATATGATCATGAAACGATCATAATCGTTTCAATTCGTATAAAATGTGAAACGATGGTGGAGACGGTTCCTAAATGCTTTTTTAGATCGCATTTTAAAAATTTAAGAACGAAGAACGGCGATAGAAATGCTTTTTTAGATCACTTTTTAAAAATTTAAGAACGAAGAATGGCGATAGAAAAGCTTCGTTAGATCTCATTTTAAAAATTTAAGAACGAAATGCGGCGATAGAAATGCTTTTTTAGATCGCATTTTAAAAATTTAAGAATGAAAGGCGGCGATAAAAAAGCTTCGTTAGAGATCGCATTTTAAAAGTTTAAGAACGAAAAAATGTGACAGCGCATAGGTTTTATTGAGAGGCCTTTATTAGATTAATAATTTCCTTTATTCTTTTATGTTAAAAGAATGTAAAAGAAACACCTTGAAACGATTTTGAAACGATCTGAAATAAATATACTGAAACGATCATAATGGTACGATTTTGAAACGAATAATGGTATGTGAAACGATTTCAAGTAAATATAATAAAACAATCTTGAAACGATTATGAAACGATTATAAAACGATTTTATTTTTTAATGAAACGATTTACAAAATAGTGAAACGATTTCCATACGATCTGAAACGATTTCAAAAAATTAAACATTACTTTAAAATCGTTTCAAATACGTATCACATGCTATGCTATAGTACTGTGAAAAGGTTTGTTAACATCGTGTTCGTGTAACGAGCGTGGTGCACACGAACCACGATAAAATCGTGGTCTTTATGTATAACAAACATTCTATCGTGGCCACCACGCTCATCATCATCATCATTCTCGGCTTAACGTCCGTTTTCCATGCTAGCATGGGTTGGACGGGGTATATTAATGACCCTCTTCCAATCTGATCTAGACTGTGTTAGATCTAAACTCAACTTCCTCTGTATCAAGTCTGTCCTTATAACCTCCTGCCAAGTCTTTCTCGGTCTGCCTCTGGGCTTTGCCCCAGGAACTATCAAGTCTCTACACTTTCTTACCCAATTATCCTCCTCCATTCTTTCCAAGTGCCCCAGCCAATTCAATCTTCTTATCTGGATAACATCTTTAATTCTACGGAGACTTAGCCTGCTTCTTAGCTCATCTGAACTCTTTCTGTCTCTCAGACTGGCGTTACACATCCACCTAACCATTCTCATATCATTCCTTTCTAAACGGTCAAGATCTTCCTGCTTCACTGCCCATGTCTCACTACCGTACAACATAACACTTCTTACACAGGCCTCATACAACCTACCTTTTACCTCAATTGACAGGACTCTGCTAGTCAACAAAGGAAGTAACTCTCTGAACTTTTTCCAAGCAGAACCTATCCTGCAAGTAACACTTCTTCCAACACCCCCTTCACTGCCCAACATATCACCTAAGTAACAGAAGTTCTCAACTATCTCTAACGAGCCACTGTTGTACATCATTAAAGCTGGAAATACTTCATTCTCTATAATCTCACCTTTGCAACGCTTGCATACAAACTGAATGTCAGCTCTTAACCTTCCACTAATACTACTGCACTTCTTATGTACCCAATGCTTGCAAGTCTGACAAAAAATTGAGTTACTACCAACCCCTTTCCTGCAAACTCCACAAGGCCACTTTCCAACTACAAGGTCACACTTGGCTGCAATGCTACTAATCATGACTTTAGACTTTGCTGTGTTTACCTTTAGCCCTTTCTCTTCTAGTCCTTTCTTCCACTTCTCAAACTTTTCAACTAATTCTTCCATCGACTCTGCTATGAGAACCAAATCATCTGCATACAATAACTCCCATGGACAACCTGTTCTGAACTCCATCGACAGCGCTTCTAAGACTAGAACAAACAACAAAGGACTAAGTACAGAACCCTGATGTACACCAACATTTACACTAAATTCATCACTAAGTGAATCGTTAATCCTGACACGACTTCTAGCATTGCTGTACATAGACTGTACCATCGTAACTAGCCACTCATCCACACCTAATTTTCTCATAGCCCACCAAATAACTTTACGTGGCACTCTATCAAAAGCTTTCTCTAAATCTACAAAGGCAAAATAGAGATTCTTTCTCTTTCCTAAATACTTTTCCTGAAGCTGTCTGAGTAAAAATATTGCATCTGTAGTGCCACGCCCTGGAACAAAACCAAATTGCATCTTATCTATATCAATCCTTTCTCTAAGTAACTTATCAATCACTCTTTCAATAACTTTCATTACTTGATCAACCAACTTCAAACCTCTATAGTTACCCCTTTCTAATGCATCACCCTTGCCCTTGAAACAATTCACTATTACACTCGACTGCCACTCACTCGGAATAGCACCATCCTTTATAATCTGGTTAGCAAGACTTGTAATAAGCTCAACTCCAATATATCCAGATGCTTTTACCATCTCTGCAACAATACCTGATACTCCTGCAGCCTTGCCAATCTTCAATTTCCTAATAGCCTCCACTACCCATTCTGTCTTGATCTGCATAGCTGGCCCTTCTACAACATCATCATCAGACAAATTATCCTCATCCCAATCAAACTCAGTGTTAAGCAACCTCTGATAATAATTCTTCCAAGCTACCCTTTTCTCCTCCTCTGTGCTAGCCAAAACACCTTCATCATTACGTATACACTTCTCACCTACAACATCTTGATTAGTCTTCTTCATTTGTTTTGCTATCTTGAATACCTCATTGCGCTGGTCTTCCCTTCTTAACACATCTGCAAATCTGTTTCTCTCTGCTTCTGATTTTGCCTTATACACTGCTGTACGAGCACGACGCTTAGCTTCTAAGTAAATATTTTTACTACCACCTGACTTCCACTCTTTCCAAAGTTTCCTCTTTTCCTTTATACACTGGTCAACCTCATTATTCCACCACCAGGTCTGTCTATGTCTAGCCGGTCCTTTCGTCCACCCACAGGTATCATCAGAAGCTTCTAGAAGACAATTCTTCAAAGTAGTCCAAGTACTTTCAACATTGTCACTATCACATTGACCATTGTGGGCTAACTGCTGAACTTTTGCACTAAATTGTCTTGCTACAATCTCTTCCTTCAGCTTCCAGACTTTTCGACGGGGCCTGTACTTTCCCTTGGCTTCTTTAACACTCTTCAAGATAATATCACAAACCAGCAACCTATGCTGGGAAACACACTCTTCCCCCGATATAACTTTCACGTCCTTCACCACTTTCTTGTCTGACTTTCTAACCAGGAAGTAATCTATCTGTGTCTTACAACCACCTGACTCATATGTTATCAGCCTACTCTGTCTCTTACTGAATGATGTGTTGCAAACCACCATGTCCGTTGCCATTCCAAACTCAAGCAATCTCTCCCCTTCCTTATTTCTGCTCCCAAATCCATAGCCTCCATGCACACCTCTATAACCTTCAGATGACTTCCCAACATGACCATTAAAGTCGCCGCCCACCATGACAAGTTCAGTGTCTCCAAACTTTGATGTGACTGCTATTAACTCATCATAAAACTTATCTTTATCTTCCTCACTGAGTCCACACTGTGGAGCATAAACTGACAGAAAAGTGACAATCCTATTACCTATCAAAAACTTTATCACTATAATACGACTATTAACACGCATAACATCTATTACTTTTTCTACCCACTTCTCTGCAACGAATATGCCAACTCCTCCATATCCATCACTATTACCAATCCAAAAAAGCTTATACCTTGCCCTCCTACCTTCCACAAATCTCACTGAAGCTCCTCTCCACCTGACTTCCTGAACACAACACATATCAACAGATCTACGTTCTAACATTTCAACTACTTCACCTGCTCTACCTCTCAGAGTACCAACATTTACACTAGCCATCCTCAACCTAGTGTTATCTACCTTGTGATGTGATAGCTGGGTAACGGTCTGACGATGCTCACACCTGACATCTGTCCTACCGTGCGCGACACCTTCACTCCTTAGAGTTCCAGCCCCGTTTACGCAGTTTGTCTGATCAACTATTCTTACGGCCATTAATAAAGAGTTTTGGCATTGTTTTACAGCTGGATGCCCTTCCTAGCGCCAACCGTTCACAGACCGGACTGGGTGTTTTTTAAAGTGACACCATCACTATGTGGCATTTCATGGGACTTCCACAATCGCCCCTTTAAACTAAGGTATGGTGGAGGACGTTCAACTCCTCTCTTGTCTCTTAAAGAGACCCTTCTCTTAAAGAGACCCTTCACCCATAAAGAGACCCTTCACCCACGCTAATATTATTATCTCCACGAAGGATCGTGTGTCCCACGATTATTTTTGCGAGCTCCACGATTCTTATAGCCAGTATAATTTAATTTTTTTTCTTTTCAAAAAATCTTTCATTAAAGTTAATATGTTTGTTTCAGGTTTTGTCAAGTTAAAAAAGCATATTCGTAGTTTTCATTTGTCTAGAAAAGTTAAATTTGTCTGCGGCGATAGAAATACTTTTTTAGATTGCATTTTAAAAGTTTAAAAACGAAAAGCGGCGATAGAAATGTTTTTTTAGATCGCATTTTAGAAGTTTAGAAACGAAAAGCGGTGATAGAAATGTTTTTTAAGATCGCATTTTAAAAGTTTAGAAACGAAAAGCGGCGATAGAAATGTTTTTTTAGATCGCACTTTGATTCTCGAACGAAAGTCTATTATATAGCTAGCTTTATGACAACGAATTAAAACAACAAGTGTTAATTTATTTTTTTGCCGTCAGTTTTTGATTTAATTGATAAACTAATATGGTCTTTGTTGTCAGCAAGTAAGAAAATACTTTTGATTAATGATTAATAATGCATTGTGGGGAAAAACAATTGTACCCTGCGAACAGGGAAAACAAACTAATATAAATAAAAGTCATATACTGAAAGTAACAATTCGCGTGATTTACAATCATGGAAAATATTTTAATATTAACAATAAATTTCGAAAACAAAATGGTGGTGATTGATCGAGTATCTAACGAACTCGCACTCAACAGAAAGTATTTGTTGGATGTGCTTCACTTCGTTTTATTCCTAGAAACTCGAAAGTTATAACTTACAGTACTGGAAAAAGGTTGTTTAACATCGCGCTTCGCGTATCGCGACGGTATTCTCAATCCGCGATAGACGTTTTTTTACTTTCAAATTGTATCGAGAGGGCTTCGCGATGCATCCGTCTCGATATCATTCTCGAAGCTATCGAGGCCATTAACACTTTTTCATAATAGAACTATTTTAAAAATAAGAGTGTATTCAACAACGATCGCGGATGTTTAAATATAATTATACTTCCTTTGTGTTATATTTTTTTAACTTATGCATAACAATCTAGGGTATACAGCTACCGTTAATCTTTCTTTTTTAGATCACATTTTAAAAATTTAAGAACTAAGAACAGCGATAGAAAAGCTTCGTTAGATCGCATTTTAAAAGTTTATAAACGAAATGCGGCGATAGAAATGTTTTTTTAGATCGCATTTTAAAAGTTTAAAAACGAAAAGCGGCGATAGAAATGTTTTTTAAGAACGCATTTTAAAAGTTTATAAATGAAAAGCGGCGATAGAAATGTTTTTTAAGATCGCATTTTAAAAGTTTATAAACGAAAAGCGGTGATAGAAATGTTTTTTAGATCGAATTTTAAAAGTTTATAAACGAAAAGCGGCAATAGAAATGTTTTTTTGGATCGCATTTTAAAAGTTGATAAACGAAAAGCGGCAATAGAAATGCTTTCTTAGATTGCATTTTAAAAGTTTATAAACGAAAAGCGGCGATAGAAATGTTTTTTTAGATCGCATTTTAAAAGTTTAAAAACGAAAAGCAGCGTTAGAAGAAAAATACGTTGAAAAAGTAATGCGCTAGAATTACTTTAATAAATACGAAAGTTAAAAATTTTCTTATAATATACACCTATTTAAAATAAAAAAAAAGATAAAGCAGAGATGTGTTTGAAATAAAAAAAACTTTCTCTCTATTCTCATTAAAAAAACTTTCTCTTTATTCTCATTATCACCTACCATCGCGACACATCGAGACGGATTTTGTCATGATACTAGATTCTCGATAGATCGCGACAATTTATTTTAATTGTTTCTTATTATTATAAACGCGGTACATCGTGTATCGAGGGAGTCCGCGCACGTTGCGCGCTCGATATGTTAAACAACCTTTTTCCAGTACTGTAGAAAGAATAACAATTAGTTGTCACTGATAAATATACCTACCTGACGGATAATTAGTGACTGATCAGTCATATCTCAAATTCTGGTCGGTCATGACCGATGACCGGTCGTTATTTCGATCCCTGTCATAGGCAGCGTCGTCATAAATGAATTGTGAATGTTTACTAAGTTCCGTATATGTGTGCGCTCTCTGGCAGGCAAGAAAAGAAGGACCACAAATTGGCTATTTACGCTGCCCACTCAAAAAAAAGTAATTGGAAATCAACTCTAAGTATTGTACTAATTACGGAAATAATATTATTTCGTACTCGTTTAAGATATTCAACGTTAAAGTTGCAAAATATTATATAGAAAAGAGGTTTTGTGTCAGTCACCATCTTGATCTTGTTTCCGGAATGTAAATAAATTTATTTGTGCGAAGGCTTGTGACGTCAACTCCTGGATGATAATTTTGCTGACTTAATTGCGGCCTAGGATTTTATATATACAAAGCGGTTGTTTTGTTTTGTTTCTTAATATTTGTAACAGATACTGAAGATGAGTTTGTAACAGGTACTGAATATGAGCAATAACTTGTTTTGTTACTTCCCTCACAGAAAAGTCTTCAAAGTTGTAGAAAAGATACAGCAATTCCCACAATCCTTTCATTCAAAGAACTTTACATGCCTCATGGTCTAGGTTGAAATTCATGCAAACAGAAATAGAGTGCATAGCAAATAGAAGGCCGCAAATTTGCACCAATATAATAGAGAAGTTATAGGCGTAGCGTAAAAGTCAAGCGTGCGCACTTATACCAGAATTTGCACAGGGCCTTTATGCTGAAATGCAAGGACAAGGTGTACTGAGATTAGGAAATGCCACAGCGTTGATCAAAACGTGTGGTGAAAAGTGTTCATCTTATATTAAAACCCTTGAACTCTGTTAAAAGCCCACGGAGTACGTTTCTTGCCTATTAGTAGGCTGAAAAAGAATGCTTTCTAGCGCTATACTTCTCTTATTTTCATTGCAAAAAGGTATAGCACAGGAAGACATTTATAATTATTAACAAAATTAAACTTATACAGTTGTAATAATTTATTCTTTACTACGAGTGTAGTTTTTGATGAGCTTTGCGGCAAGATGTTCAGGGGGGCTTTTTTGCCATCTGGCAGATAACATCACACTGAGTTTATTCTGAGAAAAAATTACCACATAATGGTGGTTTGTGATAAGAAAATGTGGCTTTATATTTGCTTTATTATTTTGAATTTTACTTAATAAATATATATTATATATAAATTACTAATTCTTAATATAGTATAAACAGGATAGGATGAACTTTAAAGTAGAAGGTAAGGTTTAAGAAGTCTAATGAACATTCCAGATTCTTACCAGAATTTTTTGCTCTTGACTTTCCCAACTCAAAGTAAAAAACCCTGTTGAAGAATCGAAGACACAATAGATGGATGTAAAATCGTTTCTCTACTGTTGTTTTTTGTGTGTTTTGGTTTATGTTGCATGGTTCTAAGGAAGAATAATGAAAATTTCACACATCTGTTCAATTATATACTTTTCCAGTTAAAAACAAGTTGATTTCATATATGAATAAGCCTTGTTTTTAAGTTATTGATATTTAAAAACTATCAGTAATTAACGCAACCTGCAAAAACATCAAAACATTAAAAACATCCTTAACCCTATATTCAACCCTCATAGCTACTTAATGATGTCAAGCATAATTAGTAAAAATTAAGTCTTAAGGACTAATCAATTTTTTTTAAAAGATATACAAATTCCAGGACAACTTTTCAAGCTCTTTCATATAAAATCAACTTGTTTAAAAGTGTGAGGTAAGCTTTAAAGAACTGGTTTTTGACAGCTAAGTACTGACTGAATTTTATGGGGAACAGAAATGTTTGAAGTGCTAATTTTGGCACTGTATATATCAAATACATATACTGTTGTGTATTTTCTTTACACAGGAAAATAAAAATAATTCAAAGCACCATCCACAAAAGAAAACATCATCCACTAAAGAAAACACAGCAATGACTCGGTAAGACTCCTCCGCCCCCATCCCAAAAATAAATAAAAACCCTGCTTTATTCCAGAAAATTAACAAGGCACAAAATGGACAACCACCAAAATAACATTAAGGAATTTAACGCAAATGTCTATGACAACTTATAAAAACTATTTAATTATCACGATTCAGCTAAACTGACTTACAAAAAGCATTAAAATAATGCGATTAACAGGCGTATCAATAAGAGGAGAGCGATCGCTCACACAAAGACTTGCCTAATCCTGAGAAAAGAAGAAACTAGCGGAGGCATTAATTGCTCCCCCAATTCCACGAAAAGTTTGTATGCACATGGGAATAAATGTTTTCATTCTTATTATTTTCAGTAAAAAATAACCAAAATATATCAAAAAAGATAAAATAGATGAAAAATAGATTTTGTAATAAAATATACGCTAATAAAATATAAGCTTATTCTATCAGGTTGTTCGTCCAGTCTAAACTATTGTAACCTTGGGCAAGCGATTTATTGCTCGGGTGTGATTTTCTTATTGATAGGCTTGGAATAAGCAAATTCAAGAAACAATATTTCATGTGTATCTTTATTTTGAAAATGCATTCATTGATAAGCAGTTTCTCATTTTTTCTTTAATATTAGCTGCCCTGCAGCATACCTTAATTACATTATGTGAACTGTATCCCGACTAAAACTTTTTGCATGCAATTAAACAGGAGAACAAAACATGTCTAGTGTTAGCTGCTAGAAAAATATATTATTTCAACTGTAATTACAGGTTTTAAATTAATTAGTAACTTTTTTAACATCCTTCATATTTACGGTACTCTTTAATGAGGGGCATTTAATTAACACAAAATTGGCTTTAATATTGTGCCTCATTAATTTCTTGGAATAATGTAAAACAAAACTTTTAAATAAAAAAGGAAGAAACAGTACTATTGTATTTTTCACTGTTAGCGGGATATCTAATTCAGATTCAAATACATCAATTAACTGGTTAATTTACTGAGATGTGCCCCAGTTAATAATCTAATCAATCCTTATAATAAGAAATGGTCTTTCCCATACAGTCTCTGTGGGCAGCTTTAGTCAGGCACTTGTACATTAACATGGAGAACTACTCTGAAAAGAAATTCTGAGAACACATTTCAACAACTCAAAATGTATTGTAAATATTCCGCTGACCCACATGTTATTAAACCGAACCTCTCTTTCAGTGGTGGCAGAACAGAACTGGGAGCAGTCACCCCACACAACATCAAACAGCTGAAGAAGTTGAATTCAGTAGTTTTTCCAGTTTCGTATAATGACAAGGTATGGAATATGCAGACTGTATCATATTGTTTTCTGCGATTACAGTTAGGGAATAGTTTGTTACTGATACTTCTGATAAACAAAGTATTACATGTAGTAGGAATTCAAGTGCACCTTTTGTAATTTATAACTCCATGAATAAAGCGCATAGTAGGTGAACACGTAGAATGAGTTACACAGTTAAATAACATGTTGTTTGTTATTATAACTTCACATGTTCCTCGTTTAAATATCTTACAATAAAAAACAAATAACCATATTGTGAAAAATTATCCTAAACTAATAAATTTTGTACCGGTGAATAATCTATCATTCAGTCGATCTAAAGCTGCATTGGTGGATTATTTGTTATTTAAACTTATTTTTCAATATTTTCTTTTAGTTTTATAAAGATATACTAGATGTTGGAGAGCTGGCAAAATTAGGTAAGATATAAATACTCTGCAGATAATTTATATGTGTGGAAAGGAGGAGTTTGACCTTATTGGCCTACATTGTTTTTTTCTAAAATGTATATAATGGTTTAATATATACATTATAACAGCTTATTTGATGTACGTTACTATCTGTCACATTTTGTTTTGTTTTGTTTTCAAAATTGTCTTTTTAATTATTGCCTTAGCATAGTTTTTGACATACAGAAAATGTGGGAGCCAGGATCAAGGGACAGTTAGACCGAGGCCCAGGATGCAGGGCAAACTTTTTAATACTAAATTTTATGAAAACCAGAATGCTGCTAACGTAAACATGGCAAAGAGAGAAACATGCAAGGGTCTTTAAAAAACATTTGTTCAATATTTTGGTTATTCCTGGAAATTAGAATTAGAAATTTACACGAAGGTAAAAAATGACGAGAGTTATTCCAAGTTTGGCAGCGCAAAACGAAAGTCGTGTAAGGTTTGAGTAGCTCTATAGCTTTAGAAATGGTATAGCTATCCAATTATAAATGTAACAGTCACGCTGGATTTATTCTTATACTTCTCTGCAGATTTCCAATAGGATCAATAATCATGCTAGATATTTTCTTGTTTGTTAAACCCACTCTTAAAACTTTGTTAAATTTCTTTCTGCACTCATTTCCTTCTGTACTTCTGTCTAGACAACAAGCGCCGACTTTCTTTTGCCTGTTAGGCATGATCATGAGTTAAAATGTTAAGAAAAAGTTCCATTCTAATTTCCTCTGTTTAGGGATATTAAAATTGAGTATCCTTTTGATTTTCCGGGGTAAGAAAAGTTTTGCTGGATCTCCTATAACCATTTAAGTTTTGAACCAAAGTCGTCACATAAATATTAAATACATTTTAAAAAACCTGAGTGCATTTTATTCATATCTATATAGTATGTACCTAATAGACATGCCGCTATACGAAGTAATAATCCGTACAGGCAATACGTAGTCCAAATAGAACACCTGCTCTCACCTTTTCCATATGCTGAAATATTATTCTGCTCTTTGGAATATTTCCATTAAAAAAGTTTAACCTGCTTAGTTTAACCTGCTTCCCGGGTCCCATCCTCTAGAGTCCTGAGATCCCAGGTCCCACTTTTCCCGAATGTCATAATTTTCTACGTCCTTTTGTTATTTAAAAAACACTTCTCCACAATGATCGTTATTATAATTTCAAATCTTCAGCATTTTCTTTAATCCTCTTAATCTCAGTCTCCAACACAAACCTTATCTCATTAAGGATATTAGACAAGGAATTATGAAAGGTTACACGAGGCAAAGTTCTATATTTGCATACGTTGCCATCAAGAAATCTACAGTGAATAAAAAATAGTGTACAGACGGGTTCATGGGAGAAAATAATTGGGGAGGTGGAGAAAAGGTGGAGAATAAGGTGGATATAATCTTATACTGAGGTGTAAATTGCCGATGGACCTAGTGATTTGATTGCAGGCCTCCCACACGTCCTGTATTTCCTGTATTTCCTGTATTGTCCTGTATTTGGCAAAAGTGTCCTGTATTGTCCTGTATTTCTGAAAATCTGCACTTAATATAACATTTCCTTGTTTCTTGTTCTAACCTAGTTAAACTGATTGATAAATATTATACAAATTACAAATTAAGTAGATCTGATATTTCTAATTTGCTGAATTTAACTTGGAAATAGAAACAAATGTTTTATTACAAAGCATTAAAGTGACAGATACTTGTATAGAAGAGGGCAGCATGGAACTAGAAACTCTGACAAAACCGTTTCGATGCTAGTTATATGGCACTGTTTGCTCTTTTTATGCTAGCTAGCTAACTCTTAAAGTAGCTAGGTAATATGATATCTAAAATTTAATATTATTTGAACTAAATCGGCAGTTTTATGCTAGCTAGCTTTATTACAAAGCATTAAAGTGGCAGATACTTGCATAGAAGAGGGCAACATAATTTCTAAACCAGGAAATAATTTCCCGATAAAGAAATATTATCCGTTTTTGTAACTTGACCCGAACTGTACACTGATGATGGATACCATTCTTGTTCTGTTTAACATTTTTAAGCATTTACTGATCAGGTTCTAAACAAAATATGTCACTGGCCCATGCAATATTGCGTCCGGAACACACTGTGGTACTGCTAATGCAGAAACCCCAGGTTATGTTTCATGAAATTAAACCATTTTCGCTTTGGCGAAATTAAAACCGTTTGTTCGATTACCATGGAGCACGTGGGAACTTTGCTTTTTATACGTTTCAACCGAAAGGGGCATCTAAAATTTTTCGATTGCGAACCTAGGGGACTCCGCAACAAAACGGAAAGTTATCAATAGTGATAAGTTGATTGCTGCCCAAAGCAAGATTAGTATGGGCCGGAAGAGAAAAAGCTGTATCCAAAGAACTAGAAGTGTTAAAAAAAAACTAAAGAAGTAATATTTTCACATTTAACTTTATAACCGTTGATATTGGTTCTTTTGTTGACATTTTATTACTAACCTAGTAAAAAACTTGTAGGTGGGTTTGTCACTTACGTTACTTAAATTTTAGGAAAATTTAATTGCATTTATTTCTCGGAATTGTCAAAAATGTCCTATATTTTCACACTAAATACTGTATTTTTGTAAATTTTTGTCCTGTATTGTCCATTTTTGGAACCATTTTCTGTCCTGTATTCCTGTATTATTTTGCTCAACTGACTGTGGGAGGCCTGTGATTGTATTTAATGTTATCAGTTATTTTGCTAAATTGAAGGTTCACCTGCTCACCTGATTTATTTCATGGGAGTTTATTTCACAATTCTGACACCTGTGAATATTTTTTCTACCTTTACTAAACCTTTTGAGAGTACCGGTCATGATAATTTGTTCAAACCAGAAGATTTTCTCGTTAACACACGTAAATTTAATAAATTTATTTACGCAGTGAGCACTGTGTAAACTTCACCGAAGAAGTATGAATGTCTTGATTTGTATAATTTGTGAGTAAATTCTGCACTCTCTATAGCACAATTACTCACATGTTTTTGCATTTGTATAGCTCAGCTGGAGTTTGAAATTACCCTTTTTTGTTACAGCGTTCTACAATGACATTGTTGTTGGAGCAGTTTGCTGTCGTGTGGACAAATCTGACAACTCGAGGAGGTTGTATATTATGACATTGGGTTGTCTGGCACCTTACAGAAGGTTGGGTATAGGTAAGTAGTTTGTGTTGTTGCTAAAGATGGTTAGAGAGAAAAACTGGTACATTATCGTCATATCAGCAGATACAGTTGAATGATGATGATGAAACTTTTGGAAACAGAATTTTCTCACAACCAATTTAAACTAAAATAAAACTTGAAAATTAAAATAAAAGTGTGGCTGTTGAAATGTAAACATTTTTCGTTATATTTTTTCTCTGTTGAAAGTAGGATATAAACGTGATATTTGAAGGTCCTTTCGACACAAATTTTTTTGAATTTTAAAAGTGGAGCATTTTCGAACTTAAGCTGTCCCGATTTTTTTTTCACTCTGTTTTATTTTTCTTTACTTTCAAACCTCCTTATTGTTATAAACGCACTTGTTCAGCCATCAGAATCACGAAAACATAGAATCCTATAGAATGTTTTATGAAGAAAAGCTTTTTTAAAAGCAACCTAATTTTTCATTTCAGCGTCAGTTGCTCAGGGTAAAATTTTGATTTCAGCCGCAAGGATGCAAAGCATATTTAAATTTTACAAGATTTCAGCTTTCCATTTCCTATTATTGCGCCTTGAATGTTATAACTTATAAAAAAAACGACTTTATTTGTTGAATAACTGTTTTGCAGGTTGTTTGTTACATTACATAGATTCACGTCTCCATTGCTGAACTTTTAAAATTTGTCGACCTGACCAGTTGCGTAGCGGTTGTTTAGTATCGTATAGCTTCAACCTTTCCCAGTTTGGTTGCTGATAAAAAACTTGTGTGGTCATGGTAACGTCACGACAATTCGCTTTTAGGATTAATATTATGTGAGCATGCTCTCTCGTAACTGCTCGGTTTTTGCTGAAAATATTTCGGCAAAATGAAAAGGACTAATCGTGTAAAAGCCGATGCAGCCGCCAGTTTTATAAATTTTACGATCTAAACAATTTGATCAAAATCTGCTCATCATGTTAAATGTAGCCCAGTTGCTCCGGCCTTTTTCCAGTTCGTATTTCTTACGTCAGCAAGTAACTGCCGACGTAAAATACCTGTTTCGTTAAAGCGTTAGGATTTGTGTCGGCATATGTAGAGTGAAGACGTAAATCGACTGTCACTACTGAAGTCATTTTTGCTGCATTGTGTTCATACGTCATTTAGGTACAATAATGTTAGAACATGTTTTAAAGATATGCGAAGATGATGGGAAATTTGATAGCGTTTATTTGTAAGTATTCATGTTTACTTTAAGGACCTGTTTATTAAAATTATGCAGAATCTGAACAATCCTGAATTTAATAAAGTTTAAATTTAATTTAAAAAAAACCCTGAAAATTTTGTAATGTCCACTTTACCAAAACTATTGGAATGGACTATTTGTATATGTGCTTTTAGGGTGCACAAACACTCATTTTTTACGAAACCCTGAAAAACCAAACAAAAGCCCTAAAAGTCACGATTTTACTCAGTAAATGACCCTAACTTTGATCCAATAAACTCGCTACACACCCTGTGTAGTTTAGTCTGTAGAAAGCAGACTTAAATAATGGCAAATGTTACACATAATGAGAAACTGTAGTCTCAAAAGTACACACCTCGAAGAAATTTGTTAAAATAAAAGCACTAATTTTTGTAACCGTAGATTTCATGTAATATTTTGAACAGGTCCATGTTGCTCAAAGTTGTATTTTTAACCCCTCTGGCCACTGGACTGTTAAGAATATGCACCCGTTTTTGAAAAGACAATTTTGGTCAACAAATAATTACTTTTTAACATTTCATTTGCACTTGATGGCCAAGGTAAAAAACTAGGTGGCTAAGGTAAAAACTTGATGGTTCATGTTTTGGTACAGTTCGTTAGCCCAATTCACCCCCTTTCTTAAACATCGGCAGCACTTTAATAACGACCTAGTCTTTTGGGATTTTTAGGGCTCTAACTGTGTGGTTGTTTTGCCCAATATTCGATCGTAGATCCACGTGAACTGTCGTTTAAAGGTTAAACACCCAGCCAACTTTTTTAAGTCCGATTAAAATCCCAAGATTGTTTTTGTCTACTATTAGAACCATTAACTATGAAGTTTTCTTGTACTATAGACATGTGCAAGTAAGCAACGAAGGTGCAATTGGCTTCTATAGAAACTTTGGATTTGAAATAATCGAGACAAAAACACAATATTATAAAAGAATTGAACCGGCTGATGCATACGTGTTACAAAAGACTCTCCGTCCCGGTGCTAAAAAATAAATCCGACAATTTAGTCATTCGTTAACGACATACGTTAAAGCATAATCAACCTCGATAAATTAACGAAAGCCGTAAATTCTCGTATTCTTTTTGCGTGAATGCGTACTTAAAGACAACGCAGTAACGTGTATATGTGAGGATGCAATATGTGATATTAATTATGCAAAAAATATTGTTTTTTAAGAATGCTAGATACAATGTTGTTTTCTTTCTGTTTAATTTTACCATAGTTTTCTATAGAGTCGAAAGTTTTCAATGCAACATGTCTCATATTTTGTCGTTTGATTTGCAGTTAAGCTCATTCCAGCTGATCCTTTTCTTAATGTTGTTTGTGTGTTTTGAATCATAGAAAAAAAACACAGTTGTAATTTTGATGAAATAGAAAAAATATTTCGTAAATCGTTTTGATGTTATGGTTGTCTTATGCTTATGAGAAACCTTTTAAAGCTCTTGCGCCTGCGCATTAACGCAGTGATCTTATTTCTGCAGAGACCTAGGGTCTTTTACGCCCGGTGGAGTCCTTACGTCCTTAAATTTTGGTCAAACTAGAAAATGTACTATAATTTTCGTGAAAGCAAACTTAATTGGGCGGAAGTGGCTGTTATATACACGTTAAAGGCACAATGGCGATTACGTTTGACTGATTATGCCTGATGACAACCTCGTTTTCAGGTCTATGTGTTTCTTTGCAGCACTGCTCTTTCTGACATCGTGTAAACTGCTGGCGTGGAGGAAACGAAGAGGCCTGGGAATGAGGTTAATGACTAGTTTCAAAGGCGGCGTCTTTATTCATTGCGTTTTTATTTTATTTTGGACTTCTTAATTATATGGCTAAAGGCTAATTTTTATTTAATTGCATTCTCCGCTATAGTGTATAAAAATCACGAGCTTTTTTGTTAGCGAGTGTGCCCTTGGACAAAATCTCTACCTTTGTCCAAGTGCGTACCCCGTAACGAGAAACTCGTGAACTGATACCGCTGAAATGGAAATGAGCCTTAAGGTTTCATCCTAGCTATACTCGTACAATGAGGTTGACCATAGTTTTCGGTAAATTTTAACAAATGGATGGCATTGTTTAAGGTGGTAAAATTAAGGCAGTGGCAACCTCGTTCCTAGGACACTCTTTTTCAAAGAAACAATGAAATTGTCGTCTCTGTTGTATCTCGTTTTTTTTTTGCATGTTTATATATTTTGATTGTATGCTTTAATGTTCTAAATCACAGACAGGAAATGTCGCACAAAAGAAATGCCAGTGACCTTTCTTGACCTCACAGCCAGTCTAATGTCTCTAGCGCGGCGACATGTTCCGCCTCAACGACGGCGACCTTTAGATAACTGTATTTATAAATGTCGTGTGAAGTCCTATTGCCATGTTATCTTATCATCTTAGGTTTCCATTAGCTAGAGATTTGAACAAATGCAGTATATCTTCAAAAAAGATTAGACAGAGAATAGATCCCGGACAATCTGATTTTCAGTATCTAATCTGAATTAAGCTAACTCATTAAACACAGGGAATTATGAATTTTTAACACCTAAAAGAGAGCAAAGCTTTCGGATAGTCGAACGTGACCATAAAAGGTAATGTCACTTAAAAATCACATGTTTAGTTCTTCTCCAGGTTATCTATAGTGTATAGATCTCCACCGATATATATGATATCCGATTTGTCTTTTAAGATAACGTCTTATCTATCCGAAAGACCTCCTCTTGTTTATAGATAAATAATTGTAATAATTATGGACTGAAAATCTGATATTATAATTCTTTATTTCTTTACATATCACTTTGTTGTTGCTGTTTTTGTTGTTGTTGTTGTTGTTGTTGTTGTTGTTGTTGTTGTTGTTGTTGTTGTTGTTGTTGTTGTTACTGTTCTAGAGGTGGTTGTGGTAGCGTAGGTGGGAGCTTAAACATTGCGGTCAAGATACATCAAGTCAGAAGTATCAAGCGATACTTGATATCTTTTAGGTGCATTTGCAACTGCTCCAATTCCTCGTTTGAACGAAGTAAGTCCCTGAGGTATGCTTATGCTTAAAAAGGGAGGGAAAAGGATTCAGAAATTTCATCAGCTAAGGAATGTTTGTCTAAACAATGGGTACTTTTTACTTAAAAGGTGGTTTATTGACAGGAGTCTCTAATTAACATATAATTACACCGATTACACAATTACAGCGGAAATTGTACTATGTCAATCTCTAATTCCTTGTTTTTTTTATGAAAAAAAAAAAATATATATAAAATAAAATTTTGTGGTGAAAGACAACAATAGAAAAGTGTCTGGGAAAATCCAGCGTCGGTTGACAGTTTTAAGTGGATTCGGATACAATTAGTAAGATGGTAGCATATTTATTTAACCAACTTGAAATTAGTGTTTCCTGCTAATTTTCAAAAAAAAAGAGACTAATTGTTGCCTAGCGTCGTGATTGGATCAAGCCGTCCCTAATAAGCAATACAGAATGTATTAATGGCCGTTAGAAATTAAATGACGTTACAGAATGATTTGTTTAAATTGATTAGTTGCGATGGAGCGTCGTGTGTGAATAGCGATTGTTTTGCTAGCATGGAATAATTTGTGTCCGCTTTGGTTTACTTATTTATTTATTTCTTATTTTTATGTGTATTTGTCAACTTCGTCTCCAGGGCATCTTGTATCTTTTCTGACGTGTTCGTATCGGCGTCCTGGGTGTCGGAAAAAAATACAAGATGCTCTGGAGACGAGGTTGGTATATTTATGGTAATGTTAGATTTCAAACAAAATTTGTTGGTCTAGTACGCAGGAGAGAGGGGTAAAAATACGGAATTTGTGAGATTAGGACTGTACATTGGTTGAATATTAAAAGATAAATTAAAAATAAATCACTTTCAGTTTAAATTAGATACGCCATCTTTAAATATAAGAACGAGGAGGAAACATAAGGGCCGAAGGGCCGACATATATACAAGAAAGCGCGCTGGCTTTAACAAATGCGTCAACATTCAACAGAGTTCAAATACTATACAGAACTACCTTTTTAATTGTTCCAAGAGCTAATGGAAAAATAGCGTGGTTTTAACCTCGTCCCCTGGCCTTTTTTGCTTTTTAACCGGGTAACAGGTATCGATGCTTTGTTTAAAAAGGTTATTGAAGTAAGAATAAAAAATGTGAGGATTTTGGTATCGTACTTTACTTTTTTTGATTCATTTTAAAATTAAGATTGAAAGTCTAGATAAGAGATGACGGATTAAAAACGCAAAAAAACTTGGGAACGAGGGTGTACTAGACCACTTTTCATGGGGAAATATAAACAACAGAAGTCAAATAAATACACTTAAAAAACGAATTATCCGCTTGGTAAAACTTTTTTTTAAAAAAAAAAGAAATATAATTCAAAAAATTAATTTCTATGCCTTTTGGATCTTGTACTACAAAAAAATCTGTATGAATTCAATAATAGTCATTTTACACAAATATAGTCCTTTTTTACCTACAAGAATGCGCACATGTTTGAAAAATCCGCGGACTTTGTAAACTTTTATAAACATTGGCCATTGTATGCGATTTTTATTTTATATATATTCTTCTGCGTTTTAAACATTTTGATTTTTGATGTATTTAAAAATTGACGTTTCATCTTCTTTCATTTCCCATTTCTACTAGTAGCTAATATTCTTTGAAATTTAATGTTATAATAAAGCTCAAATTCGACGGATTTTTTCTGCTGTACATGGGACTTAAAGAATGTAAACGAGTCATATTTTGCGATGTCAAAACAGTGGCTTTAGGTGAAAATTGTCAGAAACAAAACAGATAAAGCACTAGAAATATGGAGTTTATAACATGTATATTTTTATAGATCGCTTCAGTGAAAAAACAAAAATCAGACAAAAAAAATAAACACTTTAATGCGTACAAAGCAGATTTTTCGTCTGATTATATTTCCAGCGAGAGTGTTTTACTCGCTTGTTGAAACAGTTACTAAGAGTGAACAGCACGTGTTTTACCCAGGTTTTTTTTATTTGTGCTAAGACAGGTTGACTCAATATCAAAAGATCCATTCTCGTCTCTTCAGAGCCCTTTGAGACAAACCTTAAGGTCTATCTCAAAGAGTTCTGGGGACTAGAATGCAAAAGATAGAAAAAAACAACCTTTTTCACAGAAGACAAACAGTGTCAAAAAAAAGATTATGGAAAAATGAACAGTTCGATACCAACATCCAAAACAGCCTTATTTCAACAAAAGTGGAAGAAAGATCTGATAACAATACTGCATAAAACTTACGTTAATACGTGTGAAGTAACATATATTAAAAAAAATGAAATAGACAAAATAAATAAATAAATAAATCGATTAAAAAAGATCAATATAAGGATTATATGAATCGACAAAAAAAAGTTGCGAGCATGACACATTTGTTTATCGAACCCAGACTCCTTTTTCACAGTATTTTTACTAGATTTTTAAGTCGTATGAAAGAAGTTATATAAAAGTTTATAATCCATAACAACAAGTGGAAAAAGCTATCATTTGTGTACACTAGAGAAACATATGTTCCCACAAATTTCCGAAGAATGTTTGATAGCCATAAACGACTATTTTGCGGTAACCATAGTGGCCATTATAATCATTGCATGCTTCAACGTAACGTATTGTTAACCGCAAGTGTCGGTGGATAAATCTAACGTTCTACAATAAATGTGTCATTTCATGTTCATTGACGTCATTCAAGTGGTTTGTCACCACAGCCTTCTTCTAGCTTTGCTTTTTTTTTAAGGTGATAGAAGAACAATGCAAGAGGTGTTAAGAAATATTGTAAGAGAAACAAGATTTTTGCCTCGATGGCTTCTTTTGCCTCGATAGCCTTTTTTTACCCGTTTTTTATTTATTTATTTCGACCCGTCCACTAATTAAGACTAAGAATAATTACTATCCAATTTAAATCTTGGAACAAACAAAACTGCGTGCTGCATCATTAAATAAAAACGAGTATTTATTAATTACATTTTGCAAAGCCAAAAATTAATTAATTGCTAACCTGTGCGGTTTCATAAAGTTCATTGACTTACACATAATTCAGAAAAAACTGTCAACCTTTTTGTTGCACCCTTTTCTTTTACAAGAACATCATGTTAGGATTTCAGGTTAAAAAAACAATAGGTCATTTATTGTTAAGAAGAATAGAGAAATAAGAATAATGATCAATCTAGTTAGAATTCTAATATTCTTATAAGCAAAAATAATATAAAAGCACCTACTCGCCATACAAATACAAAATAGATATAGCGGGGCTGTTGTAGATCTGCAATCCAGCAACTGGGGAAAACAGGCAATTGAAGTCTATTTTTAAAATGTTTCTGTGGTCCAATTATTGTTGTTGTTTTTTTTACGTAAGTGCTCACTTTTTGTCGAACAAATCTTTTTTTTCCCGTGCAAATTGAAGTTATAACGGTGTGTTATTAGCTTCCTAATTTAGAAAGGCCGACGTTCTAGTTGCCTATTAGGTATTTAAGAATATGTCCTGCCCAGTGGAGACATAATTATCAACATCTTGGCTTAAAAGCGTTTTTTTACCGAATCTTTTTAAAAAAAAATAAATATCACAACCATGTAGTTATATAAAAAAAAAGCGCGCGAAAAGTTATAACTTTGTCTGGTCCTATTATTTTGTCGTAGCTACCTCAACTCTGACAAATAAATATTGAGATAGGAAGGTTTAGAAAACACAAAACTTTGCACTGTAGATCAAATAGAACTAATCTTATAACTTAGACAAACAAGGCTGTTGTTTATTTAACGCTTTTTCCACTTCTGAACATGTCAGAGAGATAAGCTTCTAGTTTTCCCACAATATTTCAAAATATCACATGAGTTGGTAAATAACAACTCTCGATCTAATCTATTAACCATAAACGCAACAGTAACTTTCATTTTTCTTAAAAAAAAACTGGAACTTAAGTGGTTAAAAAACATCCCAACATGCTAATATTTTACACTCGATTTATTTTTTATTTTTTGGGGGTTTTTTCAGTTTGGTAACAAGTGAAATACATTTTAGATACGGTGTCATCGAGACACAACCGTAAAGTTGTAGCCTCGATAAGTCGTGTCTCAGAAATACCAAATTATGAAATTGTTTGAATGTTTCTTAGAGGAAATGTATTTTATAGAAATCCGGTGTCAAAGGGTAAAGTTAATGAAGGGTATTCTGAGGATAAGTCTTCTTTTAATTTTTGTACCAGCAGGAGGTAAAATTTATACATAAAGGCTTCTTTGTATACAATGTTCGATGGTTTATTAAAGTATGTGGCGCATTGTGAGTATGTAACATTTATTAAAAGTCATCTTTGGAATTCGTGTTTTAAAGTTATTGCTCAGCACCTTTTTCCCTAGGTAAAACCTGAACGAGTGGTTGGATTATTTTTGCAACTTTATGTTGTTTTGGCGCCGCTTAGAGATTTATAAAAATTGTCGTCACAAAGTATTTGCTAAAAAACATTTGTTCTGTGTCATGAAAAAACAACAGATCAAATTTCTGATTTTAGTGAGTTTTGACAAAACTTGTTATAATTAAGTTCGCGCGAATTTACGTCTGAAAGCGTTCTTGCTGTTTTCATTTCACCCCGTTATATTGTACTTCAGTCGCGTTTACTTGCTAACTCGATATGCTACCTCAAATATCTAATGAGTAAAATCTATGTTTATCAATAGCTTGTGATGTTAAAGAACAAACCGTGTTGACCTTTATAATAAATATAACCTGTACTCAGTCTCCCTGAGTATAAGATAATAAATCATGCACGGGGGTGGTGCGATAAATTTTAGTGTGTTCGCTGCTCAACTTTTTGCATAATTAATCGGCAAATATTTATTTAATCATATATTTTTTTTTTTTTCATGTAAGAAGAACTATATCTTAGAATAAAAGCGTATTTATTATTAAATTTTTCAACTTACTTAAGATAAATAATTAATTTTAATATTCAACGTACAAACCCCCTGAAATGCATAAACTAGACAGTTAGCAAATATGTCAATTTCTTTTATTATGGAGGGTTTTTATTGTATTGTTATGTTTTGTTAATATCAACATAAGTTGAAAACACACCCGATCAAGAAACCGTTATTAAAATCAACCAACACTAATATTGAACATCAGTTCAAAAAATAATCTCGTCGGAAGAACACACGTTCTACACGGATTCCGATTCAACTTCGAATCATTATCGGAACTTCGAGAGAAAAAGTTCACAAGCAAAGATAGAAAGACTAGAGCCATTATCACAAGGGCAGCGAGGGCAAAACCAAAGGTGTTTTTGTAAAAACCAGGGACAAAATCCTTGGCCGTACGAAACAAAACAGAGGACTTCTTAAATGCAAGGATAGATCGAAAATTACCAGCTTGGAATATAGTGCAGCAAGCTAAAATTTTTGGTAAGTTTTTTGTTGTTGTTCAATATTTAGTTATTTATTTCTATTTTTTTTCACTTTTAATATTTGTTTGTTTGTGTGAACGCTGTTGTGTTTTAAATTTCTTATATTTACTTTATTTACTTTTTAGGGTTCTCTATTTTTTTATTTATCTTTTTTTATTTCTTCTTTCTTTCTTTCTTTCTTATTTTAATCCTTCTTTAAGTCAGTGCCTTAGAAGGAACCAAAAACCCTTCTTAGTTGTGTTGATTTTGCATAATTTTTTTCAAATTAAACCTTTCTTTATTAGGATTTTCATTTTTTTTCTTATTCATTCGAATTATTTTTATTGTTGCTGATTTATTTATTTATATATTTATTTACATCATTTTTTGCCTTCCTTGACAATCGAAGATAAAATTGCTGACAAATAAGAATTGTTATTGACATTTTTAACATAATGACACCACAATAAAAAATGTTTTTTAACTTAAGAAAAAAAAAATTGCTTGATTTAATCAGAAAAAGGTCTGTGTTCACGTTTATTGTCAATAACTAATGAACAGTGAACGAACAATGAATGCCGGAAAGTCTCCTGCTGTTATATTTCTTTCTTGACGATTAAAAAATTAACAAGCAACAATCAAAAAAAAAAAGAAATGAACTAAAAATTTAACTCG
Organism: Hydractinia echinata; assembly: GCA_030067915.1. NCBI lineage: Eukaryota > Metazoa > Cnidaria > Hydrozoa > Anthoathecata > Hydractiniidae > Hydractinia > Hydractinia echinata. Next base: position 4,498,596 of record JASGCC010000005.1, read on the forward strand.
ATTATTTTTAAATCTAAAAGAGCAAGAGCATGTCTAAAAAAATACGGTTACGTCAACTTGCCTTGTTTATTCATTATACTCTTCATATGTAACGGTGCTTGACTTGTTTATTCAACTCCTCAAATAACATTGAAAACGTCATTACTCCAACTTATACAATTAAATTTGGTTTTCCCACTCGAGTTGCGTTTCGTAATGAAAATAAATATTAACCGCTGGCTCAAGCAGTTTTGAAGGAAAGTTTGGGAATCTTATAAAGAGGCTGTTTTTGTGTGGTGGGCTTATTTTTTCATGAAAATACTTGAAATTGACATTTCTTTTATCCGCTGACCGCAAGGTATTGAATCAATGAAAGTACCAAGTCATGTTATGGCTATTTTTGAATGTTTTTTCCTCTCACAACTTAGAGTTTGTTGTTCTTCTGAAAATAATCCATTTAATTCCCAACTCTCGTGAAAACAAGTCAAATTCGCCGTTTGGTTAAAAATAGCAATTACCTAAGGAAAATATTTTTTAGGCAAACAAAAAAAAATAGGCAATAAATAGTGTCTTGTTTTCTCTATTTAGATTCAACAAAATAGACTGCAAAACAAGAAAGTAACCAAAATGGCATTCAGTAGACAATTGATGGACGACTTTCCAGCATTATCGCACATCCCAAAACTCCCAAGTTTTCCATTCTACGACAAACTCTCATCTTCAGCATACGTACCACCACCACCACCACCGCACGTTCCTTTACCCGGCATGTCGGTATTTTCAAACAAACGTCGCCACAGCGAAGTCGACTTATCCATGCCGCCGGTAAAATTCCAGAAAATATCGCCACCAGTTTCACCCATTGCGCCATTACCTTCATCTCATGATTGTTCAGTGGATTGTCGTTACTGCTCAAGCCTGACTAATTTGGATATCGCGGCTTTCTATTGGTCTATGTTAGCAATGCGTGATTATCCACAATTCAAAGCGCACTCTGAAGGTCGAATGGATTTAAAAATCCCTACTCCTCCTTCACCTACAGCTAGCATCGACTTTTCTAAGCCACCCAGTCCGTCCGGGAGTTTGTCTAGCATGGATTCTGAGCCTCTGTCACCCACTTCCTCGGTGACAAGTGAAGGCTCAGGCAATATTTTGGGTACAAGATACAAATGCCAAGTATGCCAGAAGTCGTATTCTCACCCACGACTCTTAAATCGTCACTTGCAGTCTCACACGCCATATAAAAAACACCATTGCCCTCGCTGCCGAAAAGGATTTAACGACGCTTTTGACTTAAAGCGTCACATTAGAACACACACCGGCATCAAACCATTTCAATGCCAATTGTGCGACAAATCGTTCACGCAGGTAGGAAGTTACTTACTTTCTTAACTTTTTTTTCTCGATGATTATAATTTTATTTATTTTCAAAAAAATGTTCAAGTGATTCACAAAGTATAAATAAACACTGTTTGTACGGAAAATACAATTCATAAACTTCACTACTAATATCTTTTAATACCGTTGCATAAATATTTACATCCGGAAAAATAAGTTTATTTTTACTATGAGTCACGGGGAAGATGGATTGTTTTTTTTGACAAACACCACATCAGCTTATAACTTTTTTTAAAAAAATTTCCTCCTTTTCTATTTCAGAGATGCTCTCTGGAAGCTCACTTAACTCGCGTACACAACGTTTCGCATAAGTTCGGCTTCCGTGAACGTCGACCAAAACTTTTCGTCTGCGAAGACTGTGGTGTCACTTTCCCCGACAACAATACATTCCGTCAACACGAGAAAGATTTAAAGTGCGTCAAAAAGTAAAATACTACGGTATCGAACATAAGTGTTAAATGTCTTATATGTTTGTGTTAAATCCGGTTGCCTAGCTACATAGCCTAAAAAGAAGGGCACCGGATGCGTTTGTATCGGTATTTTCCAACGTGTTCGTGTTTCGTGATTGTTACTGTATGTCTGTGAAAAATTGGAAAATACTGTGATTGTGGATCCCATACTCCCAATGTAAATATACCCTTGTACCTTTACTAGTTTATAGTTAAAGTTTATATACATATGACAAATGTGGAACAAGCACCTAGGTTGAGTACTGTATTTTATGACTTATATTAAGTCTTGTAATAGTAGCTCAGCTAATTTGCCTTTTCGGGCAAGCTTTATTGTAATTTGGTAGTTTTTAAGAATACTTTGTTATACCAGCCAACACGGATATTGCTTCATTAAAATAGTCGTAATTGCTGCGACCCTGAAACAATATCCAAGCTGGCAATCATGACAAAATATTTTTTCATTACATATATACTAAAGTAGTATTTTGATTGGTATTTTAAAATTTTAGTGTTATTGGGTTATTTCGGTATGGAATGATTCTCACCGTTAGTTCGGCCTGTTTAGGAGGTAATTCATTAACTTGGTATAAAATTCACAAAATGACGTTGTCTAGATATTGACTGTGCATAAATCGTCACTATCTTCTGATCTTGACAGGGGATCAGGAAAAAAACATCAATAGCATTGTAAACAACGCCTTAACTCTCCTTCGTAGGATTTCAGTAATTAATTTGACACATTACACATTGTTTAATTGAAAGGAAAAATTCGTACGATGGAGAGCAATACTTATTAATAATAGGGTAGCCTTGAGTAACTTCCAAAATCCCCGCAGTCATTTTTAGTTAAATCGGTTTGTGGAAAGGGTTTTATCTTTTTAATTTTCACAAAACAACTGTTTCTCTGTCAATTTTTCCATCTGAAGGATTAAAATGGTACCATCTTTAATTTCGTTGACAAAAAATTATCTCCATAACAACGCAAACATGGCGATCTAACGGTGGTTACACGAATAATCTTATCTAACCGTATTATTCTTTTAATAATATTTTCCATTTTCTAAAGCCATTATATCTTTTGTACAAACATTTTAATTCTGTTTAAAGCCTATTTACGATTCGCTTTAACCCGTGAGCAAAACTTCCAACGGTTCTCTTCAATCAGAAAAGCAAATTGTTGACTTAATGAGGCAAAATAAAAAAAATCTTTTGATCAACAAATGTATGATCATACTTAAGGGATTAACATCCCTATACATGCTTGTAGTATGTCTTTTCTTGTTAGCACCAAAAAGAAAGAACGCACCTTTGAGTCACCAGACATGAAAGAAACGCGCTTGCCTTTGTGACGTAGTGTTGTTGTTTTTTACTTTAAGCTCATTGATTCTTTATATCGTTGATTTTTTTTGTCCTTTATATATAAATTAAAAAAGTATTTTAACAAAATGTGGAAACAGTCATTATAGCAGTTCATTTTTATACTCTATGTTAGAGGACAGTTTGGACTTTGTAGTTTTGTAATTTTTTATATAAAATATGTAATTATATATATGAAAGGGATACACACAGAGAAGTTGCTACAACTTTGCAAACACAGCAACACTTTTGACAATGACGTACATGACTCGTACTGACATAGTTGTGAATGCCGTCAGAATAAATAAGTAAATAAAAAAATAAAAACAAATTCGTGACAATTTTACACACGGTACACGTCACAGATAGTCACGCCTCAGCTATTGTTTTTAACAATGTCCAGCCCAATGTCCAGCCTTGTTTTTTCAATTTGACGCAGACTATTTCCAAAATACAAACAATTCGATTTGTTTAATTTTGACACCTCACCGAACAAATAACAAAAACAACGGCCATAACAACGACGGCGACGACGGCAATGACATTGACGACGGCAACAACAATGTCGTTAACGACAACTATTTTACTACTGTTTGCAACATCTCTCTGTGTGTTTAGTTTAATGGTGATTTTAATATCATTTTTATGGTAAAGTATAGTAGGTTAGTTTATCAGTAACATATATCAACGGGTTTATAAGAAAAAAAATAAAAATACCAAAAAAATGATAAATATTTGAAAAATGTTTGAAAAAAAAAGTTTGTAGTAATTAACAACATTTTTGTAACTTTTTATATCGTAAAACATGTATACTCTGTAAAACTGTTGTTTTATTTCGTTTTCCTTTAAACATTAAGAACATGGACGCAGCTTCTAGCGTCTACGTCAGCAATTTCCATGATATTAAAATGGTAGCGCGTTTAGAATTTTTATTGATTAATGAAAAAATTGTTCGTCTGCAAACTGCATTTTTATTATCTATTTGGTTCTTGAGATTTCTTTGAAGGTTAATAATCATTCTAGATTAAGTATTTTATGCCTAAGCAAAAATTTGAAAATTGTTTTGTTGCCTTCCTGCTCATCTTTGACAACGTCAGCAATGTCAATTACATTAAAATGGTAGCGTTTTCGGAATCCTTATTGGTTGTTAAAAAGTTGTCTGTCTGCAATGCTTGGAATTTGACTCGTCCAAACTTCCAAAGCTGCCGAAATATAAGCGTTACGACCAGAAAAAAAAATAATACGGCTCTCTACACCACAGTGAGCTGCGGTTAAGAACGTGTGATTGGAAAGACGCCTTTAATGTTTAGAAAGCTATATTGGAGACATCTCTGCTTTTTTTAAAAGTGGTAAGCCTAACAATATGCTCAACAATGAATTACTACTTGATGCTTCATAAAACTATCAATTACAAAATTGTAATGCTCATATCCACTCTGTATAAGCTGTTTAAGTAAGTGAGTATGCGTGAATATGCTTTCAGCGTTGTCGAGGATTCTGTCTATTTAAAGAAGCATTTCAACCCTTTTCCTTAACGATGTGGCAAGTTTTTGTCTCATAAATTGTTGTGAGATGGATTAAAAGAAATAGTAATGTAAGAATTACTTCATATTTTGTAGTTTTAAGTTGTTCTAAAAACTCCTCGAAAAATTCGTTGATGGTCAAATTGGTCGCAGATGAGAAGGCAGGCAAAGAAAATGTCAAACCCAGTTGTTCTTAGCTCACCAATATATTTAGCTATTCTAGAATGATCATTCAACTACGAAGAAAATCTCAAGAATTATATTGCTAACAAAAGTTGAAGAAAAAGAGAAAAAATGTTAAGCTTCTGGGTCTGGAAAAAGTGATTTCTTAATTGTGTAACTAAACTTACTTATGCAACAGGGAACACGAAGTAACTTTTTTTAGGCGATAGTAACAAAATTACGTTTTTTACTATAGCTTAAAATCGTAAACCTGTGTTGCCAATGTTAGCTTTTGTTATTCTCAACATTAATTTTGTTGGCAGTAACAAGATCAAAAATCAAATCCAATTGATTTTGCATCTTGTTATTAGTGACAAAAAATGTTACTTGTTTAAAAAAACTTTGTTATTAAAAAATTTATTCGTGCCGCCACCTTCAACAACAACTCTGGGTCAACATTTTTGTATTCAGCCAATCAGAATAAAGTAATTATGACGCATGGTTTTTCCTTGTGATGGGAATGTTACTTATTGCACAGATGCGTGGCGACATGATAAATTTTCAGGCGATTCTGACAAATTCAGATTTATTACAATCGCTTAAATATATTGACTCATGTCCCAGGAGTTTTAAAAACTTGAGTAAAATTTTTTTATTCAAACAAAGCTGGCTACGGTCAACCCGAAAATTAGATCACATATTGTAGATTTAGGTAGTTCCTTAAAACTGCCTGAGAGAAATCGATTATTGTCAATTCTGACGCAGTCTAAGGAAGGAGGCAATATATCTCCTACTTGCTTTATAGGACTTGGTTTATTCGATATTACATGCATCAATATGACGCAAAAAATGTCATAACTTGATAGCATCAATGGCTGTCTCCTGTAAAGCCAAAATGTCAGAAAGACATAATTACATTTAATTCTGCAATAAATCATCAATTAACGAAATTTTTAAAAGATAAAAAATCTATTGTAGGTACCATTAAAAACAGGCATGGTAACATAAGTGAAATTGTTCTGTAATAGTAAGAAAACCAAAATTCTTGACCCCCTAGCTGAACGTCAAGCGTAGTTAAAATAATGAGCTGACGAAACCAAGTAATAAAAACATATCCTGTTTGGCTAAATCAACTTCCTGTTGTTGAAGAACAATTACAACCTTTACTAATACACGTTTGAGGAAACAGTGTCATTAATAGTAATATCAACATCAATACCTTTGTCAGTTAAAAATTCCCTAGTCTAGATTTCATGTTGTAAATATTTGATCAGAATGACTCAAACATTAAAAACAAAGCACTATTGTTATAAAAAGAACAATAACGTAATCTGTAGATTGATCTGAAGCAGTAGGAGGCAATGATTAAATCCTTTATGGGCATTGTTTCCCATGGCAGTAGCTAAAGTAATGGGTAGATAGAAAACAAAGGAGTTCTGTCAGATAACATGAAGTCATGACATACGTGCTTATAATTAGCCTTGAGAAACTGTAGAAACAAAAAAAAAGATAAAGCATGTGATACAATCTGGTTTATTGTAGCTGAAATGTAAACAGGGGGTCTAGCAGGTCTTGAAAACGAAACAAAAAAGAGATAAAGCATGTGATACCATCTGGTTTATTGTAGCTGAAATGTAAACAGGGGGTCTAGCAGGTCTTAAAAACGAAACAAAAAAAAGATAAAGCATGTGATACCATCTGGTTTATTGTAGCTGAAATGTAAACAGGGGGTCTAGCAGGTCTTGAAAACGTTGAAAACGTTGAATTTTAACATTTGGCTTGAAATACCCTGAAATATTACAATTTAAAAAAAACTCTGACATCCTTGGAAATTTTGTAATGATTAAAATTATTGGAATGGCATATATAGTTAATATAATTTAGTTATGATACTATAGTCTCTTTTGCTAAGACGTTTTAAGGAGTAAAAATTTTAATTTAAGACCCTGATAAATCAAACAAAAAACATAAAAAGTCACGACATTACTCAGTAAATGACTCTAAAATTAATCCAATAAATTTTCTGTTACAAAAAATCTAATTGGATAGGTATCATGATATTCAGCAACTGAAAATATGTATTGTAGTTAAATATCTTTCAACCGAGAGCATTGCTGAGAAATAAACTAAAAAAGTTCGTGTCAAAAGTTTTATCAGAATTTATTTTTTTATTGGAATTTATTCGTGTCTTTCATACTCCTGTATTATTTACTTGTAATTCTTTTGTTGCCATGACGAATTAAAAACAAACTGCTAAAGCATTTACAAACAGTCGGAACACCACAAAATCGCCGCCACGTGCAATAAAAATGTCGTTTCAATCTAGACATGGTTGGTTTAGACATAACATTTTATTACCATTTTAATTGCGTCTGTTACGTTTTCGTTTTATTGAAATTGGTTTGAATAACTGGTATAATTGGTTTAAAATTGGTCTCGAATTGGTGTATTAAAGATTAAGGTTCCAGGGAGGTCTTCACAAGCATACTTGAGTAAAACAAAAGGATAATTATAAACGTATAATGCTTTTAACAAACAAATAAACAAACAAACAAACAAACAAAAAAAAAAACAGAGCGAACATACGTAACGAGAATATATTGTGGAAAGATTAAATAGAAATAAAAGGGAAACAAGAAGCCCGATGGCTTGAAGATTTCCGGCATCAGCAGAGATAATAAGTATGGGATTAAAATATGTCATATAGTGTGAGATTATCCTCAGAGAACAAAAACGCGATGCATGTTATCTGCAACAAGTTTTCACAAGTTTAAAAACAAAGAAAAAACAAAGTAAGCCCAGCGTAAATATCTTTTGTTCTGCGGACGAAACAAAGTATATAAGAATATAAGTCTCAAAATTTAAGAACATGTTAAGATTATTCTAAGGCTTTGTGAAGCTTGACTACAAATTTTTGTAATAAAATAAAATATAAAAAAATATAAAAAATCCAAGTGCTACACTCTGTAGCAATTATCATCAAATTAAGGTAATACCATAAATTACAGAATAACCGCCCCCTGCTGAATAAGCACTACTACTTAATTAACCGCCCTGCCAATTAAGCGTCCCCTCTAATGGGCGAAATTAAATAAGCTCCCTGCCCAGACGCTTATTCGTCATTTACGGTAAATTAAGAAATCCCAAGAATATTTATAGGCTGCATTTCAAACGTTAAAAACATTGAAAGGGCTTTCTTCCATATTCATGTTCTTATAAAAAAAGAATGTCTATATATAAATGAAAAAATAAAATATTTTGCATATATATAGTATTCTCTAAAAAAATAAAAGCTTTAACTTGATGTCTTTGAAATTAATCTAGAAAATTTTGGACATTTTATGATATATACAAATTCTTTTATGTAACATTGAACTTCTGAATGTTTCAGTATTTAGGCGTTATTCTTACTCTCTCGCTCAATTTATAAATGCCGACGGTGGATGTTTTGATAAAGGCTGATCTAAAAAAGAAAAAACATTCAAAAAATGAGGAACAATAATACAATTGGATACTTGTCCATACACAACATATTTATCCATCATTTATCCCTCCATCCAATTTTAAAACCATCAGGACAGAAAACCTATATACGAGACAGATATATACATGATTTTATTCACAGTGTTCACAACATATTTCACATGTAAGAAAGATTAATACAAAAGTTATTATTAATTGTGAAAATATTTGATTTTTTTAGTTATACTTCTTCAAAAATTTGTACAACATCGGTAAAACACAATTTCAGTGAAATATCACCAGAAAGACGAAAAAACATATTTTCTTCCAAGAAAATATGTTTTCTTCCAAGTTTAAAACTGCTTTCATTTTAATAGGGTCAGGGTTTTTTATAATAACTTCTAAATTTCAGCAGATTTTACGCTTTTTCACCCTCAAGTGTTCTTTAAGTGTATTATATAGCAATTGTAGACTCATAATTTTGTTCTTATAGTCTATGAAGGTATTCAAACATCAGCCTTTCTAATTCAATTTATTTCTTGTTGGCAAAAAATTCCCAACATGAACTACCATTTGCCTGCTCTAAGTTGGCAAACTTGTGTTTCATGTGGGCAATTTATATTTTGTTTGTGATTGTATGCTCCCATACACAAATCGCAGTTACATTTAGAGAGAAATTTATAAGAAAATGAGAATAAAACTTATTAAGTCACATCCAACTGCAATAAAAACCATGTCGGTGAATACATGCCAACGTGAATCCGTAATTTTTGTTAACACCTGGGCAGTGTCGACGATGTCGTGAATTAGACTTAGCTATATATATCTGGTCTGGATTTTCAGCTTACGGAAAAACATACATGTCACAGTTATAATATAGATGTAAAAGACGATTAAAATATAGTATATAAGTGAGCAATACACAAATCTTGGAAATAAAGTTTGAAATAAAATAGTCTATGGCTTATCGCCTGCATTTTTTAGCCTGTCAATTTGCGTTTGTGGTCTAGAAATATAAACACCATTGTGTCATAATGAAACATGCCTAGCTAGCTAGCTACTATATGATGGGGTTAACTGTAGCTAGTGATTTTACAAAATTCAAGTATAATTTTATCCAATCGAAAAAAATATTTTGTATATACCTAAATGCTTCTGGTTGTCTAGGGAATTTACCAAGCAAGTTCGACAAAGTGCCCAAGCTTTTAGATAAAAAATATGAAAGTTACCGAAATGGATAATTAAAACCCTTGTAAAACAAAAGAAAAAAGGGGTAGCTACCTACGTCCAGTTGGCTAACTATTAACTCAACTAAAAACATTGCTTTTCTGGTAGCTAGCTTTAACTATTCTATAGCTAGCTAGCTTGGAGACTAGACAAAGACATGTGCAGATCAGCTAAAAAACACCAACTAGCTAATCAAAATACAATAATTCTTACCTTATATCAAGTATACTATAATATAAACTACTCTGGAGTTCCCACCAGCAAGCCAACCCTAAAAGAAATTTCCCACAACAGCCAAAGGTTCGATTCGTACAACCAGAATTCAAAATGCTTTTGGTCATAGTCCAAAGCTTTGCCCAAGGAATGTAGTAGAATACTAGAAGATCGTGAAGATCAGATTATTTACAATATGTACTCTTATTAGTTGTAAACGAAACGAAGCTTTCCTATTGGCTTCTCAGGTAATAACAATGACAGGGTCCGCGCAAATATTTTAGCCTAAAGCCTAAATATCACAACTCCGTGCATCCAGCCTAGCTCAAGGCGATTTTAAAGATTCCGCCTCGCGTAGCGGTCGGCGGAAATCACCAAAAAGATTACAAATAAAATTGTTTAAGTTTGATGGAAGTAAATGCCACGACAAAACATGTGTAAACATTTTACACAATGCCATAGGTAGATATTTTCTCTTCTTCAACCCATCCCACTTTCCCAATTGAACTTAAAGTATACATATTAATAGACCACTTGACTCTGATCCCTTTAAGCTGTTTTGAAGGAAGTCTTCGACTTAACATACTTTAAAATGTTCAGGTACTTCTAAAAACTCATTCATTATGCCCTAAGTTATCTAAAATATTTTTTATGACAGCCGTAGAAAAAGATTAACTACATTTTCCCATCTTTATTAAAAATTCATTATCACAAACCCATTTTTCCGGAGGGCAAGAAGCATGGGAGGGGCATTGGAAGAAGCATGGGGGGGGGGGGGGGGCATTGCGAGTCTTTCCTGTATTAACAAATATTTGGAGTCTCCCAATCTCCTAGCCCCGAGGTTTGCACTGCCCTGTTAATAAATAAAAACAAACTGCAAGTTGAAGTAATATTGATATTCAAACAAATTGTATGCTGGGAAAGAAAATATTGATTCTCCTCAAGAATGATATCAGATGATAGAAAGAGTAAAAAAATGCGCTTGTATAAATAGGTATCATTTATGCAGATGAACTTTTGACAAAATGGTACCAACATGACTTCTCTACTCTTTTAAGAATTGACACACACCCCACACACACACAAGAAAAGCAGTTATGTAACCGTCGACCACAAATTTCTGTCTGCGTGTTGTGCTTGCCGCAGATTATCATAAGTGTCGTTTAGTTATTTTAAGAAAATGATTTTACGTTTTTATTGGAGACAGATTACTGAACGAAATAGTGCAAAGTCCTTATAATTTTTATTTTTAACCAACATTCAAATACGTTTTTAAGTGGTATAAGAATTCTTTTAAGTCATAATACTAGAAAAAATAAGAATAAAAACCAGCCTGGTTAGAATTTTGGTATTCTTCATCAATTTATTACTATCATTTTTTAAAAAAAAATTTATTTACAAAATCATAGGATATATAATACGTAATTTTCAGAATATATAATTTTTTTTATAATTTAAGCCTTGACAGTTATTATTAAACTGATAAAACTATCCTGTATATGTTCGAAATAATAAAACAGTTTATAAATAACACGTGTAGCAGTTTTTAGCAACATATTTGCAAATAGTAATAAAAAAGATAGCATTGGCCACAACATCATGGCTACTTTGCGTTTTAATATATTTCTTCTTTAAAATTTTTCGACTGAGTACTGCGCCATTTTTTATGAAGAATTTTGAGAATTAGAGAAATATGTAATCGTTAAGGTTTTGTAAGAACCAACAGCGTTACACTCAAGCAGATTAACTAAGAATTACAATGATCTATTGTGATGAGGTGAGATTTTTCCATGCTCATTGTGCCCACTTAACCGTAATTGACAGTTGTTGACATATTTTGCATACTCGACGTCAATAATTTTTAAAATGGTCTGTTAATGATCCAACCTAACGGTTCTTGTGAAGAAGACCGCAATATTTTTAACTATTAAATAGCGTTCCAGCTAATTCATTTTTTCTTTTCTGCTGTCATAATTTGATTTGTGACTTCCTCCCTCTTGTAATAATATTTATTGACTTAAGATGTACCTAGGAGATTAGAATGTACGTACCATTTCTTTTTCAGTGGTTTAGCTGTTCACAAAGCCGTTAAGGTTTTTATCTTAGATTTAAATACCTAATTTTCGCCTAAAATACTTATTCTAGAATGATCATTCACCTTTACGAAATCTTAAGAACAATAAAAATTTACAAAAAAGAAAATAAGTGTTCAGCTTTCTGAACTGGAAGAATTGGTTTCTTTAAAGTGCAACAAAATTTACTTAAGTCAAGTTAAGAAATGGCCTTTACTTGATTCTTAAGACCAAGACATGTTCATGTTTTTTATTGACAGGACTATTTTTCCTCTATATACTGCCACCATACTTCTGCTACCGCTGGATGATTATCTGTCACTACCTCCAGGATTCTCCTCCCCTTCTGCACTGATTCATCGAACAATTTAATGAGCATGCTTCCTTTGTTGTTGTTATTTTTGTACAAAAACACAAAAAGACAAAAACAACGAGCCGATTTCGTTTAAAAAATGCATGAAATATTTTTGGCTAAAGCAGTAAATTGCGATATATTATTCTCTAGAATAATGGCCACATTTTGTCCCTATAGAGCAAATTCATTAATTAATGCTAACAGTGACGACAACCGAATTCTGGTGAATTTTTGAACGGGCTAACGGCTTGTCCTTTATACTTTTCACCATAATAATGTTGTTTGTGTGTATCGTAATGAGAAAACATATAAATTACGTGTTTCTGTCATGCTTATCATATTGACATTGCAGACATTGTGACATCAATCAGAATCAAAATGGGACAGCAGTTAAGTCTTTAATCTGTTTCCTGTTTGCGCGGCAGTAATTGGAAAAATATTTTGAAATACAGTATTCTCCCTTATTAACGGACACTCCAAATGGCGGACATCTTTGATTAACGGAAATTCTTCATTACAACCGTTGAATTCTGGTTAAACTTTGGTTCAAAGTCTTTCTAAAAAGCGGACAAGGAATAAGCAGAACAAGGACTATTTTTGAGCGTTTCTCTTTCGAATTAGCGGAACTTGCAGAAGAATATGCAATTACTCTTAAAATTTTGTACAGAGAAATGACGAACAAAAAACATTGTTTTTTTAGTACGAATTATATTTTCGTTGCAAGTTTAAATATGTAGAAATAGTACATTAGTTCTGTTTTTTTGGTATCTCTGTTTCGTCTGAAACAATACCACGCCCCCCCCCCCACAACCCCCGAAAGGCGAACACTTTTAATTAGCGGACAGATTATTTTTCACCAATGATGATCGCTAATCAGACTGTATCTAAAACGAAACAAATATTTGAAAAAGGAATAACACATAGTGAGAGTAAAATACTGATGTTATGTTGACGTCAAATTGATTGCGAAGACGGTGGTTGACATATTGAGTTTGCACAGGTAGCAAGCTTAACCTTTCTTTGGCTCCCTTTAAATTTATGTTGTTAACTCGAGACATCCGCTGACCGAATGTTGATTTTTTGAAAACAATTCTTTACATATTTCAGGCGAGGAATGCAAAATTTTGTGACAAGAAAATGATCATTTATTACAACGGCTCGTTGTCTCGTGCATACTACTTGCGTATACTAAGAGGTTGGTGGCGGGGTTGGTGGTTGATTCACCGCTACCATCTCTAATTTCTACAGTTGTTGTTGACTATACATGAACCTTACCACAATGATTAAGACCTTAAAAAACAATTTAGCCAAAGAGAATTGCTGAGCATTTATACCAATGACGTCATTAAATCCGCCGAAATATGAAAAAAATACCTTAAAGTTAAGATTCGTCAACCTCGTCCCCAGGACCTGTTAGGCTTTTTATCGTCCAAATATAAAAAGCCTAACAGGTCCTGGGGACGAGGTTGAAGATTCGTAAAATATTTGTATTAATTGCTTGGTATATAGCCACACTAATAATACAAACAAAAAATGAGTATGCTATAAAGTCCCCTAGGGCTTAAAAAAACATTTTAAAGGATTTTTTCAGAAAGTAAACTCTTCCCAATTTCACTCAACTCAAAAAAATTAGTTGCTACCTTCCGGCATACAGTAGACTCCCGGTAACTCGAACACCGGTTAACTCAAACTTATCAACCTAATAAGTCTAGTTATTGAACAAGAAGTATCAACAAGGTTAAGTCAAACCGACGACATACCAAATGTCTTTCAGTGAAAACTTACTAGATTAGATTGTAACATTTGTAAATTTGTCTGAAGAAAAAATCGCCTTAACTCGAACTAATATCTCATTTTTGTCTAAGTTTGAATTAACGGAAGCTTCGCTGAAGTCGAACATTCGTTAAGTCGAACTGTTTTCTCTGCTCCCTTGGAGGTTCGAGTTATCGGGAGTTAACTAATTTCCAAAATTAATACACGTTTCCCGAATTACATGTTTTTTTAAATTTCAGAATTTAGATGTTTTGATTATAGGATCATATTCAACATCATTCAATTGGTGTGTGTATTATTCGACAAGTAAAAATGCTTTTTTGGTGGTATTAATGTTACGGTCAAAATCTTCTTAATTTTTGGTTGTTTGTTTGTTGTACGAATTTGAAGATTTCGAATTCTATCAATTTTTAGGTGAGGAATTCAAAAATCACATTTATTTTGTTTGAAAAAGTTTAGAAATAGCAGGGGTACATCAAAGAAAACTAATTTGGGAAAGGCGTATTTTCTGAAAAATTAAAGCTAAACAAAAGTTACGAAAAGTAATTTTAATGTACAATTTCTTAAGAACATGGTGGTTTAAGTTTGCTTTCCAATAGCCTAAATTTTGTTGCACAACATTTGCACAACAGTCACCGTAACAACTTTTTTTGGAAACATATGACAAAACAAGAACAAAACAAGAGATGTTGCACAACAAATGTTGTGGAGATAGAATTTTAATTTTTTCTATCTCTGCAACAGTTGCACAACAATTATAGATTTTATTGTAAACCAAGCTTTAGTGAGCATATACACGGCTGTTTAAACGCGAAAAGTTGGTCCGATTATTTCGCGGTTTGGCAGGACACTCCCTTTTTCACAATCACCTGCAAATCACGAATATTTTTTATTTTTTAAGTAAAAAGCAAAGTACTGACAAAGAGGATCTGTAAATGACTTGGTGTGATTTGTTTTTAGACCAGTTTAATAAAATTTAACAGAATAGAGAAAGACTTTCACCTGGATAAATGTGCGAAAGTGTTTTTCAATATTATGATTGTTCCTGAATTTAGCTTGTTTCTGAAACGCCTATAAACCGTCATTCTATCACTGTGACAAGGCTCAACTTATGAGCGTTTCAAGTTTAGGACTCATTAGCTGCGAGCATCTTATGTCCTCCGAGACTACATCTACCTGGAAGCCCAGGTAAGGCAGGGCTCAGGGTTCACAAGATAATATTTTAGACATAGAGATGTTGTTGTTTTTTGTTGTTGTTGTTGTTGTTTTTTTGTTTTTTTTTTGGGAGGTCAAGCGTGCTAAGCTGATCGTTAGTTTTAGTTAATAATAGGAAAATTTGCGAACATAAACTTTCGCGAATGTGGCCAAAATTTTAAAGGTTTCTTTCTTCAAAGAAAATTCATCTATCAAAAAAAATAGGTTATGAAGAAGACGTCATAGCCAGAAAGAAAAAAAATGGAAAACAAAACATTAGGGTGGAAATAACGATCATCTCAATATTTAATACGAATATTGTTAATTAGTTGTAATTATTATATTTTAACTTTGAAAAGAAAAACATATATATCCCTCTGCGATTTTGAAGAAAAATTATATGATATATTTCAAAAACCTATCGTTTTCATAGCTTTTTAAATTATAGCTAGTTAATTTAAATATAAGAAAAGATCAAAAGAAAAACAAGCCAAACTTTCTTGTTTGCCAAATTTTAAAAATCTTTTATTAAAAAACTTACCTAATTTTCACGAAATTAGGTAAATAGATCTGAAGGATGGAAGTTTGAGATCCTGCAAACGGCATGATGGAAGGAGGTGAAAATCTGACCATTGCAAATAATCAAAAAAATCAACCAGGTGAGTCTATACATTAAAACACGATCAATATTAAAGGAGCTGGTACTCCGTGGATAAATTCATGGGTTCGCCCGTCTTTTACATACCGCATGTCGTGTTTCGGTAGCACGACTTTTTTTTCGCGAACAGACAGGTAAGCAAATGAGATACTCTGCGGTGAATGCGCAACGATGCTGCGTACAGTCATTTTGAGCACACAAAATATGGCCATTATTAAATAGACTTTGAGTTTATTGAAAAACTTTAACCGGCGACATTTTTATCAGACAAAAAATATCGCGAAAATATAAAATAAGCAAGGTCCCCTGCCCCCCACTAAAATTAAACAAATAAATATGTGCATAGTGGAAAAGAAATTAACGAAGTTAGGCGTAAAAGAGTTTTCTCCCAATCAATAAATCATTCAGATAACTTCTGAGATTTTTCTTCTAGATCTTCAATTACTTGAGAAAAAAAAACTTGAAGAAGAAGAGGCCATTGCATGGCATGAGTTTAGACTCTCAAGAAAACTGTACGTTGAACATAAAATCGACGAATATGTCAATTCTTTCACAGTTCATGGATTAAAAAAGATATTCACTGGTACAAAGATAGAGAAAATGTTCTGGCTCTCAATGCTGACTGGTGGGCTGTTTCTCTCCATCTTCATAGTATACGGATTAATCATCAAATTTTTAAAATATGACGTATACACTGAAATTCGCGCTCAGGTTACCGATCAAAACTTTTTTCCCAGCTTCACCATATGCGAGGACAGACTGCTAAAGAATGCTTATTTTTCCTACTGCGGGGTTGCTCAAAGGTTTAGGCACGAAAACTACAGTAAAATATGCCAGCACAAGAAAGTTAAGCACCCTGATCAAACCTTGATGAAAGAACACAAATATTGGAACAATGGTTTGTTTAACGTCACAAAATGCCTAACTTGGGGTGGCAAAGGGTGTATTACCAGTAAATATTTAAAATCATTGACACACTTCAATCATTCGTGTTTTACCTGGAATTATATGGGGAATATGTACGATATTTACAGCCATGTCGATATTGAGTTTAATTTTGTTGGTCCTTCGTACATTTCGAATGTACCAATAATCATAGCACTCCCCCATGATCATGAAATTCATGAGATTGATGCTACAAAAAAGATTGACCTAGAGCCGGAAAAACATTACGAAATTAAACTGGATAAAACCATAATTAAACGACTTCCATCACCTTTCCCTTCAAATTGCACTAATAAGAAGTTAGGGGATATATTTCCAGGAAAATACACCAGGCGGTCTTGTATCGAATCTCATAACTACATTGAAATGTTCAAGAAATGCGGAGATACCTTTGACTATATCAGGCAATTCATACCGAATGATATTATACGAATTTATCAAAGAAATCGAACAATATCCGATGTTCTAACTTGCCTCTCTCAATTTGGAAATAGCGAGGTAATGAAGGCAGCAGATTGCGCTTTTCCTTGCGAAGAATTAGATTTGGATAGCATATCTACGTTTCATGAAAGATACCCTGCGTTATCAGAAACCGTTGAAACGTACCATGTAAGCATACAATACCAGCGTGTGGACACATATAAAATCATGGAAGAGAAGAAAATATATTCGTGGGATCAAATGGCATGTGAAATTGGAGGATTAATAGGACTTGTTATTGGCGCATCTGTGATATCGTTCGTTGAAATTATGGCCTATTGCCTTCTCGTTTTGTATAACAAATTTATTTGACCAAAGTCAACAGAGATAACACTGGGCCCGCAGACTTAACAAATTTGTTTATCAAATGGCTGAACCATTTCATTGATCATATCAATGATATTCCAATTGTGTAGTTTTCGGCATTCTCCGTAAAGGCTTTCAAGAAGAGTGTTGAAAATCCATAGGAAATTGACATTTGAAAATGATTATATTGTAAAAGAGGATGTTAAATGAATATGTTGTTGTTGTTGTTGCTGTTGTTGTTGTTGTTGTTGTTGTTGTTGTTTTTGTTATTTTTGTAATTGCTGTTCCAGTTGTTGTCGTTATTGTTGTTTTGTTTTTTGAGTTTAGTTTTTCAGACTTCCTGCTTTACCAATGAACTGAATTTTAATTCGTTGTGACCTTGGATTAAATAATAAAAATATTGAAACTCATATATTAAAACATATATTAAAGAATTAATGTATTAATTTATTAATTTATTAATTTAATTACTCGAGCACATTATGTATACTTATATGTAAAAATAAGTTAACTACTGTTTCCCTTTTTCTTCCATGTTGTGCCTTTAAAAAACTTTTCTTGTTTATAAAGCTTTGGCAAACTAAAATTTCAATCATGAGAAAGAAAAAATAATAATAATTCTGTTGAATTTCTGACGCAACAAAAGGTTCGGATGGGCTTGCAATAAAGAAAATATGATTTTTTTCTTTACCGACATATCATCATAGATGCAAAAAGTATGTGAAAGATTTGGCGCGACTGATTTAAGCGTGACTTATAATAACGACGAGTTTGACATCATGAAAAATACTGAGCCAGGAATAGGTGGTGAGTAGTTGACTTCATGAGTAGCTATATTCCTAACTTTGATTCACCCTAATGTTGCTTCTTAACTTGGAGGAAGTCCCAAATAAAGCGTTCATGGGCGCAGTTTCTAGCGTATTCCGCGTCCAGTATTGCCATAAAAGATGGCAGAATTTCTTGAATTTTTATTGGTTGTTAAAATGCCGTTGTTGTGAAGAAAAACCTAGTGCGCAAGTCCAGATTGACGTTGGAAGCCGTGACCAAGGATATCTTAATGGAAAGCTTTTCTCTTCAAAAACATGCAACATACACGAAAAGCGAAAATACTGGCTATAGCTAAAAAAAACTGGCTTTCTGTTACTAATTTAATATTGGTAAACAATTATTTCCTTTTCTAAAGAAAAAGTTGAAATACCGTAATGCTTCGAATAAACGCCCGGGGCGTTTATTAAATTTTTTGACATTTTGGGGGGGGCGTCTATTCGAGGGGGGCGTTTAAAAGAGGGGGCCTTTATTAAATTTTTTACACTTCGTCTCTTTTGCAGTTTTTAAGGATACCTATAATATATATCTTCACAGCAGAAAATAAAAGATATTCACATGTTTTGGAGAATGAACTTCAAAAGCGAAAAACTAAATGTCCAATCTTAAACCAAAGATTTAGGAAAAAAGTAAGTAAGTAAGTATACTTTTACTATCGCCTCGAATAAACGCCCCTCTTATGAGGGAGAGGCGTCTATTCGAGGGGGGCGTCTATTAGAGGGGACATTACACTACATCTAAACGCCGCTAATAAAATCGTAGTGTTTCCTATATTGATAGAGGACGTTTTAGACTATCAAGTGGGACACGCTTAATTGAATAGAACCATTTTTTGGATGGCCAGCAATTTGTGATTTGGCATCAGTCGGTTCCAAATCACAAATTACACTGCACGGAACTCAGTATACTCCTAGATCCCTAAAGCTACCTTACGACTGGTGGCCTTGTGGTAGAGCGGAAGGTCTTAGGTTCAAACCCCGGCCGAGTCATGCCAGACATAATAAAAGTGCGAATCGATCCTTTCTGCTTAACGTTTAGCATGAGAATAGGATTGATATTAGGCAGTTGTCTAGTTGAGCGGCAGTTGTGCTTGCACGCCTTTCGTAGCTCAAATGGACGCTTTAAATGCGCTAGGAACCCCCTCGCAGGACCCTCATTGATAACACTTCTATCAGGAATTGAAGAGGCTATCCTGGGTAAAAAATAATGGTAATAATATCAAGAATAGCAAGAATATTTAAGCCTATTCCCGCTCGAAGCAGTAGTGTTCTGATAAAGTTCACAGCTATGTTAGCGTGTTTTTTACGTTTACATTTAATTATAAAATACTTCGTTTTATTTTTGCATACATTAGAAAAAACATGCGATACTGCGGTCGTTTTCAGCGTAAATTTACCATTATTCTGCGCCTGCCACATATGGCCAATACCTGCCGCGACGCAGAATATATTTTATAGTGTCAATTTAGCTCCCTAATAAAGTTCACATAAAATAAAATTTGCGTCAATTTAGCTCCCTAATAAAGTTCACATAAAATAAAATTTGCGTATAGAGAGTGAAAAGTGTTTTTTTTTACCTTAGGGGCATCAACTGCAAATTTAGTATACAGTTCAGACGACGACGAAGAAGAAATTAATTTATGGCATGAGAACCAATTGGAAAGGAAAGAATATGTTACACAGAAAATAAACGAATACATAGCTACCTTCACAGTTCATGGTTTAACCAAAATGTTCACAGGATCAAAAATTGAAAAGGTGTTTTGGTGCATAATGTTATCATTCGGCATAGGTGCATCTGCGTATATTATTTACGGCTTGATTGTCAAATTTTTAAAACATGATGTTTACACTGATATTAGAGAAGTAATCACCTACAAGAATGTCTTTCCAAGCTTAACCTTCTGTGAGAGTACGCTCATAATGCAGGCGTACTTTTCTTACTGTGGTGTACCACAAGGGGTTCCGCGAAATGATTTAAACGCAGTGTGCAGACGGAATTTCCGTGTTCCTCGTCGTAAACCTATTATAGAAGCAAATAAATCATGGAGTAATCAGCTCTTCTCGGTGTCAAAATGCAAAACAAAGGAAGGCAAATCATGTCTAAATAACAACCACCTAAAATCTTTAACTCATTTTCGGGACGCTTGTTTTGTTTGGAACTATAAAGGCCAGCTTTATGATCAATACAGTCATGTGGATTTAGAATTTCAATTTTTTAAACCGAAACATTTGAGAGCAATTCCTATTATCATCGCTTTGCCGCACCATCATGATTTCCATGAAATTGACATCACCAATAAAATCGATCTTGTGCCAAAAAAGTTTTACCAAATAAGGCTTGAGAAAACAATAGTGAAACGACTACCATCTCCTTTTCCATCAAACTGCACCAATGAAAAGACGGGAGATATATTTCCCGGCATATATAATCGACGGTCGTGCATTGAATCACAAAATTTTATTGAAATGTTCAAAAAATGTGGCGATATTTTTGATTATATCAGGCAGTTTATCCCGAACGACGTTATAGTGAAGTATGGAAGGAACCGACCTATTCGTGAAGTTTCAAAATGTTTGACAGGCTATGGTCTTAGTGAAACAAAGAAATCACTCAAATGCGCTTTCCCATGCTACGAGTTGAGTCTAAAAACATATTCATCGTATCGTGAAAAATACAACCATCAAGATGTTAACGATACCTTTCATGTTACTATTGTGCATGAGAAAGTAGATTCTTATAAAATAATGGAAGAAAAAGAATTGTATCCATTGGATCAGATGGCAGCTGGAATGGGTGGACTAGTCAGCCTCATCATTGGCACATCTGTGATGTCAATCGTAGAGATTTTGGCCTACGTTGTACTCTCGGTATACAAGTGGACAATATAAAGAATCCGTAAAATGCCGGAAATTGGCAACAATGGAAATTTACATTATAGACTTTCAGTTAACGAAATAAATCCAAATTATTAGAACTAACCGTTATTTTTGCATTTTACCTTGGAAAAAAAATTGGAAAATTCAATCAAAGGGTATAAATTTTTTACACATTTTTTAACCATAAGTGTAACCTTTATAAGCACCACAAGGTTATGAAATCCCTAAAATACGGTATCATTTCAGCCTGGATTTACGGATTTGAGACGGAGGTGATGTTAGAAACGTCTTTTGATAAAAATTTGAAAAATAATAAGAGATCTTCATATCAAAGAAAAGCCATACTTTAAAAATTGGAGATTATTTCTGGTCTCTAGACGCACACCGGTTTTTCTAGATCATTGACAGATATGTTTATATCTGTCAATGATATAGATATGTCAGTATTAGGACATTTTGTAGAATAGAAATTACCCCCGCAACTAGCATGATTTACTGTTAACTTCCAAAGTACTTTTAGATTTTCTAATAGAGGCTATACGATAGCCAGGAGACCCAGCATAATTTTTTGCAACCGGGAAATTGGAATATTTAAGGTAGGCACGCTAGGTCGCAAACAAGTTTTCTGAGGCCAGACTGACCGCGCATTTTTATTGCTCACTGCTATTGTTATCTACACACTTGATCATTATTAAAATCCCGTTTTGCGCGCGAATGACCTCACTCACCCGAACAAATATAATTAATTCTCACACTGTTTAATAGGGTATGATGTGGCCACGTTGGCTTTGTACTTATAGGGTGATCTCAATTTTAGGTTTGCTCTGAGAAATTATTTTGTGGTAACTGGTGGATATGAATAAGGGATTTGCTCTGACCCATTCGTTTGTGTCGAAGCTTTTGTATGAAAAAAAAATAAAAATTATTTCCTTAAAGAAAGTTAATTAGGCTAGCTAAACTATAGCTAGCCACAACAATACAATTATTCGATATGGAGTGCTTATGGGAAATAGCTAAAACTTTAAGTTTAAACAAGTAGTTAATTTCGTATCATTTAAAAATACAATAGACCTATTTCCATATCATATCGAAATATACATACTAAAATACCGAATAACATGAAAACGAGATTAGTTATGAGCAAATTTTTAGTTTGCAGCGAAGTAGTGCAGATACGGCTGGTTTACTTGCAATATTTGCAAAATTATTTTGTCTTACAGATTGTTATTAACATTTGGCGATAATATGGGATAATAGCATGTATCTGCCAAACATTGGGCCGTTCTAATAGTTTGTTTATTATTCTTGGTGTTAAATGAGCTAGGTATTAGCTAGCTTTGAATATGATGATATGAGTAGCTAGCTGGCTGGCTAACTTGTTCTACACAAAAGTGAAATTTCAAGCTGGTTACCAAAGTTGGTAATGTTGCTGGTATATATCCTGTGTATCCAGTCATTGAGTGTACCTTCTTTTTTAAACAACATCTGTAAAAATTAATTTAGCCATGGTTTTGCTTGGTCAAAACAAATTTGTTTTTGGAAGGATCACTTCACAAAGCAATTTAAAAATTGTTCCTTGAAAAAAAACACAAAATGGTTACTCGAACGGTATTAAACTTAAATATCACAATGCTTGGTAAAAATATACGATTATTGACAGTCGGTAAGAGGTAAGAGAGTAGTAACAGAGGGAGTGTGACAGTTACATATCACAACAGCCAATAGTATTAATAATAGTATTAATTTTAAATATCAATGTACGCAGCAAATGTTGAAAATGCTTTATTGATTTCCCATAAGCTAAGCTATAGCTACAACCCTGGGAAAACTACTTGTGAGAATGTGATAAGAAAATCCAGCCTTCTCATTCTTCTTGCTGTTGAAATCTCTTTACTGTCTCCTTTCCTTTTCCAGAGTCAATGTTACTTATCTTTAGTATTCCATTTTTCTGGAGTAATTCTGTTAGCATCAGCTAAGCATATTCAATATTCAACATATTGATTTTGGGGAAGGGAGAGCTCAAAATGAAATTCACAGTATGTTTTTCCAGGGTTGTATCTTAGCTGGCTACTTGCTGTTTTCCTGGTAGTTATGCTGGCCGGCTGCCAGCAAGTTAATTCTTACTTATTTGAACTGATCAGAGCAATATGAAGTGCCACTGAGCGTTAGTTAACTGTACATTAAGTTTTAGTTTTAAATTTTCTAGGAAACATTTACTAGGAAACATAAAAATGTATTTCTATTATTCTAAAAACGTGGATAAGTTTTAATAACTCTTAAAATCAGCAATATTTTTTATTTTTTTGTCACACTACCACTACCAATAACCCCTTTATAACTGTGTTAACTTCAATTTTGTGAAACTGCCAGTTAAAAGCTGTAAAATTCAACATTTTGTTGCTACATTTTTCGAACTTGCATGTAATCAACTAGCATCCCGAAATTTGCTCATAACTAATCTCGCTTTTATGTTATATTGCATTTTTGCATGCATATTTCGCGGAACTAAATAGATATGGAAATAGGTCTGTTGAAAACGGAGAGGCGAACGGGGCTGCGCTGCTGAATGAAAGTTCATGTTGCCAGTTTTGATTTTGAAGAAGAGACCGACTGGCTTGGTCTGCTCCATAAGAAAGTCCTTAGTGACTATCAATCAATTTTATATGTGACAGCTATCTTGACAAGAAAAAGGTCTTGAAAAAAGACTAAGAATGTTTTGAGTTTGCAAATATTTGTAGAGTAATAAAAGCTTGATGTTCTTCACATGAAAAACGGTAGCTAAATTTTCAGAACGACAACACGCTATACCAAAAAAATAAACTCGTTTTGTTTAAATCTTTGTAAGTGCTGAATTATTTATATAATTGACTATTTTCACAAATTTCCCCAACGGGAGACTAAGCTCCGAAACAATAGAATATCTTTCTCCATATAGTGATGGCGACGGGTTAATACACACTAAAATAGTACATCGATGTTACTTTCCAACCTCGCATTCTAAATAACATTGCATAATAACATACCACTCAAAAGGTGAAGGTATAAGAAATTATACTCACTTTATGACAACAATTAGACAACCTGTGATTTTTAACGTTTCACCCCTTTATATTTCTCATGATAACTGCTCATCCCATAACTCTATAGGAATATGATAAATATATTATCACATTCTCTAGCTAGCCATGTATAAATCTTAAACAAACCAATTTTAAGATTTTAGCTAGTATTTATTCCCATTCTTTTAAAGTTTTTATTCAGTTTGGTATATCAATATTTATTTTTATGTTGGGGTTTGGCTATCTAGCTAGCTCTTGAGCTACCTCTGGCTAAAAAGTGAAAGTAGCCGAATGCAGTTTTTAGCTAGCTACAACAAATTTCTTATTCAATAATTTTTATGATGCTAAATGTATATAGTTAGGTAACTACACATTTTATTACTGTCATGAAAACTTATTCCGCAAAGTAAAATTTGTTAGCTGGACAGGGTAACGATGGACTATTTCCTCTGTTTTTATTTAAGCCGTTGTGATAAAGTTTTTTTGAAAAATGGTTATTACGCCTATTACTCATGTGTGACACGGTTTACCTGTAATAAACGTTCAACCTGGTGTTAACAACAGGCTGTTTTGTGTCTTTTTTATTTAAATTGAAGTTGTGATAAGTTTTTTTGGGAAAAGGCTATTACGCCTATACACATGTGTGACACAGTTTACCTGTACTAAGTGCTCGGTCCGGTGTCATGTTTAATTTGTTAACGTTTACTGAAACTTATTCTGCAAAATAAAATAATATTGACTAAATTTTTTGCTATGACGGGGTAACAACGGGTTGTAAACTGTGCTAAAAGGGTATTAAGCATAAACGCATGTGCAACACGGCTTACCTGTACTACTCAGTCCAGTGTACGACGGGCTGTTTCCTGTGTTTCTGTTTAACCAAAGTTGCAATAAAGTTTTTTTTTGAAAAAGGTATTGTACCTACATGAATGTGCGACATTGTTTGCCTAAGCGCGCTGCCCGGAGTAACATTCATTTTTGAACTTTCACCAACATACCGCATACCTGTACTAGAGTGCTCCACCTGAATATGTGGCACAGTTTACGATTCATAATAATTGCTCCACAGGGTTGTCAATGCTGGGTAACACTTTTACTTGTGGCTTACCCCGGCGTGCGACGCCGGGTCCCCCGCCTATATAGAAATATAAACCGAAGTATTTTATAATTAAATGTGAACAAAAAATACAAATGTCATGCGGCAACGTGCAGCGCTCAAAGAACTACGTTTTCAGTGTGAATTTAGCTTAAATGGGCTACGAGACGGCTGTTGGTTTTTGACTTTAGTGACTAACACGAAAGTTGAGTTAATGGCCGCAGAAAAGTTTATGATCACTGAGGACAAAAACAACAACTTAAATCATCTTAAATATCACATTGGGCATCCAAATATAACTGAAAATGACAGAAAAATTCCCTACATATTTGGATATCCATAATTTATTCGATATAAGTACTTACCTTGCTTTTCTCAAACTTTCTAATAATATAAACTTCAGACCCTTTGAACTAGCTAGCTATATCTTTCAAAATTTTGTATAGAAACGTATAAGTTTATTGTACATAAAGCCAGTCGAAGCAACTACAATGACTTTAAAATCTTTTAGAGGTATTATTTATCTTCTTAAAGCTAGTAACATAGCATTATTTAACAAATATAACCTCGTGTTGTCTCTGTTCCCTCGTCAAAACAAACTTTCGATTTACTGATATTTAATATATTTTCAGACCGTAGCTTATTTTACCGCCAAAAAGAACACTAAAGGAAAATCTTTCTTTTTTTAGATAAAAAATGTAGCAAATTCATCATAAACAATTAATTATTCATAAACAGGTTGTCATTACACGTCATTCTTCAGAAATTGCGGGGATTGAGCTTGTTGAACTTGTATAAAATAAATTACGCATGTCAAATATTTTTAAAGGTACTTTTCTGTCATTTTTAGTTACATTTGGGTGTCCCATATAATATCCAAGATGATTTAAGTTGGTTTTTGTCGTCATTGTTCATAAACGTTTTCCCCGCCATTGGTGTAAGTCACTAACGCCGAAAATCACAGCTTGTTTCGTAGCCCCTTGAAACAAGAGAAAAAAAATTAAAGATCAAAATAGTGAAAATGCTTTTAAGTTTAATAAAAAGAATCTATTTTAAGAAGCCAACATATTGTACGCTCGGCTCGTTGTTTAATATTTCCAGTCTCTATGTTTATTAAATTTGGCGCCATCTCATTCATCAATCGAAGCTGAGTATGTTATGAAAAAGGGTCTTAAAACATGACAAATAATATTGTTGTTGGTCATGACAGATACTTTTTAATTTCCAAGAAGTTTAAACGAAGGTTATAAAATGCTGTTACTACTATAGTATTTAAAATATCTTTTGATATTTTACTGTAAAAATGTTGTTCTTATAGTAGTTATCTTAGCCGATTTTATGATTTACAAATCTATATTATTTTTATCTCGCTCAAAAATTATTTTATGGATGCCACGAATTAGTTTAATTTAGGGCGTGTTCGTTCAGTGGATTGTGGGAGCTTGTGGGAGCTTGTGGGAGCTTGTGGGAAAAACATCATCTTTAAATAACTTGTTATTTTAATTCCCATTATTTACAAGAAGATTAAATGTAAAATCTCAAGAATATAAAGTGTGTTATTTGCTGAGAAGTTTAAACTTCAACGTCGGCACTCACAACATAAAAACCGCATGTTTTCTACAAAAACCATTTGTTGATGATCATAAGAGTTATGTACGTAGAAAGCTCAACTACAGATATAACAGAGGCGCCAATCACTAAACCAACAAAACCACCAATTTCACACAACATTTGAGACCATGTATACATCTCTTTTTCTTCTAACACTCGGACAGAATCCACACGTTGATATTGTAAATTGATTCTATACACGGATTTATTTCCATCTGCTCTCTTGTGTCTTTCACTAAAAGTAGACAGAATTGCTAAGTCCATTTCCTCACAAGGAAATTGACAATCTTTATCTTCGACGCGTCCTTTGCCCGATATCATGCAATTCATCGTTGTTTCGATCGAATCGTAGCGAGCATAGTTTTTCTTAATGTCTTCTGGAACAAATCGTCTCACATAATCGAACACGTCTCCGCATTTTTTGTACAACTCAATGAAATTTAAAGACTCAATGCAAGAACGGCGTCCATATTTCCCAGGAAATATATCAGGGTTCTTTTGAGCTGTACAGTTTGATGGAAATGGAGCAGGCAATCGTTTTATTATCGTTTTATCAATTGTAATATCGTACGTCTTAAACGGCTCGATTTCAACTTTTTTTGTGACGTCTAATTCCACAACGAGCGGATCATGAATCATTGCAATTATTGTAGCTTCCTCGGGCTTTTTAAGCTTAGAATTATTGAAGGTAAAAGATATTTCAACATGGCCGTATATATCAAAAACATCTCCGTTGTAATTCCAGGTAATGCAGCTATGACCATATTCTTCACGCGATCGTAAAGACGCTGTATCAATGCAATATAGACCATCCATGCGTTGGCACCGAGTTACGTTAAAAAAGCCATTATTCCAGTACATATTTGATGACACTTCGACTGGATCCTCTAGGTGATGATGTTCACGGTTGAAGCATGGTTGACTCGTGTTCTTATCTTTCTGCAAATGACAATACTGAAAATAGTTTTTGACAAGTAGGTCAAATTCGCAGATTGTCACGCTTGGAAATGGATTCTTGCTGATTAGTTTGGAACTTATTTGGGAATAGATTTCTCGTTTTGTGTATCTGTCCACAAGATTGTGTATGATATAGCCGCAACATGTTAAACCTAGTAGCAACATTACCAACCAAAACAAAGCCTCGAATTTTTGTGCCGTGCAGACGCGTGTCAAGCCGTGTATTGTGAACGATTGAACTAATTCGTCCATTTTTTGACGTACAACTTTCTTTTTTGATATTTGTTTTTCATGCCATAAGTTCTCATCAGACTTCAATTCTTCAAGAGTATAGTCTAAAAAATGTATTTCTTTTATTTAGAAAATTGCTCATATAGCATTCAACAACATACATGATAACAACTAAGCATTCAGACAATACATTGTGAACTGGACATATGTTTAATCCTCTCCTAATCCCCATACACTTAGAGTTAACCTTGCTCCTTCCTGATGTTAGGAACAAACATACAAGAAAAGAGAAAAGCAGGAAATACAAGGCAGCAACAGAGGATTACCTTTCTTGAATCTTGCTCTCAGCTCAGCTATCTTTGTTTCAGGCTCAAACGGTTCTCCATCGTGAACAATACCAGTTGTTTCTTCCATATTTATAAAAACCATTTTTATTTATTTTCATTTATAGCATTATACTTTTTTATACACATATGTATTTTTACTAATGAATTAAAATAAATAAAAATTACAATTTTACTATAACACCGACGTTACTCCATGCACAAGTAACTGGCAACCAAAAATTTTAAAAACACGGAATTTTTATTCGTTATTGATCATAATGGTGTTTTCACAGTTAGGTCTCAATGGCTCTTTACAAGAAGACAATGAAGCTTAAAGGTAATATGCGATTATAGAAGAGCTGAGCTCAGCAATATTTTTAAGGAATGTTCACTAAATGGCTGTTACCAACAACAGGAAGAACCGCATGATGGTTCTATGAAAACTCTTTTGACAAAAAAAAAATAAGTGTGCTAACTAAGCGGCAGGCTAGATCTGCTCACAAGGGAAATAAAAGATACTTGTGCACAAAGCCTTTCACTTGTTGGTAATCTATATTTATATACAGTATAACATTCTATATCAATGGATACCTCTTAAAGTAACTCAAAAACAAAAACATACATGTAAACACGTGTATTTTGCTGGCTGACTATACGTATGAAAATATTGCAAAACTTAGCAAGAATTACACGTAAGCGATATGAAACTCGTACCTGCAGGAAATTTCACGCCTGTTTTCGTTGAAATATCTGTGCTGTTTTAGGTGACATCAGACTTCATACTGTCAGGGTGGGCATGCATGTCGTTAGGATGGGCATGAAATCTCATGATGAATGTTTCATTAGTTAAACTTCAATGTGTTGGCTTTTCATTTCTTATTTTTTATTAGAATTTTTAACTTCACCTTCATGGTAATGACATTTTTTGAGTATTGTATAGTAAAAAAAAAAAAAATTACAATACCAGTTCAATTTAATTAACTCAAAAACAATATGGTTTTCTTTTGTTTCGAACAACGGGTTTAAGGATTAAGCATATTGCCAGCATTGATTTTTTGGCGCCAAATGACCTTTGTGCCAAGTTATATTGTCATAGCATTTTTTCTTGCCAGAATTTTATTGGGGGTGGTAAAATTGCCTCACCTCCTCCTAAAAACAAGACCCAAGACACCCCACTCTAAATAGTCCTAAATAGATAGAATAAAACTACGTGTAGGATGAACCATTTCTTCTCCTTTTTGCACGTCACAATGGCAAAGGATGATCTTATCACGAAAAGATTCCACGCAAAACATTTCAGCATACAAGACTGTGAAAATGTCCTAACCCATATTTTGATTGTTTTTTTTTCTTATTTAATTATCTATTAGGTATGTACTTTCTACTACCTCTATCAGTAAATAGATTAAAAATTCACTTCAATAAGTCTTTTTTTTTCAAAGCAGACAGGAGCAATTGCTCGACCTGTAAATTATAAATGAATTTTAACTTTTTCACTTGAATCACTTCTTTAGGTCACGATGGAAAATAAGGATAATTGCAGATGTGGTTCTCTATTTCACTGCCAACAAATCTTCCTAGGCTTATTAATAGGTCAAAAAAAGGAGGCGGCTACAAAATATGTTCACGCACAAAATTATTGATTGTAATAAAAATCTTATTACGTATTTTTTAGGAAAGGCATATGTTTCCTGAAACACTTATTTTGATTAAAGTTGAGTAAAGGGAAATTCAACTTTTATATACTACCTGGAGTCTCTTTGTAGGCGTTAATTTTCATGTTGCGGCGTAAAAGGAAATACCAACGATTTTAAAGGCGGGTTTTCACTTAATGCAATCGACGTCGATCGATTCGACCAATTCGTTTGAGTGGAAAGCCACCTTAAAATTCCTTGCAAATACCTTATCGCTGAGAAAAATTCAGTACAATTATTGACCTGTGAAAATAGTTTTTCTACTATAAGGATTCAAAACCTTTTCTAGTCACATATCATCATAACAAATTTGGAAGCACGTCCAAGGAGATATTAATATGTAGGGGAACTTCATAAATCTTTTATAGTCTTACTCAACAGCTCAGACCAATGAGGTTTAAAAAGAGAAGGAGATACATCTCAGCAGTTTCTATTGAAACCATCCGTTGCCGATTTGCAGGTTGCTGTATTGTTTTCAAATTCAGTTTTGTAAACAAAATTTTTTGAAATCTCGCGCGTAAATTATAAAAGTAACCGTTGCTCATTGTTATTTCTGCACAATTATAAATTATTTTTCTAGCGGTAAAAAGTCGTTTGTTTTGTATTTTGATCGTTTAAAATCAGTTTTTAAACATTTCTGGTGGTACATGCAGAAAATAAGTAAAATTAGCCGAATATGAGGGAAATTATGGTAACATAAAGATAAAAAAACAATATTAGAAAATAAAAACGCGAAGTAATAAAAGTAAATCATTGCCCAACGAAAAACGTATAATTAGAGATAGTAACGAATGATTAATATTTTCTTTTGTTCTATGAAAGAAACAATAGTCACCGAACACCGATTCTATACCGAAAATTCAATAACTTTGAAGAAAAAAATATGTACTAATATGCAACCCCTCCTGCAGTAATATTTTTTAAAAGTTTTATCAATCTTTTAACTGACGCTGTGCTAGGAGGGAACATACAGAAACATCTACAAGATATAAAATTACACCATATCTCAGGGCAACAATTTACACAATATAAGCTCCAAATACCAGCTGAATCGTTTTGCAAGTGGGGATAATAAACTTCACCAGCATTAATTCTTATAGCTCAACAGAGCCATGTGTTTTATTTATGTTCGGTATAGCTTTTTATATGTTTTTTGAAAGTTCTGCTTTGTCGTTAAAACACTCGTCTCACACTCGGCATGTAAAAATACAGCAAAAGCGGCGCAACGGATCGGTTCAAAGGAGCACGTAAACAAAAGAAATTTGAATAGAATTTAAATGGACGTTGCTGAGATGTATCTCCTTCTCTCTTTAAACCTCCTTGCTCAGACAAAGTACGAGATAAATTTTGCAACACCTTATAGATACACTTTTTCAAGTTTCTTTAGAAAAAATTAACTTATCATCTGGCCAATTAATTCTTTTTCTTCTTATTGTTTAGTGATCCTGAGTTCTCTAGTGCCTCTATAATTCCTTTATTTTTGTTACTTAGTACTCTACCAAGTTGTTAACGGCCTCAAAATGACGAAGTGAGTAACAATTTTGGTTGAGTGACTACCTCAGAGTTTGTATTTCATTTTATCCTCAAATTGGGCCAAAAGTTAGGCAAATTGCTTAGCAACTTTTAGGCCTCACATCAATATGCTAAACAATTTTTTGCTTACTTTGCAAACATTCCAGTTGGACTGTCGCATAAATCTTCCTTAAGCTGCTCTCTAGTGTGAGGGGCAAAAAAGGGCCTTTGCTCTTAAAAACCTAAAGCTCAACCCCCAAAATATGTTTTCTTATAAAAAAACGTGTAGTTTAAATAAAAATGAGCATCATCTTTATAAAGTGTCTTGCATTTCAAAACAAAAAGAACAAAAAAGGAATAAAGTTAGAAATTTAATACGGTAAATCAATGTAATTCTTCAATTGCCAATGTGTAATAATTAAATCCAGCAATAGATATTTTTCATCCATATCGCGTTGACACTATAAACAAATACATATAAAGAACATGTTCTTCTTCAAAACATAAGCGACTGAAATTTATAAATGGCAGGATAAAAGACATTCATAGTCATCAAAAATTCAAAAGTTTTCATAAAAAAATGTGTAGTGTATATATGCACAAAGGTGAAGTAAAAATGGTTGTTATGTTTCTGTAATCAAACACTCATTCAAAACAAAAATGTTTCTTGAAACAGACCGTTTCAAATAGTTAACGTGTTTTAGGGACGATCGCGTAAATAATTGTTTCCGTAAAGAATAATCATTTAAAATGAAATGTTGCTATGGATTAGAAATGAAGTAAAAAATGATCACTAAAAATTTGTATGATTTTCCTATTGTTACAAAGAAAACCCTCCACTTTTAAGTACACCTTACATAACATAACGGTTTTATATTTCACGTCAGTCCCATGTCTCGTGGCGCATGAAGTACTTGGTCGATATTTTTATTTAAGTAAATAAGTAAGTATAAGTACGTAACGGGAAGTTTAACGTCTTAGGGGATTCTATCCTACCGACTGAATTTTCCTCACCTGCTTACATTACCGCCCACTTAAAGCATTCATCTAACTTGCTTGCCTGTCACAGTCGGTTTGCGGTTAGTAGATGGTACCAAATGGGATGAGAATACTACATTTAAAGTGCGCCAGAGTGAGAACCTGAAACCATGTGAATACAAGCCGTTACCGCTAAACCATCTCCGTATTTTTAATAGACTTCAAACGTCTATTTAATAGATCGTTGGTGTGGTTTGATAAAAGCCTTTGTTTCTCTATCTCTGTATTAATAGCCGTAGTCTGTCTGTTTCTGCGCAAAAGGTACCTCAAGTAGCGACACACACGAAATGCTGTATATAAAGGACGGGCGAACGTCCGTGGATTGATTCACGGGCCAACGACTAGTCTCTTTAATAATAGCCGTATTATGTGTGTTAAAAATGGTTGCGCGCAGCTTTTTTCGGAAAAATAGTGCGGGGCCCGATTTTTACGGACCTGCGTTTTTCGGCTAGACGCAGCATAATTTCGGAATAATTTCGGAATCGCGCCAGAACCGGTAAACAAACAACATGCTACAAAGGCCATCTCAGTTTGGAAGTGATGGTGTCAAGTTTGCAGATCTGTTTGACATTTTTATCTTCTCTAAGCTTTTTAATTTTGTAGTATTTGTTTTCACATGTTAAGGCACATATATTTTTACGTTTTTCTTACCCACGTAAAAATCTTTAAATCACCAATTTTAAGATTTTGGTAAGGAACGTAGATTTTGAACCAGCTTGGCTAGCTTAGCTAGCTAGCTAAACTTAGCTTTATTTATTCCTATTCTTTTGAAGTTTTTATTCAGTTTGGTGTACTCTTATTCATTTGTATTTGGTGTTGTGGCTATCAGCTCTTTAGCTACCTCTAACTAAAAAGTGAAGGTAGCCAAAATACAGCTTAGCTACCAACAAAATTCCTAATAATAATTATGCTAAATACAGTTAGGTGGCTACAGCTTTTATTACTGTTATGAAAATTTATTATGCAAAATAAAATTGCTGAGTAATTTTTTTTAAGTGGACTGGGTAACGCCAGGCTGTTTCCTGATTTCTTTTAAAACCGAAGCGATAAAGATTTTTGGAAAATAGTATTACCCCTATGCTCATGTATGACACGGTTTACCTCTTAAGTGCTCAGTCTGGTGTTAACGACGGGCTGTTTCCTGTGATTTTATTTAAACCGTTGTAATAACGTTTTTTTGAAAAAATGTTGCACTCGAAACACTATGGTGAGAGCGCTTCACTGGATTTGCGACATACTGTATACCCATACTAAATACACTTAAATGTGTGACACTGTTTGCGGTTCTCATTAGGCGCTCCACCCGTACTACAGTTTGTGGTTCTTATCAAGCTCTCCGCGTTCAACAACAGTTACTTGTGGTTTAACCCGGCTAGTCTCTTCAATAATACCCGTATTCTGTGTGTTCAAAATGGTTGCGCACAGAGTAGTAGGAGGGAGTGATTATAGGCAGGTTTTCGCTCCTTTGACACCTTCACCTCGTCAAACCCCCGCTTCCACCCCCTCCCCCTCCCTCCACACCTAGCCCTCTTAAAATCGGTAAATCCGACGGCATCCGAAAATAAATCCGATAACAATCCGATTCCGACAAACCCGACAATTCCAGGACATGCGCACAGCTGTAAAGTAATAATGCTGACATCAACAAAAATCAACGCATGCGCAATAAGATGCTTTAGTTTTGGACCTCGTTGAAATTGAAAAAAATCCTCATAATAAAGGATGAATACTCACACAGAGGAAATGTGTACTAGGACGGTTCAATCGAAACCCCAGCTGCTTAAGTCCGTTCGGGACCATCGCAAGATGCGAAGAATGTATGCCAAGCTAGTTCAGGATCACCCCCGGCTATTCGGGGCTGTTCCGGATCATTTCAAGACACGGGAAATGTGTGCCAGGGCAGTTCAAGAGAAACCCTGGCTGCTCGGGGGTGTTCCAATTGCATTCAGAACTCAGGAAATGAATGATAAGTACTCGCTTCAATAAATGACCTCCGATCACTGTGCAGTTGAGTAAGGTAAGCCCTCTTACTCGACCTTGCTGGCTGAAGTCTAAAAATGTATAAGATAAATGAGTTGGTCCAAGAATGAAATTGAAGTATGCAACACACAATCAGAGCCAGAAACTTTCAAGACCCAGGAAATGTGTACCAGGGCTGTTGAGGCGGCGCCCCTGGCGCTATGGTATGTTCCGGATCACCTCAAGACGCGGGAAATGTGTGCCAGGGCTGTTCATGGAGTTCCCTGTCTGCTCGAAGAAGTCCCGGATCATCTCAAGACTTGGGAAATGTGCACCAGGGCGGTTCGAGAGAAACCATGGGTACTGCAATTTGTTCCGGACTTTCTCCTGACACAGGAAATGTGTACCATGGCGGTTCGTGGGGATCCCTGGCTGCTCGGTTTTGTTCCAAACCATTTCAAGACCCAGGACATGTGTACCGGGGCTGTCGAAAGGGATCCTGATGTACTCGGGTATGTACCGGACCATTTCATGACTCAGGAAATGCTCGATAAGTACAGGCTCAAATAAATGACCCTCGAACACTGTGATGACTGTGAGCGCGTACTCGATGAGTATGACAGATGTCGCTGCGGACGCAGACTCCTGATAAAGACCAAGCTGCTCTGCTGGTATTGCTATCAAGAGTATATCACTTACAATGGCGGCGGTTGTCCTTGCACTTAGAAGAATCCTAGTTGAGATTTCAACACCACAATAAAGGATGTTGAAATTCGGTGAACAAACTGTCAAAACCATGGACTTTTACAACAGTACAACTCTGCTAAATATAGAAGAAGTGAATATTGAAAAACTTGTGTTGAGTGATCCTATTCCAGCAAACAAAGGCAAGGATGAACGATTCGTTATTGGTTATCAAGGTCAAGACGGCAACATAGCAACGCTACTACTTAAGATCCCTGAAAAGGTCTATTCCAGGGGTGCTACTCCGAAGACTCCGCACTCACGATGTCTTTCGATCTTGGCGAACACCCCGAGTGGTTAGAAAAATACGATAAAATTCTGAACAACGCGGCTTACTTGGGAGAACATCCGTTAACCAGCACTAGCGTAAAAAAAGATCGATACCTGAGCGCTAAACTCAAGACGTGGGAGGGTAAAGTTAGAACCAACTTCCACAAGAAGAAGGTACCGCAGGGGGGCTGCGAGTGTAAGGCCATCGTGAAGCTGGCGAGTATCTACAGGCAAAGTGCCAACTACTACATGCAGACCTATCTCGAGGAATGCAAATATAAAAAGGTTGACGAGTTTACTGCTGCTTGCTTCTATAGTGACTCGGAAGATGATGACGAAGACGAGGGTTTCACACACTTGTAATAGTAGCGGGGTGTTGGGTGGTTGTTCCAGCCACCTAAACAAACATGAAGGTTACAGAACTAATGAAAGAAGCAAAATCACTGGGGTTAAAGAGGTATTCCACTCTCAACAAGGCCCCTCTTCTGGAAATGATCCGCAAGGTCAAGTACAAGGACGTCTCAACACAAACAGACGGTCCCTATTGTAAACCATGCACCCTTCACGCGTGGCAGGAAAATCTCGAGCAATACTCGAGAGAGCTCGCTGAAAAGCAGAGACGTGTCGTACATGACTGCGGTCTTGTCATCGATCAGGATACTGGAGAATTGCTCGAGATTGTGTAGATGATCTAATATGTTGGTCAACATATTAGACTACGAATATTCAGGTGGTTCCTCTAGGTAGAGCTTACATACTGTGCAGATTGAAGTTTTTTCATAAGCTCCTCCTTCGCCTCCTCACGCCCCTTTGCAACAAGCTGCTGTCGCTCCCAATCATTGATGGCATTCACGGCTTGTTTCGTTCGTTGACGGACTTGCTCCTTCAGCAGCATATATTTTTGCTTCTCCTGCATGATCAAGCTGAACTCATAGTCGCTGATCACCCCGTTCTCAACAGCTTTGCTGATGAGGTCGACAACAGAGTTGAGTTTATTCTCTGCGAGTAGTCTTATACTCTCATGCTTCTTCGCCTTGACATCTAGCTTCTTCCCTGCATTCCGCAGACCCGCTTGTCCTAGTCCTACAGCGATCGTGATACCACCCATCGCGACAGCAAGCGGTACCCCAATCCCTGACAACATGATACCAATACCAACACCTGAGGTGATGACACTTATAGCTAGTAATCCATGGTCAGTGAATCTAACCCATGTACCATGCATCTTGAACTTTTTAGCGAGCTTGTCCCGCTCTTTTGATTCATTGCGGAGGTACTGCTCGACCTCTTCGATTTTGCGCAGTCTGTAAACTTGACTTTCATCAAGCTCGTCAGGAGCACTTGGTAAACTCGGATAAAGCTTGGTTACATCATTCATTTATTCTATAAGAAGATGCATCGTTAGCCCTACGAACGAGACATTTTTTTCATGATGGTGCTTGTCTGTCAGCATGAACTCCAAACGATCTGTGGAACCTTTCAAAGGAAGGTAGATTGGGGTCTCAAAACTCCACGTAACCAGGTCCCCCCAATTTAGCTCCTTGGTGGGCAGCAAGGCCAGAATCTTAGACTTTTTACCCTCCAACAGGCAGTCGTCTTCATCCAACTGTGGGCAAACGAGTCGCAGTCGATTATAGACGTCAGTTTTGTAGAAGCCGTCATAGTCACCCTCCTGACAGTATTTACCACCATCTGGATCAGGTAGACCCATAAGCTCCTGCAATTGTGTGTTAATAACCAACGTGTACCCCTTATTGACACGGAGCCTGCAGAGTCCATTTTTCAGGACAAACAGCTTTATCCTGTCCTGTGCCTGACTGTTCACAATGGCCGCCAAATCCTCGATCTTGTAGAGGCCGCTCATGATCTCAATCCGAATCTCTCTCTGGTCCGGCCCTATCTTACGTGTGGTGAAGTCGTTGTTTGTGTAGATGTTCAGCCACGTAGGTCGAATACTGATCGACTTTAGAGCGATCCTTGTTTCCTGCCCTAGATGGTCTTCGAATATCGTAGGGTTATATATATCGGTGATGTACAGCTGTCTCATCTTTGTTCTAATAAGAAAAGATGAACATTTACTCGTATAATCCCAAGGCAAAGTACCACTCCAACAGGGGCGAATGGCCCCTTGGTGTAACCAGCTTGGAGCATCAAGACCTGTACGTCTCTACAGAGTCGCAGACTGCGCTAGCAGACTCGCATATCCCCGTATCATTCCCTGTGTTCACCAAATACCCCATCAAGGTGACAAGTACGTACTTGAACGACCCTGTCATACAGGGTTGGACGAAAGGACAAGCCCTCGACTACTGGAACATCCAAGTGAACTTCGCATGTCATTGCGCAAGCACGGCCTTGGGCATCTCTGCCAAGCACCTAACAGGCTCCGTACCACTCGTTAACGCCATCTTCAAATTTCACGTGTACTATCACATGCGACGCATCTTAGCAAGGATGAAAGTACCCATGTCTTTCAACGATGGGTTCTCACGCTATAAGAATACCTACTCCACCTCTGGATATGCGCAAGTATGTCGTGAATATGGTGCGGACCCTAATAGTCTGTACAAGACCAAGTCGGAATCGGCGTCACTCACCAACGGGAGATGGTGGCCCCAAGTTGAGGGTGATTGGGCCAAATTCATCATACCAGCAAGTCAAGGCTTGACGTCGGAAGGCCTGACCAAGCTAAGCGAAAGTATCCGTGTTTACGTGGTCTTGTTATTAGGGTCCCAAGCAGGGGCAAAGGCATCCTTACTCGGCTCGGGTGCAGACAACTATACAGCAAGGCAAATATTGACGCAAAAATTTGAAGTCATGGTAAAGCGTCAAGAGAACGTAGGGCAT
This sequence comes from Hydractinia echinata, assembly GCA_030067915.1. NCBI lineage: Eukaryota > Metazoa > Cnidaria > Hydrozoa > Anthoathecata > Hydractiniidae > Hydractinia > Hydractinia echinata. The sequence continues at coordinate 4,537,199 of JASGCC010000005.1, forward strand.
GACATCACGGAATTCCAGAAGGTCTTGCAATATGCTCGGACTCCGGTAAACTTCGCCGCCATGCCCAGTGTGTACATGTTGCTTTCCGACCTTGAACTGCGTATCGGTAAAATGGTAGGGTACAACAACAACATCCTCATAGCGCCTGCCAATGTCAATGTGGGGGTACGTGTTGATGTGAAGAACAAGCCTACAGAGCGAGCTATCAAGCATGCCGCACCCCCTAAACATGCCGCACCTAGTGGGCATGCGGCTGCCACACTCCCTAGTACTACCATCGCGAAGCCCGGAGGCAAACTCCCAAGGCAAGAAATACGCGCAATAGCAGGGGACGGTGTCACCTATACCCCAAATCCCGACCAAAATCAGCATGAGATAGCGGTAATTAGTAATTACCCCCTTGGAAGAGTGAAAAATCAACATGAGGATAACAAAGCTGCCTTGGTTACAACAGGGGTAGGCCTCATCCTTGCCTACATCTGGCTGAAAAAATAATCGCAACGTTCTAGTGTGTTGATAACATACTAGACTCGAGCTTCGCGATCTACGATTTTTTCGAACGGCGATCCGCGCTGCTACCCTTCCCAATATACATCACAACAAACCCTGCAGCAGCAGCGATAGCCATGTACAGATGCCTTGCCACGTATTCGACGACAGTTGCTACTACCCTCATAAGGAATGAGACAACGCTGCCAATAATCCCTGGTAGAACTGCACCTGCCTTACCTGCTAGATATTTCAGGAACTTTCCCAGCCTTTCAAGCTGCTTCTCTACAAACCCCTTCCCACCTGCTGCACCTCCTGCAGCAGCAGCTCCACCTGCGGCTCCTCCCGTAACAGCAAGCACGATGGTGGAAACCATTAGACCAACAGCCGAGACGATGCTCGCTATAGTCAGCCCCTGTTCTTTGAACAAGATTTTTAGCTTCTCCAGTAGAGACGTGTCATCACCAGCGATCTTCAACAGCTTTTCCTTGATAGTCCCCAACTGGCTGTAAATTTTCTTTGACAGTAATTCATGTGCTTCCTAGGGCCTTTTTTTGATCATTCAACTCCTTGATCTTATCCTCAAGCCCCTTGATTTCCCCATCGAGTTCTTTTACTCTGGCCTCATTTGCCCCGGCTTTCTGTTTCTCGAGTTCTTTCACCTTACCCCTCGCCTTGTCAATCTCGCTATCGTATGTGACCATCTTACTTGCCAGACTTTTCAGGTTACCCCTTAGCGTTTGAAGCTCTCGATCGAGCCCTCTTCCTTCACGTTCAGGGAATACTTCATCGGTACCACCAAATGAAGTCTCTTCTATAAGGCTATCCGCGGCATCTACAACTTTCTCCATCGATTTTATGGATTGCATGCTTATAGCATTACCCTTGTCCTTCCTCACAATAACATCAACCTCTAGCGCGAGATTCCGGGCCGCTTTACTGCCTTTGTTTGGTGTAGTATAGTCGGTAAACCCCAGGGCTTGCAAGCGCTTTGTACCTAAACTCCTCCGTATCTCGCCAACGCTCCTCAATTCACCATTCTTTTTCGTGATCTCTATGCCATCGAAAAGAAGCTGGTTTCCTCGTGCCTCAAACATGTTGTACCATCTCGCGCTTGGCTCCTCACCAAGGTGTTCATAGAGAGCGTCGACCTTTGATTTTAGTAGCTCTCCGCTCTGCCTTGTCATGGTGTCTTGTTGACCCCGCTCTTCTGGCGATCTTTCTGTCGCGGCAACAGGCTGGATGGGCAGGTCTTCAGGCCTACTGAAGGATTCATCCTGCTCCGCGTCGTCTGAAATGTTTTCCTCCAGTCTAAAGTCGTCTCCTTCGTATGCTGGATTAATCGGCATTTATTCAACCCGCAAGAACCTACTAATAAACATGTACGGAACTAAGCTAGGTCCTTATGCAGAAGTTAAAAAAATGCTGGGCATGAAAGGAAAGAAGCAGCGTGTTAAAGTAAGTCACGTCCCGTCGACGATCAATCAGAACGAGGACTTGTACGTCGACGTACCAAACATGGGGCGGGACGATATTATTTTCCCAGGCTCTCTCAGGCTCCTTTTTAACCTGGAGCTTGAGGGTACGAACACGAAGAGAACCATTGTCAGCAACATTGGCAAGGCCTTGGTGCAGAATTTGCGTATCACGTTGAACGGCAACGAGGTGCAGAACATCAACGACTACAATACCCTAGCGGTCTATAGGGATTGGGCCTCCCAAAATTCGATCGTAGGAACAACCTCATTCTGGAAGGCATCAACCCTAATGACGGTACCATCAGAGCCCTCCAGGTCAAAGCAACGGACCATGTCGGTACGTCCGAGGAAAAAGCGATCGTGGCAGCGTATAGGAACACCTTTTGCATCCCGCTCGGCAAGATGTTTGAGTTGACGAGAGACCTACCCTTCTACCAGGGAGGACTCCACGACAGACTACAATTTGTCCTGCATTTTGCATCTTACGGTGACATGATCAAAGATGGAGGCACAGCAGCTTCAGGGAGCACGGCAGCTAAACCAGCGGATGCTCGGTACAAGATTACCAACATTGCCCTAGAGTTTGACAAAGTGCACCACGAGGGGCTTAGCAGTGCTATGATGTCACGATATTCGAGACTCGCTTTGCCATGCGAACGGGTACTCCGCAGCAAGGTGGTCACTATGAAAAAGTCTGATACCAGCTATAACCTCCAGATCGATACACCAGCCAAAAGTCTCAAGGGAGTGCTACTGCTGTTCGTAGACCCGGCGAAGGTCAAAGCTTACTCGGGTGCTAACGAGGTGTTCTACAACCCCAAGATCGAAAAAATCTCGATTACTGTTGAAGGTGAGCCTAATGAGCTATACAGCCACGCCATGCTACCTAAGGATCATCTTGAGCAAGTTTACAACCTGTTCGGGGGTGAACACTCGACAGTGACGATCGGACAGTTCATGACTGAGAGATACGCGCTCTTCATAGATTTTCGGTCAAGTCCAGATAACAGTCTGCATGGATCGGGGAGACCATTGCAGAGATTGTCAGACGGGATAACCCTCCACATGTCCAAGAAAGCTGACGGAAGTACCGGGGATTTCAAGTGCTATGTGTACTTGCTGCAAGACGCGCAGCTGAACATTTTGGATGGGCGATTTCACGGAGTGGAGTATTGAATAAAACATGCCAACTCTAGCAATCATGGCAGGAGGTGCGCTAATCAATGCTCTAGCATTCAGCGGCTCAAATTATCTCTTTAGCAAGCTCTCGGGGCATGGTGAAGAAGAACGTAAGAGGCATGACGAAGCGGTAGAAAAGCTCAATACTGCTCAAGCACAGTGGATCAGAGATAGACAGGCGAAGCTGGATTGGTTCGGGACGCAACGAGAAGTGAAAAGGCAAGCAGGTGAGAGTTTGAAGGAGTTGGATGACGATCTATACCAGTACTACATTGCGACGCTGGAGAAAACTCCGAAACTATCCGATTACTACACACCTTCCAAACAACAGCAAGATGGTGAGCTGACGTTCATCGTAGGTTCCCTGACTCTCCTCGGCTTTGTGGTATACAGGTATATGTAAGGTCGTGAAACGTTTTTGATATGTTACAATAAACATGTCAAAAGTAAAGCATATAGTTAGCGACCAGAGCGGTTTATCCAAAAAGAGGGTTACTCATTGGCTGACTCGTCAACTGCTCTGGCTCCGACATATTCGAGGACCCAAGCGCATCGACTACCCTCATTTCACCATCACGAAGCCTAATGAAATGCATCAGTTTGATTTGCTCTACATGCCGCATGACAAGCTGTACGGCAATACGTACAAATACATTTTGACGGGCATTGATGTAGCCTCTCGCTATAAGGTGGCTAGGCCCCTACGCACCAAGAAAGCCAGCGAAGTCGCTGACATGATCAAGGACATTTACGCGAAGCCCGGAGGCCTTCAATATCCCAAGACCTTCCAGTGTGACAATGGTAGCGAGTTCAAGTCTGACGTTACGAAACTCCTAGAGGGCAAGGGCGTCGAGATTAAGCGCGCAACTACCAAGTACCACCACACTTTTACGGCGTTTGTCGAGTCGTTCAACAAGGTACTCGCGGAGAGACTGTCCAAACCTCAAGATGCGCAAGAGCTAGTCTCGTCAGAGACCAGTAGCATTTGGGTCAAACACTTGTACACTATCGTGAAAAGTTTGAACAATACCAAGACTGCCATGATTGATATGAAACCTTCGAAAGCGATAAAGCTCGACGACGTCCCGCTTGTGAAAGACCAGGAGTACCCAGAGAAAAAGCCTCTACCCGATGACGGTCTCTACTTGTACCTGCTGCAACCTGGGGAGGAGCATGGTGATGCGAGAAGACGTGCCACTGACGCCTGGTGGAGCAAGAAAACGTATAGACTCAACCGTATCGTGACAGGTACCCGTTTGTTGTACTACCTCGACGGTGGATCGCCTAGCGGCTCCGCAGGAGTACCAGATCGCAGCTTTGTGTCAGAGGAGTTGATGCTTATCCCGGAGGTTGTTGAAGTACCTCCAGAGCATGTCAAAGAATGGTAAATGTTTTTGTGGCCCGAGGGGGCTACAAAAAAAAAAAAAATCTCGGGGCTAAGCCATATCAATGTCAAACATTCCCTCAAACAACTCCCGGGTACCATCGTCGGGTAGGCTGAAATGGTTCTTGTAATAGTTCGCAGCCCCCAGGATGTCCTCCTTAAACCGACACCAGATGTGTATCGCATTAGGATCGTCACATCTCCCGAGTATAGTGCTATTGGGGTAATTTGTCATCAGTATTCCCATGCTCTTACCCTGCCGTCTACGTTGACATCTGATCATGTAGTAGGGATGTCTATCATGAGGATCATTCTTGTTAGCCACGCATAGCATGTTGTCATAAGGATAACGATGAGGGACGTGTCTTTCTCGTAGTTCAACGATTTCTTCATCCATTTGTTCGAGGTCGTCTTCAAGGTTGGCGATGGCCACGTCCCTTTGCTCGAGGTCGTCCCCCAGCACCACAAGCTGTCGATCCCTGTCTTCTAGGTCATCCCCGAGTATCATGAGCTGGTTATCCCTGTCTTCAACCTCATCATTAAGGAATGCCAGGGCCATATCCTTATCCTCAAGGGCTTGACGCTGTAGCTGGTCACGGATTTTGGGAACATCGTGTTGCAGCAGTATTTCCTAAACCTTCTTGCCCTGGGTTGCTGGCTTCCAAAAACCAACTCGTACATACCCTCCTCATTGATGTAGAAGTCGTACTTTTGAGAGTTGGATTGCCAGTTTACAGGTTCGCCCGCTGCGGACGAACCGGTGAGTTGACACTTGTGAGCGTAAATTTCCAGACTGCAGTGATTGCGGATGGTATGGGACGTGTCTTTTTTGTACCCCAGCGCACCATGTACTACTTCCTTGGCACGGGTCCAGATGCGACCGTTGATAGTCACGGTATATAGTTTGCTATTGTCAAATTCAAGGGAAAGCTGTGAAGACATTTTTTACTTGTAATGTTTTTTGCATCCGAAAATCTTTTGTATGGACGAATCTATACAAAATTCAGGAGGAAGGTATAAAGTGCACAATCTCCAGGGCACCTCTAAGGGTGACGAACAGATCGGTGGAATTTTTCGATCTACCAAGGGCATGCGGCTGCCGCATGCCCATCCCATGACGCGAAATGGTCGTGATATATCAAGCTTAATCGAGGATCTTCCAAGTCCTAGGGTGCTCCAGCCTCACGCACAAGCAAGCATGCTTGCCCTTTTTCAACTCAGCTTTGATAGTCTCCCAGTCGTTGATCATGTTCGTTTCTTCGTCTATCATCTTCATGTCCGATCGGATATGAGGGTACCACATGAAGAGCTGTTTCATCTGCCTCCGAAGGTTCTTGGGGAGAGCAGTATACGACTGCGTGAGTAGCCATAAACTGTGACGTTTGTGGCAACCACTGATGGCGAGCTCGAGCAGGGGTTGTCGCTTTTTGTCAAGGTTCTCGTCCGCGATCATGTCATCGATGATGAACAACGTCTCTTCCCCCGCTAGTAGCTTTGATAATTGCTCGATCCAATAGAAGAGTTTATCACCAGGGTCTATCAGGAAAATATTGTTTTCTTTCCAAAGTGAGGTTCTCTCCAAGTAGGTGCTGTTCCACTGTATTGTAGGGCACAGGATGACGATGTTGTTGAAGTATTGCTTATATTCGCTCTCAAGCAAATCAAAGACGCGCTGGGTCTTTCCGCAGCTTGTCGGTCCAGTAAAAATCGCTGTATGCGGGTCTTTCACTACGTCAAGAACCATTTATTCTATCTGTCGGTAGCAGATAGAACCTTGCACGTTAGCAGGTGACGCATCATGATTGTTTTGATGCTCCCTGGTGGGGTTTAGAACCCCACCACCCAGGATAATGCGTGGCGCCGGTACTACCGGCACCCCTCTGAAACCTAATATGTCGGACCCCCTCCACTTATTTTGGTTTAGGCACGATACTTGCGGGGATCCACCCCTTTGAAACAGCCATCTCTCTTGAACCTCTACCAGCTGAGAAGTAAGCTACCATCTTGAGAGCATCACTGGTATCCATCTTGGTTGAGGGACTCGTGATGCCAAGGAACTTTTTGCCCATCATCGCGTATGAAGCGTGAAGCTGAGATCGACTACAGTCTCATAGAGCATGTCGATGATTTCTTTTTGCTGCGGTGTAACATTTGAACTCATTTATTAGAGGGCTAAGACATCTTGAAAATATCAATATCGGGCTGTCGCTCTTCACGTTGCTTTTGCTTGGGTGGAGGCAATGGCTTGGGGTTTTCGGTATGCTGCGGAGCCGCTACAAGCCGCCCACGTGAAATATAGAAACCAGCTCCCACACAAACTATGGCGGCTAAACCTCCGGCACCATAGAGATATGCACTGTTCGGGGACTTGTGAGGACCTGCGACATGTTCCTGACCCTCTTGTGAAGTACTTTTGCCCACGTTCTTCTGCAAGTTGGCCTTGTTATTGCGGTTCCATTCGGCAAGTTTCTTGCCAGCAGCAACACAACCTTCGTTCTTCTTGGTTATGACTTGGTTAGATTCCTCGCTCATTTCTTATAACTCGTGAGAGTTACAAAAAATCACTTTTCTTTTCATCAAACATATCTGCCTGCTTGTATTAGTGCGTTCATATAAGGTTTAAATTCTAAAATACACGTGTGCGGTGGGAAGCGATCCGCTGGAGGGGTCAAAATTTCTCGACCATGCGCGCCTAAATCCCCGGCAAGACTACACCAGTTTGTATACCGCATGCTACCGAGTTTGGTTAAATTTAGAGCCTAGCTTTTGAATCGTTCGTACAGTTCAAGATTGTCCATTGATATTTTCTGTAGAATGTTCCTCATCTTTATCTTGCTGTTCATCCTCCTGCTCTTCGACCACCTTGGACACTGGTATTTGACAGTGGTTAACTGTGTGTGCAACTACTAACAGAGGTGTCAAAAATTTACCAAAAGCAGAGTACACGAGAAGGCCCAAGTCAGCCATGGAGTCTTTGATGATGGGGTCATCTTCAATATCTTTTGATAGAGCCTCCGCGCTGTCAAGCTGCACTACACGTGCTACAGCCTTGCTGTACATGATGATAGCTTGTGACGATAGGGCTTTGGTTGTCTTTTCACCCTTCTCCTGGAGTTCGCGTTGAAGAAAGTCATTGTAAAGCTTGTCTACCGTCTCGGGTGAGGCTTTATCGAGTGATGCTTCGGTACACTTTTTCGGCAGTAAGTGCTTTTGCCCACGACGTATTGCATCTTTCAAGGCTTGGCGCTTGTCAATGGGTTGCTTTTGCAGTAGCTGCGCTTGTGGAGGTGGGGTGTCCACTTCATGAAAAATCTCGGTAATATCTTGAACCATCTTTATTAGACGTCGGTAACGAAAGAAGATGAGTATAATCAAGACATACGGCAGTAGTATGGTGACACATAAGCATATTTCCTTTTGTTAGATGGTTGGTGACCAACCACCTAACGAGCATTCTAATTGGAGATATATCGATTGCCCTTTGATTGATTTTCACTTGCCCACAGGGGTCGTATGTTAGTGTAGTGCAACCTTTCTAATTGCACCGCTTCGCTGGGATATACTCCGTTCTCTCTATATTTGAGGGCAGTTTTATGGTCAAATTGCCACTGCCCCCGGTTTTCCCAGCTCATACCGTCTTTAAATTGGGCCTGGATGTGTCCGATAAATGTGCAAATATCACAGCCTAAGTACTCCGTAGAGGCTATCTCCGTATCATACCTTAGAGCAGCGTGAATCCTGGAATCCAGAATAAGGTTATACATATACCCAGGGAAAGCGCATTCCTTGCATCGGTTCCCGCGCTTTTGATGTGGGCACTTTGTGAGCTCCCACCGCGCATTCCAACTGTCCCGGCATGTGATACACATTTATTTCGTTCCCCTTTATCGTGGCCGTGCGCCTTGATTTTGAAGTTGTCGAGTGGTATGGTTCGCTTACAGTTCGAGCATTTTTTAACATCCTCCATCTTGTTGAGTTTTGTAAAGTGCCACTTCACAAAACATTGGACGGGGTTTACAACACAAGCGGAGATGTATGTACACCATCGTCATGTACAACTCGTTTATCATAAAATGCCGAGAGTCCCAACTTGTTCTGCTGGTACGTCACCATCCCATGGTTGTGTACCCTGAAACCTACATTTTTAGCGGTATCTAGCTCACCCTTTAAAGCTCCCAGGTACCTTGACCAAGTTACTTCGTTCTGCCTTTTTGACATACCTTTACATGAGAAATTCGTGCCCTCTTTATCCTCGACAAAGTAGCACTTGGCTGTCAGTGCAGTCATTCGAGACCCGATGAATTCAGGTTTGAATAGTCCTCCCGTTCGACTCGAGTGCTTATCAGTGACGAGCCAGTGCTTCACATCCTCGTCGTATGCCAGCAGGGATTCAGGGCGAACAACATCTCGCAACGCGTCCCCAGAAATGGCAAAATACGCGCAATCGGTATCTGTGTACACATACTCAAAGTCTCGACGATCCACATACCTGTCCAGGAAATCGTAATGGAACTCGAGCATGCGCAACTTGGCTAGTTGGTAGACGGCAATGCCACACTGGTAGGCTCTATCTATGCTAACCCCGTGCCTACCCTTGCGGATCTCGTACGCGTCTCCAATCTCTTCAAGGTCTTCAAGGTACGGGCTTCTCATTGCTGTATCTACCTCCTTTTCATTTCTCGTGAACGTGGTGTTGGCATGCCTAGCCAGGTCCTCGATCATCTTCCCATAGAACGAGTTCCCTTTCAACTTGGCAGTATCTCCCGCGATGCGCTTGTCGGGGTCTTTATCTGCTTCACGTCGTGCCTCGGCAATCTCTTCCGGGAACCACGCAAATGGCTTACCTCTGGAGTACTTGAGGAACTGATAAAAAGCGGTGACTTTCAGCCCGTGCTCGATGTACCATTTTAGCACAGGTGTGTACAACAGGATCTTCTCAGCTTTCATCAAACCCAAGAGCTTCTTGGTTCCTGGAACGCGTTTCCGCCCTGTCTTGATCAAGTACTCCTGCATGTGCTCGGGGATTTGGGTGTCGGGTATCTCCTTGACTACAAATAGCGGGGACATCTCGCTAAACTTGTTATACAGCTCCGGGGGCACTTCTATATCTACTTGCGCAAACCCAAAGAGTGAGCCATCTAGAACACCTTGCTCCAGAGCTTCCGATCCCTCAACGGGGTCAGCAATCTTGATCAGCTTCTCCTTCCCACAGGGGAAGTCTTGCAACAGGGTACTCGGGTAGAGCATGTTGGCGTCATACCTTAGAATGGTCTTGCATTCGCGGGGTTCGTTGTATATGTGAGATCTTATAGCTGTCACATCCCTCTCGTGGTACCTGTAAAAGACAATCGCGGGGCCGCCGACCATCCCAGTCTGCAAGAGCTCGTAGGCTTCGTTTCTCGTGCACTCACCGCAGGTTTTATGGACTTCAATGCAGGCCTTGCATCGGGCTTTGAAGCAGTCCTCTTTGCATTTGTGCTTGCAGGGGTCCCCCGGTGCGTAGAGCTCTAACTCGGGGTGTAGACGCAGAGACTTGTTCAGAACGTAGCGCATCGACACACCTGGTATGCTAACGGCATCCTTGAGAATGTCAATCTCATCCTCGTAGTACTGCAGTCTCGTCTTATCAACAGCTTCGACAAAGGGTACCACATCGGCTAGGTTGTAGTCAGCCAACCAGTCCATCATAGTTACACAGCCTCGCTTGTAAAACTCTCCCTTGAATGTTTGGTACTCTTCGGTGGATAGGGTATTTTTCCCGCTAAGACTACTATAAAAGTCCTCATGCTCGACTGGGCCTACGTGGTTCAGGTTGTCGTAGCTTGACAACCATTCGTAAGGGAACACGAGCTTTTCGAGCCCACATTCCAGAGACTTACACCAGCCGGCGTAGCTCATTCCAGGGGCGAGGAAGTTCTTGATATCAAAGAATTTGAATCTCGAGGTTGTAAGGAACATGTAGTCGTTATCCTTCTTTGCCACTTTAATTTTCTCGGGCACTCCTGTGGAGCCGCCGGGCGACTTCGCGTCGTCGTCGTTTTTGGTGATTCGCTCGACAAAGTACCGCTTTATCAGGTTGATATCATACTTTCCGCTGTTAAAACCGATCACCGCCACTTGGTTCACCCACTCGTTCCAAGCTTCTTGCTTCTTAACAGGGAGCATATCAAAGTCGTCAGGTCTGGGGTACAACCTTTCGACTTCTTCAACGATGCGGGCCTGCCTCTGCTCGAGCTGCTCAACAAACTTTTTAACCAACACATTGGGATACTCGTGCATGATGAACGTTGGATGTTCATTGAGACTATCGTGTATGGCGACACTGACAGGGATATGCTCCGATAGATATGTTAGATCGGATGTTTGCCGCTGGTGTAAAGGTGCTAAGAGGGCCTCAAAATCAAACACGATGTAGTGAGGGTAGGCTTGAAATTCTTTCTTGATATACCCCTTACTTTTTGGAGGGTTCTCGCATTCCCAAGCTGTCACGATGTTATACCCCAGTTTTTGAATATGGTCCTCCTTGAACTTAGTGAGATAGTACTGATTCTTATCCGCGTTGGTTCTGTTAGGTTGACAGGGACATCCATGCCACTTGCAGCCGTGATATTCGTAGACTGTTTTAGTGGTGGGGTCATACCCATCTACAAGGTAGACCTCCTTACCTAGATCACGTATAACACGTTCACCACCATGCCCGCAGAGTGCATGGTGTATATGATTTCCGGTTTGCACCGACATGGCTTCTATCCACCGACATGCCGCGTCACTGTAACCACCCTTGTTGTAACCACCCTCGTTGTAAAAGACCTTCTCGGTCTTGCACGGCATGCGTTTGACCTTATCACCTTTGCAAATGATCGTTGTTTTTGCACCCTCACACTCGTGCTGCTTATGCCGTGTGAGGTGGCAGGCTTGTGTGAAGATCTGACCGCAAGCCTCGCATTCATAGCTCTGCGTCAAAACATCCAGCTTCTTGATGTAGAAGCAGTGTCCATCCAGCATACCAAGGTTGATCGTGTCTAACCTCTCTTTGTACTGATTTTGACCATAGACGAGCCGCCATGGTGCCTTGTCAGAGTTCTTCTTGGGTTCAAAGACTCTGATGTTGATCTCGAATCGTTTGGCAATACCCTCAAAGTCTACGAGCTTCGTAGCACGTACATCTTCACGCTTTAGCTTGGGGTCCTCATAGTACTCGCGTGCTAGTTTGAGGGCTGGCCTTGTTAGGAACTCTGTCCCCCTTTTTACGTCGGCCCTCTCCCTTACAGCCAAGCATCTCCAGAAGCACAGGTTGTCGGTTCTGGCATCTTCACCGTCCATTGCGTAGAGGCACCTCCTATTTCGCAGCCAATCTGGAAGTGGTCCGCATCCAAGTAAGGGCTCCCTCGTAGAGATGATCTTGACCCGCATATGCTTAAAGACTATCTTACCTTCATATGCACCAGGGGTCTCGATGGTTCTGTCAGGTGGTAGGTAGGCCTTGGTCCAGAACTCCGCATCTTCCAGATCGAGTCGCTTCATCTCGCATTCTTCCATGAAGGCTTCGATTTCCGCCATGCTCGATAACGAGTTGGAGCTCTAGCTCTTGCTCTTGTGGTAAGCCGACACGTCGCCACCACCTCGGTAGATGTCACAGCAGAAACTGTAGACTACCTTGACGCGCATGTCTACGTGAGGCGTGATTTTTTGCATGATAGCATCCGTCAGTGGTTGGTTGAGGTTCTTGTTGAACTGCCACGTCTTGGTGCGCCTTCCTTCTTTTAAAATTTGCGTGTCATTCTCATCAAATATGTTCTGGATATCCTCGATCCCCTCCTGGTTCGTGGCTTGCTCCTTCCCCCCTCCGAACATGTGTTTGAGGTCTGCGATTCCCTGATATTCGTCTTGGATAGTGATATGTTGGACCTCATCCTGAAGCGTTGTCGCTCTCGAGATTTGCTCCTTCGCCTTGTTATAATAGAAGGTAACGGTATCCCGCACGCTCCGTACTCTATCGGCAAGAGCGTCGCGAGTTGCTGCTACTGGTGCCGACACGGTGTCATATAGTTTGCTGATAGCGTTCCTGAACCAACTCATCTTTTATTATATACAGATTTCAACTTCAAATAAGTGGTCGGGTTTGAGTAGGGGGGCTTCCCTATTCAACTGCGCATGCGCTGATTTTTGTTGATGTCAGTAATATTACTATTGGCTTGTGCGCATGTCCTGGAATTGTCGGGTTTGTCGGAATCGGATTGTTATCGGATTTATTTTCGGATGCCGTCGGATTTTCCGATTTTGGGAGGGTTAGGTGTGGAGGGAGGGGGGAGGTGGTGGAAGCGGGGGTTTGACGATCAAAACCCTAAAACCTGTATATAAGCATCCCCTACTACTACTCACAGCTTTTTCGGAAAATCCCGGCAAAACCCCGCAGAACCCGATTTTTACGGACGAAGGAATATGAAACAATCTGAGATACGGCCATTTTGAAAGCTGTGGCGTTGATGTTGGTAAGTCTGTTTTCGTTTTTTATATGTTTTTACAGATAAATATATTGTCACGTTTTTTAGCCACCTACAAATCTTAAACCCACCAGTTTTAGGATTTTTGGCTAGGAACGAAGATTTTGAAGGCTACCTAGCTACCTAGCTAGCTACAGCCTTACTTATTACTATTTTGTATGGTATAAGATCTTTTTATCCTAGCCAACATTTATTTTTATGTTGAGACTGTGGCTATTTAGCTAGCTCCTTAGCCACATCATTGGCTAAAAAGTGAAAGTATAAAAATGCAGTTTGGCTACAACAATATTTTTAAGCAATAATTCTTATGCTAAATGCAGTTAGCTAGGTAGCTACATCTTTTATTATTTTCCTGAAAACCTTTTTCTGCAAATAAAATGGCTGAGCGATTGTTTTAGCTGAACGGGTAATGACAGGCTGTTCCCTGTGTTTTATTTAAACCGAAGTTGCAATGAAGTTTTTCTGGAAAAGGGTATTACACCTATACGCCTGTTTAACTGAACTAAGTGCTTAGCCCAGTGTTAACAACAGACCGTTTTTTTGAAAAGGCTGTTACGCCTATGCACATGTGCAACCTGGTTTACCTCTACTAAGGTGTTAACCCGCTGTGAAAATTAATTTTTAAACTTTCTCGGTAATCACGCCTGTACGGATGTGCCACACTGTTTACCTGGACTAACCGCTCAGTCCTGTGTTAGCAATGGATTGTTTCTTGTGTTTTTATTTAAACAGAGTCTGCAAGAAAGTTTTTTTCAAAAGACGCCTGTACAACACGGTTTAACTGTACTAAGCGCTCAGCCCAGTGTCACGATTAGTTTTTTAACTTTCACAAAAACTTATTCCGCAATATAAAATAATATTGACCGATTCTTTTTGCTATGATGGAGTAACAACGGTTTGTAAACTCTGTTTTTATTTCAGCTATCGTTGCGGGAAAGTTATTTTTTGAAAAATATGTTACAGTCGCAACACTATAATAGTGTATGCGCTTCACTTGATTTACGACATACTGTATACCTGTACTAAAGCGCTCCATCTGATCGTGTGGCACAGTTTACGGGTCTTATTAAGAGCTCAACAGAGTGTTCAATGCCGGGTCACACATTTACTTGTGGCTCCCGGCTAGTCTCTTTAATAATAGCCGTATTTTGTGTGTTCAAAAGAGTTGCGCCGCAGCTTTATTTTGGAAAATCCATGCAGAACCCGATTTTTACGGATTTTGTTTTAGTTGCACGTAGCTTCATTACGGAATCACGGTAGAATCCGAAAAGAAGGCCATTTTGGTTTGAAGGGGATGGTGTCAGGTTTGTATAGGTCTCATCCTGACCTTTTTCTCTGCATAAACAAATATTTATTTTCTGTATGTTTTCACGTGTTGATAATTATATATCACGTTCTCTAGCCATGTATAAATCTTAAAGAAACAAATATTAAGATTTAAGCAACAAACGTAGATTTCGGGGCAGTATTCTGCTGAAGCCAGCTACCTAGCTATAGCTAGCCTTATTTATTCCTATTCTGTTAGAGTTTTTATTCAGTTTGGTATATCATTTTTTTTATGATGGAGTTGTGGCTATCTGGCTAGAACTTTGGCTACCTCTGGCTAAAAAGTGAAAGTAGTCAAATGCCGTTTGGCTATAACAAATTTCTTAATCAATAATTCATATGCTATTTGCAGTTAGGTGGCTACACTTTTTATTACTGTCATGAAAACTTATTCTGCGAAATAAAATTGAAGATTGATTTTTTAGCTGGACGGTGATAATGACGGACTGTTTCCTGTGTTTTATTGAAAACCGAAGTTGCGATAAATTTTTTTTTGGAAAAGGCTGTTCCGCCTATACTTATGTGCAACACGATTCACCTGTACTAAGCGCTCAGCCTAGTGTTCACGACGGGCTGTTTCCTATGTTTTTATTTAAACTAAAGTTGCGATAAAGTCTTTTTAAAAAGTGTATTACGCCTGTACATCCGTGCAACACGGTAGTACTAACCGCTCAGCCCGTTGTCACTATTAATTGTTGAACTTTCACTGGGAACATTTTCCGAAAAACTTATTCCATAAAATAAAAAAATATTGACCGGCTGTTTTTGCTATGACGGGATAACAACTGTTTGTAAACTGTGTTTTTATTTCAGATAAATGTGGGATAATGTTATATCTAAACCAGTATAATGTGCGTGCGCTTTACTCGATTTACGACATACTGTATACCTGTACTAAAGCGCTTCACCCGGATGTAAGGCACAGTTTACGGCTTTATTGTGTGCTTCATTAAGCACTCAACGTGGTGTTCAACACCTGCTCACACAGTGACTTGCGGCTTAACCCGGCGTTTCGACACTAAGCTAGTATCTTTAATAATAGCCGGCTGTCTGTTTGTGTGCAAGAAAAAAGTCGTGCTACGGAAAAACATGAAATGCGATATAGAATTTATTTTGTCTTTTGCGCGGTTTTTTCAGAAGCTTATGTTCAATTTAAAAATGTTGTGAAACAAAAGTCACGGGTAGTTAGTTTATATATATGTTCCCTCGATGCAGTTTCATTGTTATGAATTCGTGCACGGAAAAAGTTACGGTCAATTAACATTGAGTTGTCTATTACGTTTAAAAAGTTTTAATATTCGCGCCTTCTGAAAGAAATTAACAAGAACGAAGTTTATGAAAAGAATAGAACAATAATATAAATTTTAAGAAAATTCTGTAAGTGGATTTTTTGTTTGTTGTTTTCTTTATTCCCGCGTTTAATTGAATTTAAAAAATCGAGTTTGATAATAAGAATATTATTTTTATGTTCACTAAATATACATTCCGAATTTATTTCGTAATTGTTTTTTATTCGTAACAATTTGTATATGTAATCGCACGCAATTAGGAAATAATCCAACGAGTATTTTTTTTTGCATTTAATTTTCCGAGTCCGTTAGGACGAGGATAAATTTAAAAAGCAAAAATATTACGAATTACTGTTGTTATTATGTTCTTAACTGAACGATCTTTAAAAGCATAAGAAAATGTTAAATGTAGCCTAAAATTTTTAAACGCTATTTACTACACAAGCCTCTTTGTTTACTCCAATCCGGCGGGAAATGCTCTTATTATTGTTATATGTAATTTACGAGTAAGCGACGTAACACTACTTTGATTTTTTGGTAAGTTTTTCTCAGCTTCGAAATTCGATTGAGGCTCAGGCAAAATGTCAGCCAAAATTTTCTGATATACTAGGCTATAATAAAAGGAAAAACGTGTAGTTTATAATTCTTCAGTCCGTAGGGATTGTCCACAAATTACGTCAACCGATAGGATAGGAGGGGTTATGCTAAAGTTGGCGCTGGGAATTTTGAAAATTCGCCTTAATTAAGTACTCCTTATTGAAGTGTAACGTAAATATTTGAGAAGTTAAAGAACTAACTAATTTAAGAACTTATTAAACCTTATTAAAACCCACTTCGCTCCCAGGGCAGTTTGCCTTTTTAATGAGTTTGATAGCGGCGAAATATCCAAGCACAGGTTGGTCACATAATTACTGATAATTATATATACTATAAAGTAAATTATGCACGTTAATTGCCCTGCGAAACAAGTAGAGCAAAAATTGTAAACGATACGACGGCAAGCCAAATTTTGCATTAACATTAGGAGGGCTCATGCGAGACGTGTGTTGGAAAAAGATAGTATTTTTAGTGTTACATAAACACAGAGGTGTTCGTCCTTCCTCTACAAAACTGTATAGCTAGCTAGCTAGCCATACATGAATGATTGTGGTTGAGAATTTACTATTCTACTTCTTGGGAACACAACCCAATGTTGTTGAGTTTATTCTCTTCAAATCTTATCTTAGTGGGCTAACTGAATTATCCATCACATTTCTAAGATATATCTTATTGGCTAAGAACCATGTATAGCTATGTATGGAAACACAATGAACTTTTTTGAATTCTAGCCAGACGCATGGATTGTAAATGTGAGGCGCTAAACTGTGCTGAACATTTGCGGCATATCATTGCCTTTTGAATCACTAAAGTTTCCACAAATTTGTCATAACAAATTTCAATCCTATTTATACTATAGGTATTGTAAGCGCATTTAAAAAATAAACTGAAAAATACAAGCGATAAGTCGAAGTACTAGCCTAGTGAACAAAGCTTTCTTCGAAGATTTTAAATTTAGTTTCTGCCAAATGAAGGCTTAGACGCAAACAAACATCAGAGCAAATCCCTAAAATTCAAATCCACCTCATTAGCAAACCCCGAGTTACAATCAACCAATAAGCACAGAGACGGCGTGGTCACATCTTACCCCCTTAAATTATACAAGAATTAATTATATTTGTTCGGGTGGGTAAGGCCATTCCCGCTTAAAACAAAGGATTTCCCAATATCGACCACGTGAGCAAAAAGCAATAGAATTACCCAATCAAAAAGCTCGGTCAGCACTCTGACCGCAGAAAGATCGATTAAAACCCAGTGTAATTTTTCCCACCTTAGCTATTCCAATTTCCTGGTGGTAAGAAAATTACAACCTCGTTACCAGGGGCTTTTGCCTTTTTGACATCGAGGCCGGCGGCGAAAAAAACCCTGGTACATGCTGGTGAGTTCTGTAATTCGATTGGCTTACATGCGGCATAGATAATTTATTCGTGCGTTATAATATATGCCATGATTTACTATAAAGATGGCGGATTTTGTTACAAGAAGATTGAAAGGTAAGAAGATTCCTGGCTCTGAGAAATGTTCAAAAAGATTGACTAAGAAAACGGTGAGCCAAACAGTAAATATTTTTATGAAAGATGGTATTTTGGCAGATTTCCATTGTTGGCATTTTTAATGAAAATAAAGGTTCTTTTTAAAGCTTTATAAAAAACATGACTGGCAATTTTGCTGGATTAGAAAAGACATGTAGCTAGTTAGCTATCTTGCTAACGTGTAGATAGGCAGGTGTAATAAGGCATTACTAAATAAAAATAAATCTTATTTTTTTATTCAATATTTTTATTTAAAAAAACAAGTGCTCTTCCAGTAGTGTAGTTTTAGTCAGACACATCACACTTGTGCGAAATTAGGCCACACTAGTCACATGTAAGCTAGGTAGAAAATGTCACGTTTCGAAACAAAATTTGTGTTACAAAAGGATTTACAGCTGAAAACGTATGAACCAAGGAAACATTTATGTAGCTAGGGGCCATTCATTAATTACGTAATGCCTGAGGGGTTGGGAGTTAGATCATTTTTGTTACACACTGTTATGAAAATTTAGGGGGTGTGGAGGGGCAGAACTATTTTGTTATGCAACAGATAATTTTTATGTAGGATTGATATTTTTAGTTATTTCAGTGTATGATCTACAAAAATGTCATCTTGTGTGCTAAATATATGGCCCTGTTATATCTTTTTCTCATATTAGAGCTTGATTATCTGTTACATGAAAGGTTTTTGCTACTATGAAAAGGAATATGGTACTATAAAAAGGAATAAACAAAAGGCTTAAAATTCGAAATATTATGCAACAAGTAGGGAGGGGTAGGACTAGATTTGTTACAATGGGTTACAAGACGTGGGAGGTGGTAAAAATGGCTAATTTGGGTGTTACATAGTTATTAAATGGCACTCTAGCTATACAATATATTACACATAGTGATAGTAGATTAATCTCTCTCATGGGTCAGGCATCAAATTGACAATACCTTTATTGATCACAAGTTTCTTATCTGATTGGTTGACCTTGACCCTTCGGATCATAATCATCAGTAGTGAATTTATCATGCTAAAGCACATTTATATTGCTGTTTAACCACAGTATATATTGCTTCTAGGAAAACTTTCACCATAGTTCAACTGGGAAAGTTGCTAACAGAAGGAAGGGAAGGGATCATAGCATAGCGTAGATATACGGACTGAAGGTTGCAAATCAATATGCTAATTTTGACCCAATTTTAAACCTAATATTAGTAACTGGGTTGCTTATAAAAATTATTCAGCCAACATTTATAAGTCATTAAAAACATATTTTATACTTAACTAACCAGCTATCTAAGCTGGCTTTGGTTTTGTTTCCTTATTGAATATCGTCTGAGGAAATTAGTAAAATAGTAAATACAGAAGTATTGTTTCCTATTTGTTACAGCAAAAGGATTTGGAATTAGATGATTAAAAGAAGAGGAACAAAAAATAAGTAAAAACCAGCTTGATACTTTTAGGAAAATTTATTTGATACATAACACTTTAAATTTCATTGTGTGTATTTAGCGTTAATTAACAAACTCAATCTTGTCAAGAAATGTCCGTAAAGGTAACCGAAGGAACTTTCTATCCACTCAAAACATTAAAGACGCATAATGGTTCAAAATTATTCCATCTTTCTAAAAACCTGAACTTTTTAATAAGATAACACATCTGTTTGTTTCTGTTTTTCCCACAAATAGAGTCTACTCATTAGGCGCCATCATTTACCACAAATCACCTCCAATTTTAATTGTACGCTAAAATACGCTACTTCTTATCACATGTGGGTGAACATAGAACTCATATAAACTTATTGATTACAACTAAAACAAGATATGTTAATATCTCTACAATAGATATCACTGATGCACCTATCACGAGTCCTATTAATCCTCCAATTTCACATGCCATTTGATCCCATGAATATAACTCTTTCTCTTCCATCAACATAAACGTATCAACCCGTTGATATTGCAATGCAACACGGTATGAACTATCTGACGCCTTTAGTGATGTTGTCACTACGCCTAACTCAACCTCATCACAAGGAAAGGCGCAATGCGGTATCTTTACTGGTTCCGATTGTCCTGAATGCCATATACAAAATTCAGCATCCCTTATTGTTTTGTTCCGATAATATTTCTTTTTAATATCACTTGGAATGAATTGCTGCACGTAATCTAACCCATCGCCGCATTTTTTATAAATCTCGACATAGTTGTGCGATTCTATGCATCCGCGTCTCGTGTATTTACCAGGAAATATATCGCCATTTTTGTCGCTTGTGCATTTGGAAGGGAAAGGCGATGGTAGCCTTTTGATGACTGTTTTATCTAACCGGATATTGTAACGAATGTAGGGTTTGATTTGTATTTTGTAAGTTACGTCTATTTCGTGGATTTTTGGGTCATGAGGAAGAACAAAAAGACGTGGTACAAGTCCTAAATGAGCAGGTGAAATGAATTGAAATTCCAAATCAACATGACTGTACACATGATCATACACATCGCCCTTTGGATTCCATCGAACGCAGGAATTGTTGAATTGACTGACAGTTTGAAAATATTCGTTTCTGAGGCACTTCCTTCCACTCCATGTTTGGCATTTTGTTATATTAAAGTAGCCATTGCTCCAGAATAAATCGTTCCTATAAGCTACGTTATTCCAAATTTTTCGTCTTTTATCTAGACACGGCAAGCTACGATTTTTGTGTTTGATTCTTGGCGCCACACCACAATATGCAAAATACGAATCGATCAGTAACTGCTCCTCGCAAATTGCCAAACTTGGAAATGGATTTTCTTCTGTAATTTGAGATCTAATTTCTGTATACACTGCATATTTCATAAATTTGTTAAATAAGCCATGGACAAGTAAAGTCGAAAGCAGTATACCTCCTAATACCATAAAAAACCAAAAAGCTGATTCATTTCGTGTGCCCTTAAAAGCTTTAGTCAACCCATGGACTGTAAAAGTATCTATGTAAGTATGTATTTTCGCCTTTAGGACAATCTTTTTATTGATTCTCTTGTCATGCCATGCGTTATCCTCGTCATCTGTGTTTTTCACGAAGTCTAAAACCGAGAAATTTGCAATGGAATGTTTTCATGAGAGTTAGTTTTACTGGGAAAGTTAGTTTTTACTGGGAAGAAAGTACTTCTCCATTCATAAAAGAGTGATTTCAAGGGAGTAATAATTTCCGTGTGGGAGTAATAATTTCCTGGGAAATTACCACTCCAGGAGTAATAATTTCCCAGGAAATTATTACTGGGGGAGTAATTTTTTTCGGGGAGTAATTATTTACGGTTACACCGGCATCTAGAGATTTTGAAATCAGTTATGAGAGATATTGTTTACATGTGAATGAGATGAATACCTCTTTGTTGTTGGTGAATGAAATTTTCTTCCTCTTTAGTAAAAACATCTTCCTGTCCAAGAACTTCACTGTTGAAAATTACTTCATCGTCCGATTCTGAAAATTCAAAAAAAAAACTCACTAGACGAAGTTAAAAAATGTTGTTGTGTTTGTAGGGCTTCAGACCAGGGTTGTTCTTAAAAGTTCTAATAGATAAATGTTCTCTTATAGACCGTCTGGTCAAGAATGCAAATGACTGAAATACAACGAATTACAACTTAGTAATTCCCAGTGATAATCATTATCTTTAGAAAGAATGTTTTTTTTAAAGGCTTTAAATTTATTGGAATTTGGGAATTACACGGGTTTCGTTATAATCAACGCTTATCTTGAAGGAAGCCTTTAAATGTTCTTAACTTTTCCAATATGAAGCCTCAAAATATACTGAAATTGTTCTTATTTTTCTACCTTCTAAAATCTGTTATTCCATCTAATTCGGTGATATTTGCTACAAAGAGTGCAGCGTATGTGAAATATAATAGTAAAAAATTCACACCAATGATTGAGAATTTACTTAGGCTTGGCAGATGGACGACAACGCCTCTTGGGAATAAAGTTTGGTTAAGACAAGAAAAATCTAATGACTTGAGTGACATCTCGGATAAAAATGGGCTTAAATTAATTTTGATGTACTTGTACTATATACAGTGATTTTCATGACAATACTTTTTAGCAAGAAACAAAAAAACACTGTCCTGATCCGAATGGTTTTTTCCTCTGATGTACTGATGTCTTAATCCGGATGATTTTTTTCTCTGAGAATAAGGCAAGTACAACGTAATGATATCATCAAAGTTTATCGCTCTATCAAGCCTATTGAGGCCGTATCTTATAGAAGCTCCTCAAATCGAAGGAGGGAAAGTGGATTTATCACTTTTCAAAATTCCTTTTTTTTCACCCTAATATATTTCTCAACCCTGTGCAGGTCTTCTGAAGACGAAAATGTAACTAAAAGTAAGAAAAAGTGACATAAGATTCGCTGCCTTGGGAAGCAGAATTGTTTTTGGGGGCACGGGGAGCTCATGGTTTGGTTTGAGAAATAAATTTTGAAAATTAGAGCTTCCAGAACAATCACCCCCCTGATTAAAAATCTAGAAGGGGATACCCCGGCTATAGGGTTACATGATGTATAAAGAGTGTATATCTACGTGAGCGAAGATTTCTTCCTGTCTTACTAGTTGTACATGGGCCAAAAAACACAGCTTTTTGGACTAAGCACTCATTCGGTCTGCATTTCATTACCTTTACAATTAAGACACATTTGTACATGACTAACCATTGCTTTGATAAAATAGATATCATGCAAGAAAATATCAACATTGTTACGTGTGTATGTATAACTTACCTTCTTTTGAGATACTGTAGTTGCGACAGCCTTCGTGGCAAAACTCTTCCATGAAAATTCTAGATATGTAATTCTCAGATATAATTATTATTTGATGCTATATATATATTTGTACTTGTTTGATAATTCTTTTCTTTTGAAGAATTAAAAACGAAATCAACCAGGCGTATGCAACATATGATTGTTATCAAAAATTCATTCTAAAAGTCGAGAAAAGTGTGTAAAATAACAAAGAAACCTTGGATAAAAGTTTCAAAAATTTACCATTTGTCAAGCATAAATTATTAAAAGTTCTTGCAAACTTATTTCAGGATTAAGTGAAGAAAAACCCGCCCCAGACACAAAATTAAAAATGTTTCCAAAACACTTTCTAATTGGTCAGCGTACTATACTATGTTTGCTTGTAAGAGCACTTAGAGAGCGGTCACTTGATTTTAGGATTTTAAGGAGGGCGCTCGTTCGAGGATGAGCGCCTATTATATATATTGAAAAGAAAACTGACATAATTTTCATGTGAATTAAAGAAGAAGAAAAAAGAAGTATAAACACAACTTACCAAATCAAAACATTCCTCCGAAAAAACAGGGATGTGTTAAAAATGATACTACAATCCTAACAGTTTTCTCGTCAGTTTTCAAATGTGGACAAAAGCGTCAAAGGGTCAATGCGCAAATTAGATACTTTTGCATACATGTAGGCCAGGCACACAGCGTTTAAAATTTGCTTGTCGCATTCTCTAGCACGCCAGCACTACTAAATAACCAACGTCGGGGGCCACGAGGTTCCCGAAATTCCGTACTGATGTCAGCAATAGTTAGCACATTTCAAGACATAGGATTCAAGCAAATAACCTAAGATTCTAAGTCCTAAGTCCTCTCTGAATATTTAAAAGTGAACTTTGAGAAATTACAAATGCGTGAATATGATATAGAAATAGCCTATGCAATTACTTGTGGTGGCAAACTTCGAAATTAGCTGTCTTGTGTCAACTTGTTTTGACAGGATTTTAGGTGGCAAAAGCTGAAAAATTGTATAATAGTTTATTATTATTATTCATCCCTATTTTTCGAAAACAAAGCAATTTCTATTTTAGGATCGATTGGATTTAAATGTGGTATTGGCCAGCATGATTTTCGACCTACATTAAAGGTATCAAATTTCGCGGGTATTTAATTTGGCGATCCTAAAAATTTTACATTTCGCGGGTAGTTAATTGCGCCATTGCGCTAATTGATTTCCACATATTTTATTGGTAATTAATTTTTCAATTTTATTTTTAAATGGGCTACAAAACGGAAGCGAGACAACAAGAAAAAGACAAATACTTGAGGTTTCAACATGACTTTGTTAATTTTTTTCTGTCAAACAAATCAGATGCACTTTTTTCTTGGTATTGGCAGGCTTGGCTTTCTTCACCCGAATCACTTCCTTCGTTCAAACCATTCCAGTCGTCATTATATCCTGGATCATCTGGATCTTCCCATGCACTTTCATCATCACTTGGCATGCATATCCGATGTTACTCCCTCGTCTAAACGGCGTTACGTGTGGCCAACGCTTGCTGTAGATCATACTCTTCTTTTTCGCTTTCCAAGGGGTCGATGTCATGAAAAGGATCTAAAGTTTTGATATCCCCATTGCTATCCCGTCGGTAATCCCAGATTTTAACCACCCATTTTAGATCACCTTTTTGCCAGATTCTGAAGTCATTTTGTCGAAAAGTTTTACAATCCACTTGGCATGTAATGGCTTCAATTTGAATAGTTGTAAATGAATTTCGATGTTTCCCGCGTCCTTTCCGATTTTCAGTGCTTCCGAGATTTACTTGGCATACCATTCTGTGAATAATTTTTTTATGTACGATTTCGAAAATCCGTTGACGGTTAGTCAAGTGGCTGATAAAGGTTAGTTATATTTGCTGGTACTTTGGTAAAAATAATATTGTTCTCCTTAAGAAGATTTCTGACGGAATATGGAATAGCGATCTCTTTCATTAATTTGAGAGACTCTTCTTCGTTACTAAGATGTTTTGGGTTTGCGCTCAGAGAGATTCCCTTAGGGAACTCGACTTTTGAGATACTCCGTGTGGTTTTTCCAGAGTATATGAGCTGCATAGGGACGAATTGACCATCAAGCGTATAACCGTAAATGTTGCAGTTGTCATGCGTTTATCTGATACCCCATCTATCGGTACCGTGCTAGACGAAGTGTTGTTTTCCCACAAGGAACGCACTTCATCGGCGTTTGATCCAGATTTAAAATCATTGATTGTGGGATAACATGGTCTTCAACTAGATGAACGATCTCATGGAATAAAAAGGAGCTCTGCTTTTCTCTTTCCGCCTTCTGGAATTTCGACTTTCCCAGAAAATACTATTACTTAAAATACAATTACTTAAAAATTGGATACCTAGTTTGTGTACCAGGGCTTATAGAAACCTGTTTTCTGTGGAACAGAAACGGGAACAGTAAGACTTTCTAAATAGCGGATACCTCTAATTTAACAGACACGTAGTGATTACAACAAAGTAGTCCGCTATTTAGAGAGTTAACTGTAATATTGTTATAATTCCAATAACTAAGATGTTTACACCCTATTAGCCAAGCAAAATCAATCAACCTCTGACATACATATCCTACACGCTTCGTTATTTTCCAGTAAAGCCATGCTACAAAGCCGAATGCTACAGAATGGGACTCTTCTAGATGCTATTTTCTTTTTGCTACATGTCACCTATTTTTTAGTGCTACATCATCAAACACGTTGTGAACGTTCTAAAATACCTAGAAAAACCTCGGAGTTCTTTCACTTGTCCCAAGTTCCTAGTGGTCCCTCGTAGATATTTATATTTAATAGATTATAGGAAGAAGAATCTACCTGCCTTTAAAATATGCTGACAGGTGTCTCACAACTGTATGACACGTTATATACCTTGCTTCCAGGAATTTAAGGACATGAAAAATTAAATCAAAACATTCTTCGGGTGAACTTTATTTTGCCTTCATCAACGTTATCATCGGTGTAGTGGGTTAGTCTTGGTAATGGTACATAGAATGGTACATAGAATACATCTCCTTAAATCAATAGGCCTTTACTGTAAAAGGTGTAGCTGCTAAACTACATTTAACATAAATAAGAGAGATCGTTTAACACTTTTTTCTGTATTTCACCAAGAAGATTAAACTGTATTTGCCGACTTCCACATTTTAACTGGAGGAAAAAACTAGCCACAACCAAAGTTCAACAGGTTATTAAAAATTAGGCTGGTAAAGATCAGGCAAAAAGAAGCAATGTTGTCTAGGGTAAGAAGCACTTTTACCAAACTAAATAAAAACATTAGCAGAAAAGCACAATTACAGTTAGCTAGCTACGCTCCACTCCCTAACGGTCTACGTTGGTAGCTATAATCTTAAAATTGGTTAAGATTTATGCGTGAATAAAAGCCCTGATAAAAACATTTACACATGACTTTTATTTCACATCATAGACAGACAGTCTTCATTGCCTGTAGAAGAAAAGAGTCTTAGTATTAAAGGGTAAAAGATGTATATTTGAAGTAAAATGATTTTAAAGACAAAGTACAAACATGGAATACAAAAATACAAACCAAAGAACAAGCTTTTTCAAAAAAAAACATATATATTCAACGCTACAAAAATCTTTTGAACATAAGTAGAAAAATATAAGCAAATATCTCAACTAATGATATAATTGACGCACCTATAACGAGTCCTATTAATCCTCCAATTTCACATGCCATTTGATCCCATGAATATAACTCTTTCTCTTCCATGATTTTATATGTGTCCACTCGCTGGTATTGTATGCTTACATGGTACACATACTTCTTGGCTTTCCTCCTTCTGGCATTTGTTTCATGAACCGCTGTCAATATCCCTAAATCTAAATCTTCACAAGGAAACGGACAGTCTCTACTTTTCATTGCCTCCTCTTGTCCAAAATGCCATATACACATTTCTGTCTGTCTAATAGTCATATTACTTTGGTACTGGCGGACAATGTCTTTAGGCATAAATTGCCTGATGTAATCTAATGTATCTCCACATTTTTTGAACATTTTAATATAGTTTTGCGATTCAATACAAGATCGTCTGGTGTATTTGCCTGGAAATATATCACCGGTCTTTTTGTCACTGCAATTTGATGGGTATGGCGCCGAAAGGCGTTTAATTACTGTCTTGTCAAGCTTGATGTCATATTGTTTATGAGGTGCGAGATCGACTTTACTCGTTACATCAATTTCATATATTTCCGGATCATGTGGCACGGCCATAATTTCAACAGGTGAATCAAGATACGCTGGAGGCGTGAATGTAAAATCAATTTCAAAGTGACTATATATGTCATGCATTGTTCCTTCGTAATTCCAAGTTATGCATGAATGATTAAAATATCTTAAGGATTTAAAATGTTTGCTACTCGCGCACCTTTTCCCGCCCCAACTCACACACCTTGTGACATTAAATAGTCCGTTATACCAGTACTTGTAGTTATGGCTTTTAATTTTCCTATACGGCATCCTATGTTCATGTTTGCATGTTACGTTACTTCGAGCATGTTTTGTTCTCGGGCGAACACCACAGTATGCAAAATATGAGTCAATTAGTAAACGATTCTCACAGAAAGTTACACTTGGAAAATAATTTTGATCTGTTATTTGAGAACGAATTTCTGTGTATATACCAAATTTTAAAAACTTTGAAACTAATCCATGCACAATAACTATAGATAAGATAATTCCTCCTAGAAGCATTGTTGCCCAAAATATTGATTCTATTTTAGAGCCAGTCATTACCTTTGTTAAACCGTGAACGGTGAACGAGTTTACGTATTCGTCTATTTTCTTTTGAATAACTAGTTTTTTCGACATCTGAACCTCGTGCCATAAATTGTCATCCTCACTCTCGTCGACAGATTCCACCATCACGACTCCTTAAAAATAGAATGCATAACTCATTTTATTTCCATTCGAGAACGAAAGTTTAAACTTTGGAAATGAAACACCTTTATACAAGAAAGCCACAGCTTTCTCAGTTACCAATCATCTTGCTTTGATACATCTTCCAGAGGAAGTAATATAATTTTTTTTTCCTAATTCCCTTAATAATTTCATTATTTCATTCAGCTTAATTTATAAATCAACGTTGTAAAGTTTACCTTCGTCAGTGATGTTTTTCTCATCTTCGTCTATCATCATCTCAACCATTTCAAGCTCGTACGTATTCCCATTCACACTTGTCCCATTATGTTTATGATTATACGGAACTGTGCCCATCTCTGAAGAGATGTTCCTTACGTGCTTTATTTTCAGGAAACTACATTGATATTAATCTACATTAATAGTAAATTTTCTTATGCACATTTAGGAGATGGGTTTTTTAGACTTGGGTGACGAAGTCACTATTAAAAGAATTGGAAAATGCAAATTTATTTCAATTACATTAAAAAATGGGAAAGGTAGGAACTCATCCCCCAAAGCTTTGGAATGTTTTCATAAGCAGCCAGTTACTGTAAACAACGATTTGTAAGGAAAATCCTTTGTTTGAATTTATCACCTATATGAATCGAGTAGCTATACAACCAAAATTACTAAATCGTTTTATATTCAAATTAAAAGAAGACGATTTATAAATACATTGTATACTCTACTGGTTATCTCTTGTGAATTAGGAAACAACTGTGTTTTAACCTTGTCAGCAACGAAGGATCATATACTTTTAGTACTGATGTTTTTTGAAAGTTGCTTGTAAGAAAAGTAGCTACAATGCGCAGTCGATTTTCATATCCTTTTTTTTTCAGACTCTCGATTTATGGAGAAAACCTGAAATTAAATCTTAAGAAAAACTTGGTTGACATCTTTTTTTCAACAGCATAAAATATTACTTTTTCAGACCTCGTTGTTTTACACCACTTTTAAAAACTTAGTGATGAGACTAAACAATGACAGTTTTAAAATACAATATATATAATATAAATACAAAAACTGCAAAAAAGCATCAGACAATTTTGAAAAAAAAGAGATGTTTGATCTGTGGTAAAATTCTCACCCAAAATTCCATTTTTCTCGTATTGATAAAATTTTCTCGCACTCGATGTTTTTTCTCCTTTCATTGCAGGTGAAAGGTGTGACAGAGAGATAAGAAGAAGGAATAAGTAAAGAAATAAAACTTTCAAAAAGTAATTAAAACTTTAAAATCCTTTTCTCAAAAACTAGCTTTAAAACCTCAGTCAGGAAAGATGTATCTCTCACCCTCCCTTTGCATAGCGCAAAGGCCATCCATAATTCACCATGGAAGGATTTGTAAGGAAAATCCTGTGTTTGACTGCTTTAACTGTATGAATCAATAATACTTGAGAATTTTATCTTCAGAAAAAAAACAAAAAAACAAGGGTTTATTAGTAACGAATTGTTGTAAACAAGTAGCAATTCCCCCGTTGGTGTGAATCAAATATGATAATGCATTGACAACTGGGGATTAAAAAAATATATATTTCAGGCTTATCTTCGTTTATCTTTTTCTTAAATTTATGTCAGTGACTAAAATGGAGTTACTATGTATGTACGTAGACTTGGTATTGTAGACTTACGCAATGTAGAAACTGAAAGCACAGAAAAACAGAGAAACAAACTTTTTCTTTTAAAACTCACAGAAAACAATTAAAGTAATACGGGAACAAGTTATACTAAAAGGCTTGCAAAGTTTGTTTTTTATCCAACACAATGTAATTGCAGACCAATATTATTTTACTTTCCTCTATATAAAAAAAAATATTTCGATGATTTCTTTACGTCAAAGTAAATTGAGAAACTCACGTTCTGAATTTCTTCATCAACTTCGAATTGTTTTTCCATGCAAAAGTTCCATCTGCAAATCAAAGCGAACTTAAACCAAAGCTAAATGTGATGAACAATCTGATAAATTATTAAAAATATATTCCGTTATTTATCACAAGTTTGTTCCTCGATATCGATTGTTTTTTTTGTTTTTTTAAATGTGGTTTAGAAAGTAATCTCGTGTTAACGTTACACGAATGTTCTTGCCTGATTGCGTATTTTCTTGTCTCCATAAAGATAGTATTTTGCTTTGATATTTTAAATCCGTTTCGGTTTCTTTGCAATAATAATAGGAACAGTATCTTTCTCGACGTCAATGTTTCGGTTATATTACACTTAGACGATGCAAATGGATGCCATTTCATCAAAAACTGCCAGCTGCTTATTTAGAACCTCGGTTCTAGAGATTTATAGCTGCCCAGATAGCAATATAAACATTTACAATGCTTTAGTTTTTAAGCATTCAGACGTGTTTTATTTCAATTTTATAGACATTTAAAACTAGGAACAAATAAAGATGATATTGCCGTAGGAGTGGTTATATATTGAAAACTATTTTGTGATAATATGTTTTTGTTTTAAACACAGAAATTATATTGTTGGCTGTATGTTGATGCGCCCAGTCGAATGGGGCGCACATTTAATGAACAGCGTGTATATGGGGCTTCTATCGCCTATCTATATATATAATACGGTGTGTCAGTGTGTTTCTGAGGGTCAATTTCCACAATGTCTCAAATGTTAAATTTTCTGACGTTACGTCAATAACATTAATTTAACGTCAGTAGCTTAATTTAAATTGATAAAGCGATTACAATGCACTTAAAACTTTGAGGTCAAATATCTTAGAAACGGAGTGGTGACGTCAGTCATTTTCCACCGCATGGGTAACTAGAGACAACATGAGACCAAATTAAGTAAGTTTCTCAAAACCTTTCGGAATTTTGTACCGAAATAAACGTCAAATCTCTGCAACCGTTTGCCAAAAGTACCTGATCCTATACATTTTCTTGATCAACGTTTTAAGTCCTATACGATGAAGGCAACAGGTATGCAAATTTCGAAAAAAATATTTTGTACATTGGTGGGACATTGCTAATGTCAGTAAAATTTTTAACTCTTATATCTACTTAACCGCTGAACAAAACCGCGCAATTCTATACATTATCTTCATCAAGGTTTCAAGCTCCACACAATACAGGTAACAGTTAAAAAAATTATGAAAAAAGTGAAGGATTTTTGTTATT
Source organism: Hydractinia echinata (assembly GCA_030067915.1). Lineage (NCBI taxonomy): Eukaryota > Metazoa > Cnidaria > Hydrozoa > Anthoathecata > Hydractiniidae > Hydractinia > Hydractinia echinata. The sequence goes on from JASGCC010000005.1 coordinate 4,567,818, forward strand.
TTTTTTTTGCCTAAGTGGATTTTTCCATTGGCCTTATCGACTATTAGCACTATAAAGAATTAGCAAAGTCATTGCATTGGACATTTAACAAATTTCTAAAAATAATTTTTATTTATATAAACAGGTCACTGCTAACATACAATTAACAAATTATTTTATTTTAAGTTTCTTTTACAAGACCAAATAATATTGGCGTAAGTTAGGTTTGGAATCGAGTCGAATAGTATATCTAAATGTTATTTCGATTTTTTTCAGGTTTTGATGGTTCTGACAAAAGTTACTTTGTACAGGTTAATTTCCATAAAGCAGCATTTTGCGCTGCTGCGATTAAATCGCCCGGGCGAGTTGCTTGCGCATGCGCAATAGAAAAAAAGCCGCTGGTTTAGAGATTTTTGTGATCCAGAGATAGAATAAAGCTCCCTTGCAAATTTGAATTTGCGAGGAAGCTTTTGAGCGATAGTCCATAAGATCACTTGAAAATAACATGATTGCATCACTCTTTACATCGTTTGCGGTATTTAAAAACAAAATGACATATCAACCTAATGGAAATCACACAAGCGATAAAATCGTCGTCTCAAAAAACTCCGTCACATTTTGCGCTCAGGCGCAAAAATCTGCGCTATGGAAATCTATCTTAAGTTATAAAAAACAGAAGTTAAGGGAGAACTAACGATTAATAACAAGTTGTGCTTAAAATGTTCATTATTAATATAGTGGAATCTCTCTAAAGCGGACATGGTCTAAAGCGGACACCTCTATATAACGGACACTATTCCTTGGAACGGACTGATTTCAGGTCAAACTCTCACAAGAAAATCTCTATAAGACGGACAGTTATCAGGCGGACACTTTATAAAACGGACACTTTTTTTCGCACTAAATGACATTTTCCCTTGAAAAAGCTCTGTGTAAAGCGGACGCATGAAACGAAATTTGTCGCAGCCCTATTATTGACGAGGAAAGTCAAGACATGCTGTCATCAGTTACGAAAAAAGTGGGGATCTCCAAATATAAAAAGTAAAGCAAACTTCAATCCGAGATTTCTTCGAGTAGATTATAAAATACAATGTATTTGTTAGTTGGTATTTGTTTTTGTTTGTATAAACGTAGAGCGTATGAATAATACAAGTTCACATTCATCAAATTATATTTATAATAGAACAAAGAAAAACACGTATATAAACAAAAAAGGTCATGTTTTCGGCAAAATTTTGCTCTGAAAGTGATTTTTGGATACAATCTCTATAAAACGGACACCTCTATAAGACGGACACTTTTTTGGCACCAATGGTGTCCGCTTTAGAGAGATTCCACTGTACAATATAAACTGTTTCGTCAATCTATGCCGAGAAATATTACCCGAGGTCAAAAGTATATACCGAGTCGCTTGCGAGGTCGATACGCTGACCAAGGGTAATATTTCTCAGGGTAGATAGATGAAACAGTTTATATTGTAGTTATTAACTGATAGCTATCTTGTTTGTGTTTGTAGAAACAATGTTTTTTTTCTAAAGATTTACTTGTGACAAGGTTGTAAAAAACAAGGTTTTATTAAAAAAAAGAAAACGTTCGATTTGAATTTCATTGTTTTAATTTAAAATTATCAACATTTCTTGCTGTTTTTCAAGCGGTGTGATTTAAGTTTTTAAGATTTACTGCAAATTGATTTTTGAGTCTGTATGTAGCTAGCTATATTTTAAAGATTCGCCGCCAATGTTATTTGTTTGAATTTATAGCTATACTATTTATATATTATGAGATTAAAAGTTTTACCGTGCTGTATAAAGCCCGTGGTGAAGTTTTTTTTTTTAGCTATTCAGCGTTGATGATTTCCTGTTTAAACCGGTTAAAAATAGCTATAAGTTTTTAATATAGTGTGAATGTTAACTGTGTTAATTTATTTTTATTTTTGTGAGCTTTGGTTATCGAGATATTTAAAGTAGTACCTCGGCCGCTGCCATGACAGTATCGATAAGGATTTTCTCTCCGGTATATGACCAAGTTGTGTGACATAAGTCTGCGGGGATGTTCACAAACGTATATTGCACAAGAAAACAAGGCGGCTATGAAACTGGTGGAGCCACAGCCACATATGTATCAATCATCCTTATTCTGATTCTTGCAGAAGTTCATCTTGTTTTTTGATTGGGTGTCCCTAATCTCCAGTGGAGGATTCGAAGTATCGTATGTAGAGAAAGGATGTTGTGTGGGTAAAGGGATGACCTAAGAAACAAGGGCTTCATCAGACGCACAGGCCTTGTTTCTTATACCGCTTTCTGCTCGGGTAGTGAAATTGATCCGTGATAGAATCAAAACAACCCGACTTGGCGTAAGCGGTCGGTCATTTTGAAGGGTCTGTTTATAACGGAAGGGTTACCTCTATATATTTCTTTCTCGATTTGTTTGTTGGCCATGATTAACAGATTTTGTAAGTAATCGATAACAAAGCACGTGCGATGATTAGCGAGGTGAAAAAGGAAAGGGAAAAATGTGCTTTCTCGTTGCTAAAGAAGACTGAGTCACGCGATTTCATGGGTAAATATAATTGGTAGGTGAAGGGCACCTGTAATGGTGAGATTTTAATTGGTTGAGAGCACCACTGCGCCTCGGGTAAGTGACGTAATGTACAGTTTGTGAGTAGCGAATATACAACAAGGTAGAGGGGCAGTGCTAGAGACGTGGAACACGCGCGCCTGGGGGTAATCTGGATGAATAGAAAACTAGGCTAACGGCCGAGCTAGCGTGTATGTACAGTTCTAAAAGCCGTTAAATGTGCACAGCGTTAGTCTTCACTGTAAAGGGATAAAGGAAATGGTGAAGGTACTCATACGCCCTTCCCTTCCGTGTATACGGACTCTCGAAACGCGGGTCCACCGCAGAGCTGGCTGTGTTTGCTGGATTAAAAAAATTTTTTTGATTGGTGAACTACGCGGCGAGTAGGGTCTGTTCACGGCCAAGTGCGTAACAAAGGGCCGGGCGAACTGAAATAAAATAGCCAAAGGAGCAATTAAAATCGAAAATAAGACTAAAAACATAAGGGGTTTGATATCAAAAATTGATGAAATAACAATAGTTATATTAACAGTCGTGTTATATAATACAAGTATTATGCATAACATGTTAACATTCTCAACTTCTTCCTTTTTATTTCTTCAACGAATTATCAGATGTATCATATCTAGAAATAACACGTGATTGAAGCATTGTTTTAGCAAGTAAATCTCTCTTTTTATTAGGAATGGAAAAGCAATCTTCTAAAATTTCTTAATTACAATCATACTTGATATTTTTTGTTATAGTCGGTAAGAATAGTACGATAATTCATTATATTTATTCAGGCGAGTAGGGCCATTCACGCTCCAACAAAGTATTTTCCAATAATGGTCACGTGGGTAAACAATAGGAGTAACCAATCAAGAAACGTGGTCAGTATTCTGTCCGCAGGGAATTTGTTTGCGACCCAGCGTAATTTTTCCATCTTAACTATTCCGATTTCCCGATTGCAAGAAAAATTATGCTGCGTCTCCTAGCTATAAATGACTATGCGTAATAAAGCGTACTGGAAGTGATTTATTGAAAGCAAAACAAAACAAATACAGTCTCAAAGTTTTTATTTCTTCACCTACATTCGCTTGCTGTTAAATTCTTGAAATGTTGTTCTGCTGGACTTTAGCTTGTCTTTTTTGTCGCCCGAACCTCGCAATGAATTTAAATCATTCTGAGAAGACGAAGAAGTGAGTGAATCTTCATTTATCGTCTTACAAATCTTGTTGAGCTATGTACGCCGTGTGACGTCACAAATCAACAAAATATGTACGAACCAAGTTGGCTTTTTTTTCGATAATGGCGGCGAGCGGTAATGTAATTATCGTTTTTAGGGGACAAAATTTGGACATAAAAAATGAAAAAAATGAAAAAAATATTATGCCATGTTGTTTTCGATATGTAAGAATGTTTTTATCACAAAAGTAAACTACTTAAAAAATCGAATAATCATTTTAGAATATTCTCCATCTTAAAAGTCCTCGTAATTTCCTCTTTATTGGAGAAAACTTTTACTAACCTTTATAAAATGCTGAGTTCTTTCCAAATATTTATACGTTTACATGAATTTAGTTCGTACACGCGTGACTTTTGTCCAGTGCATGACTCCATACCTCTGAGTTCAGAAGCGCCAAAATGAGTTGCCTCTTCGGCACAAAATTAATTACAGGTTTTACCCCCGATCCGTAAAAATTGTGTATATGCTTAGATTTGTTCGTCATTTTAACTCATAAGACTGTATAACCAGTAACAGTCACTTTGATGAAGTGCTATTATTATTATTACTAGTCGATAAGACCTGTGGAAAAATCCACTTAAGCAGGGTAACAATAGAAAAGAGAACCATAACTTGAATTTTGATGACGTCTGCAAGAACTCGTCAAGACACACACAAAATTTTGCGCAAATTTATTTACCTATTGCCTCGATTGTGTAGGGCTTAAAAGGCTGATCAAAATAATGTATAAAACTATGTTCTTTTGACGAACGCTTATGGAGATGTAGGGATTTTAAAATTTTGCTGACGTCAGCCAAAATACAAAAAAAAATTGTTTTAGAATTTGCATACCCGTTGCGTTCATCGTATAGATCTTGAAACGCTGATCAAGAAAATGTATAGGATCATGTACTTTTAACGAACGGTTGCAGAGATATTGGGGTCAGGTTTTTTGGCAACGTCATCAACCCGTTTGTTCCAAAATGGGTTGGTTGGCTAGCTTTAGGAAATTGGTCCTAATTTGGCCCCAGGGTGTGACTAGATTTCCACGCGATGGAAAACGACTGACGTCACCACCTCGTTTCCAAGTTATTTGACCTTAAAGTCATATGTGCATTGCAATGACGTCATTAATTTAAAATGAGATATTGACGTTAAATTAGTGCTATTGACGTCGCGATGTTAAATTTGTCGATTAACATTTAGGACATAACTTTTCGGCAACATCAAAGGAAAATGAACACATCCACTTTGCCTGTTACAGACAGACTCACAGACAGTTTAGTCGATAAAGCCCGTGTAAATATATTCACTTAAAAATTAAAAAAATCCGTCGTTTATATTTTGATGACGCAAGCAATCACCCGTCCATACACAAAGAGTTTTCCGAAATTTATTTGGCCGTTGCTTCCAATGTAGAGCTTGAAAGGCTGATCAAGGAAATGTATAGGATTATGTACTTTTGACGAACGGTTGAAGAGATATTGGGGTTTAAAGGTATTTCGATGACATCACCAACCCGGTTGTTCCGAAACGGGTGGTATGACCCAGCTTTAGGGAACTTACCTAATTTGGTCATCGATGGTCCCTAGTTAACCACGCGGAAGATAACGTCAGTTATTTCCAGCCATTTCCAAGATATAAGACCTCTTAGGTTTATATTATGTTTGACAAGTCGAACATTTCAGACATTGAGAAGTTTTCTTTTCTTAAGTTATATTTAACTGGTCATGCTGCTGAAATATTATGTGGGTTAAATTTAACCAATGATAATTATAAAGTTGCTGTCGATTTATTAAAAAAACGTTTCGGCGATGATCGGTATTAATCTCAGCACACATGAACCCTCTGCTTAAAGGTGTCAGTGGTTTACGCAAAGCATTTGACAATAATGAATCGCAAATTAGAAGTCTTTAAAACTTAGGGATAAATCCGAACAATATGGCTAAATGTTAATTCCTATTTTAGAAGGTAAACTCCCAGAAGACCTTAGCCTGATAGTGTCTAGAAAAATGGGACGTTGAATCTGGGACATTGAACTTGTCTCTATAATAATAAGAAAACTGTGTCTGTCTGGCTGTAACAGGTAAAGTAGATGTGTTCATTTACTTTTGATGTGGCCAAAAAGAGTATGTCTTATTTGTTAAATTTTCTGACGTTACGGCACAACGTTAATAACGTTATTGTAACGTCAATATCTTAATGTAAATTAATGAAGCCATTACAATGCACTTAAACTTTTGAGGCCAAATAGCTTGGAAACGGGGTGGTGACGTCAGTCAGTTAATTTTTACCGAGTGGGTAACTAGGGACAGCCAGGGATTAAATTGAGTAAGTTTTCCAAACCTGGGTCCCGAATCCGTTTTAAAATTAACGGGTTGATGACGTCTTCAAAAAACCTTTAAACCACAATATCTTTGTAACTGTTCGTCAAGAGAACACGATCCTTGTATTTTAGATGGTCCTAGCTGACGTCAGCAAAACTTCTAAACCCTTATATCTCCCTAACCGTTCTTTGAAACCACATAATTTGATACATTATTTTGAGTAGCATTTCAGGTTCTATAAACAATACAGGCAACAAGTAAAATTTTTTGTAATATTTTTGTAATTATTGCTGACGTCATCAAAATCTAAATGGAGGATCTTTTTCATTTTTTCTCTGCATTGGTGATTTTTCCACGGGCTTAAACGACTAGTATTATATATATAAATTATTACTGTTAAATTTGTATCAGACGCACTTCTAACAGATTGCAGTCTACAATCCGAAAGGAAACTGTTGAAATCTTAATAAGAAATTGTCGACAAAAAATCATAGAAATTTTGAGTTATCAAAAACTTCGGTTAATTCGTAATCGAAACATGTTTAAGTCCACTTCCAGTGCCCAGTTATGGTCACAACCCATCTAGAGACGGCCAAAAAGGTTTTAATTATTTTACACCTGTCATTAAAATCTCCAATGCTCGAGTTATCGCTATCGAATTATCACTAGTGCGCTTGATCTATATGGCATTACTGGGGAAAAATATAATATATTTGGACGGCCGTAAAGTTTACAATGTGGTGAAAGTCTAATATAAAGGCTATTGCATTCCTTCTTCAACTGATACAGTTCATTCTGAATCAATTTCGAAAAACAGTGCCATGCACATGTTCGTTCTAATTTGTCTGTTGGGTTGTATTCATCAGACTGTATCATATCTTTGAAGAAATCGATTAAGAAACCATTTTTACATTTTTGCGTACTTAAAAGATTTTTTTTACGCAGTTGAAAGATTTTTTTTATTTAAAAGATTTATTTTACGTAATTGAAAGACTTATTTCACGCAGTTTAGATTTATTTCATGCACTTCTGGGTCAACGTATTATATAAAACAGAAAAACATATTATAAGACAGCAGTATAAAAGGAAAAGAAGCCTCTGATTCAGCAAGTAAAAAAAGTGGAAAAAAGAGTAGAGATCATTAACTTTTATTAAAGAGAAGAATGTTGCTGCTGCAGTGAATGTCATCTCCGATATCATAAAAAAGGGTTGCCTCGAAATGACAACATTTATCATTTCTTTCTCTCGGCTCCTTAATTAAAATATCAGCGTCCTAGTACAACGAAAATGTTATCGTAAAAGTTCATAATTAAAGGCAACGCCAAATTTTATGCTTCTCGCTGACAGACAAGCACAGAAATTGTCGAAAATATATATTTTAAGATATCTCAATTAACGCCCAGTGCTCCACTAACCACCCAATTTAATTAAGCGCCCATCACCAAGATTCGTGTTTGGCGCATAGATTGCACGATAAAGTAAGCTCACAAGGCGTATATGGTCATATATGGTACATTATAACTATAATGTTGATGTAAAAAACGTTTCTTGATATAGAAATAATTTCTGTTTTCTATGTTTCTCACTGGGCGCAAGAATAATATTGAAAGTAGTATTTATGTTGTGCTAATGTTTAAACTACCTTTGCATAGAGTAAACTGTGTGAAGAGTTTTTTAAATTCAGTTATTTACTTTTAGTGTTACCATGTTGGATGGACATATTGTTTTACTCAATTTTATTGGGAATTTATACAACATGCTATTATCTTAAAGTTTGTGTCCTGATATCTGTGGTAAAAACGGGCGACAGAAAAGAGCCCATTTTAAAGTTCTATCGGCTAAAGCGTAGAACAAAAACCAGTAAGTACAACGTGTGGACGTGTTTGTTTACATCTGAAGCTGCCAATTTCAAAACAAAAGCGCTACCATTTTCAGGAAAACTTTTTGGATTTGAGATATATTTCTCAATTGGAAATATATTTTCGGATTTGAAATATATTCCTCGACTGTAAATGTATTTTCGGATTTAAAATATATTTCTCGATTTTGGATTGGAAATATTTTTTGGGATCGACCCTGTTCAGCTTCCTTAAAATTTCCCTATACTATCCCACGAGGATGAGCAGAACCTAAAGTAATAATCTATCAAAAAGTTATTTTATTATAAAAACACACGAACTTATAATAACTGTTATAAGGACACGCATCATAAACACTTATTAACAATAACCAAAAATATGTAAGCCAAAATTTCAACTAATGATATCACTGATGCACCTATCACAAGTCCTATCAATCCACCAATTTCACATGCCATTTGATCCCATGAATATAACTCTTTTTCTTCCATTATTTTATATGTATCTACACGTTGAAACTGAATACTAATATGATACATAGGACTACTGTTATTCCTTCTTTTGCCTTTCCTCTCGTGATAGGTTGCCATTACTCCTAAATCTAAATCCTCACATGGAAATGCACATTCCCTGTTCTTTTTCGCTTCTTCTTGTCCGTAGAACCAAATACATAGTTCAGCTTCCTCAATGGTTGTATTCCTGCCGTATTTTTCCTTGATATCTTCGGGAATATACTGTTTTACATAATCTAACGTATCTCCGCATTTCTTAAACATTCCAATGTAGTTTTGCGATTCGATACAAGATCGCCTGGTGTATTTTCCTGGAAATATATCCCCTGATTTTCTGTTGGAGCAATTTGAAGGGAATGGGTATGGCAGACGCTTGATGACCGTTTTATCAAGCTTAATATCGAAATGTTTATCCGGTTCTAAGTCAATCTTCTTTGTCACGTCAACTTCATGTATCATTGGATCATGTGGAACAGCTAATATTTCCGGTGGCATATCCAACGTATCCGGAGATTTAAAGGTGAAATCGATTTCCACGTGGCTATATATATCATGCATGTCTCCATTATAGTTCCATGTTATGCACGAGTGGTTAAAATGACTTAACGATATGAAATAGTTACTGTTGGCGCATTGTTTTCCACCCCAACTTACACACCTCGTGATGTTGTAAACTCCATTGGACCAGAACCTATCATCTTTTGAAGTGATATTCGGGGATCGCATCTTATATTGTTGATTACAGGTAACATTGTGCAGGGCATGCTTTTTTCTGGCAGGAACGCCACAGTATGCGAAATAAGTGTCAATAAGCAAACGGTTTTCACAGAAAGTTACACTCGGAAAATAATTATGATCTGTTATTTGAGAACGAATTTCTGTGTACATACCAAATTTTAAAAACTTTGAAACTAATCCATGCACAATAACTATAGATAAGATAATTCCTCCTAGAAGCATTGTTGCCCAAAATATTGATTCTATTTTAGAGCCAGTCATTACCTTTGTTAAACCGTGAACAGTGAACGAGTTTACGTATTCGTCTATTTTCTTTTGAATTAGAAGTTTTCTTGATATCTGAACTTCATGCCATAAATTATCATCCTCACTGCTGATGTTGTTCTTGTCAACAAATAGGTATCCTGAAATAACAAGACCCTGTTACTAGCATTCTCATCATCAGGTTTTCTTGCGCTTAAGAGAGATAGAGTTAATATTAGATGTCAATCTTTGCTTCATACAATCGAGTTTAGCGTTGAGCCCTAATTGCAGCCACATTCGTTACATGGAAAAAATATAAAATTTGAGGTTCTTGGCATAAAGCCAACATGAAAATTTGTTGTGCGGGCGCTATATGAAGAACTATTTTCCATAATAACGGCATTTGCTATTTAAACTAATTGTTTATTCCACGCTTTTTGTGTGAAACCTGTATACTCGAACAGTTTAAATTGGCAAAAAAAATTTCTTCATTTAAAACGTTGTCTGTTTACACGTACATTTATGATCGATGAAAAAAAATCTGTGAGAGTATCTATGTTTATTAAAACTAAGTACCCGAATCGAGGAAACATTGTATCCATCTTTATTAAGATAATGGAATACAAATTTTAAAGTTCAAGACATCAAAACTTTCCCATCATTTTAAAATCGCTGAGTATTTCTTGTCGTAAATTTTGCATGCAGTACATTTTTACGGCGCCCTACGAACACTTGTTTTCTTACCTTCGTCAGAGCCCTTCTTGTCGTTCTCTATCATAATATCCATTGCTTCAAGCTCATACAGTTTGCCATTTACACTAGCACCATTTTGTTTGTGATTACATGGAGTTGTTCCCATGCTTTGATATTTAAGGTTGTTCTAAAATATGGAATAGAAGTGTTGATTAGCAAGAAAGAGATTATAATTTATCAAAGTAAGAAAGAAATGAATATCAACAACAGCTCATCTTGGATTTTTTGGCATCCTAAATGGAATATAATGAAAAAACAAGTCTTACTTAAGTATTTTTCCCCACAATATCAGTTGAATTACCTTAGAAGTGTTTTTAACACCAGTTTGCACTAATTTCTCAGATTTTCCACTGTTAACTATGCAAAGAATATGCTATGAATATATCTGGACGACAAAAAGAAGAAGAAGAAGAGCAAATTTATTATACTTGCTGAAATAAAAATTGTTTTCACCTTGTTCATCAAAATTATTAAAATGTTTCACTTTGATAATTTATATTCTCAATCCATTTAAATCTCTCCTCGCACGTTTATATATTCGCCTTTTCAAAATCACATTAACCGCCTCACCTGAATATCAATGATCGAGTGGATTATCACGTCTTTGTATATATCTTTTAAAAAGAACGTTAAATTGAGATGTTAGGATTTATGATGGGAATCATACTCGTTATCTAACACCTACTTAAGCACCTACTCAAATTTTTCCGGACTGTTACTTTCCAGGTAATTGAAAATATTAATCTTTCTTCTTAATTCGTATCATTTTTTTTCATGAAAATATTTTTAAAAACATATCTTTGAGTCTTTTTAAGAAATCAGAGCACCTTGATACTAGGATGCGATCATGAAATCAAATCTGTGGTAGCAGTGCTTTAAATATTTTATGGCCAATCTTCCAATAATAATAATGAAACAATATCAGTTTCATGTTTCAAAGAAAAAAAACACTTTGATATTGATTCTGCTGGTTGAATATGCGATAAGCATTTTGTTTTCTATTTATCTTCATACAATGATAACTATGAAATGTTGGCATTAATTAGGCAGAGGTCTGGGCAATCAATTCAAAGTTGTTAGGGGCAAAAAAAATCCTATCCCTGGTACTTCTGAACTAGCTACTCTTTTATATATCCTATTTGGTAAAAGCCATATCCATTAAAAACAAGACAATAGCAATTTCGTTTTTATGCCTGTTAATGTGATTAAATTTTAAATTGTAGAAATATTTTATTGCAGATAAAATAGGAAGGACCAATTAAACTATTTTCTTTCTCTTTGAACCATTAATTATTTTTTACACTTTCCAACTTTGTTTTCTCTTTCACATAGGTTCGTTCTAAAGGCATGCACTTAAAATAGAGAACACCGCAAGAATACCTAGGGCTAATTACACATCTTAATTTTTTTTCTCAAAATTTTTACTCTTTCTGCTTGTTCGAGAGCGAGTAGAAATATTCCAGCTCGTATTCGAAATTGAAAAGAGAAAATATTATATGTCCAATCAGAATTCTTAGAAATTGCTGATAGTGCAATAATTGACAAACAAATCTTAAAAGATGGTGTTCGCGCTTGATGTAAAAACGTAGGAGAGGGAATAAGAGATTAGACATAGATGCAGTAAAGTCATCATGCAAGTAGAGAAGAAAATGAAGAGAAGATCCAACCAAGACAACAGTGAAACATCAGAGGAATCAATCGCATCTACATTTCTACTCCTTGTGCTAGGTATCAGCGAAAAAGACAAAGTTAACCTGGAAGAACAAAGCAATATTGTTTACAAAACTCCGTGTAAAGATTATGATGTAGCATATATAGGCAAAACAAAAAGGAAAGTTCAACTGGGATGGGAACGTGAAAAACACATAAACAGCATCTCGTATCAACTTTCTGAGATTTGGTTGCCAGCCCTGAAAAAAATAGTTATTTCCATCTAGGTCCGGAAAATGGTAATTACTGTAATTACCTGTAATTAACAGCTTTTTCCTGATTGGTTAATTCTTATGAATTTCGATCCTGTGTAATTAATATAATATAAATGATTGCTCAACATCATTTTACTTTGCAGGATGATGGGAGAAGGATCTCCGGAAACGTCGCCTACTAAACTATCATGTTCAAGAAATGATAAACCTTCAACAATAAAATAAATATTGAACAGACAAACCGAGTCTATTTTATTCCCGATTTTTAATGAAATTAACAAATTGATATTATTTTGCCGCTTGAATGAAGTAAACAATAACTTATGGCAAAAATGTTAATGAATTTTATGTTTAATTTTTTTAAATTTTGTTTTATTTTTCCATCTCTTTTATTTAACTTATTGTACTTGCTGAACTATCTACAGTAGACATGTCGCAGTATGGAGCAAACGCTATCTTTTAAAATTTGAATTTTGTTTTATTTTTTAATCTCTTTTATTCAACTTGTTGTACTTGCTGAACTATCTACAGTAGACATGTCGCAGTATGGAGCAAACGCTATCTTTTAAAATTTGAATTTTGTTTTATTTTTTAATCTCTTTTATTCAACTTGTTGTACTTGCTGAACTATCTACAGTAGACATGTCGCAGTATGGAGCAAACGCTATCTTTTAAAATTTGAATTTTGTTTTATTTTTTAATCTCTTTTATTCAACTTGTTGTACTTGCTGAACTATCTACAGTAGACATGTCGCAGTATGGAGCAAACGCTATCTTTTAAAATTTGAATTTTGTTTTATTTTTCCATCTCTTTTATTCAACTTATTGTACTTGCTGAACTATCTACAGTAGACATGTCGCAGTATGGAGCAAACGCTATCTTTTAAAATTTGAATTTTGTTTTATTTTTTAATCTCTTTTATTCAACTTGTTGTACTTGCTGAACTATCTGCAGTAGACATGTCGCAGTATGGAGCAAACGCTATCTTTTAAAATTTATGAGCAATTTTAACGTCCGTTTTGATCAATATTTATGCACACGATTGTAGATTCCAGAACATTTTGTTTTTATGATGAACTAGCATAATAGCGGCTCTATGGAAAAACCCTAAGAAGGAGAAACAACAAGCTGTAATCGTAACATAGGCCTTAGCGTACGAATTTCCACTATAAGTAAAGTACATCAAAAATTTAAAAAAACTACGTAAAACTCGAGACAGAACTAAGAACAGTTTAAAAATAGAAATGGAAAAGAAAGAAAAATTGAGTTAACATAGAACTATAGATGAAATACTCTTAGTTCCACAAAAGTCAATGATTTGTTACCAGTCCTCTTTTAGTTCTGTCTCTATTTTATATTTCTCACACTTATCGGATGCAACTCTAATATACGGTGGTAAAAAATCCAAAAAGGCAATAAAATTGGTGTATGGATAAATTTTATTCACTGTTGACAGTTGAAGATATTAACAGTACGAATGGACTGTAACAAACGAGAGATTATTTCCCATTTCCCTCTGATCCTTTCTAAATTTAGATGAATGAATTAAGAAATGAATGAATGTGTAGGAGGTTTTTTCAAAAATTTGCCTTTACGAGTAGTTATAAAATGTCAAATGATCACAACAGATCTTAAGGCGTATGTTATTTGGTTAAACTCACAGTAGTCGACGACTTGAAGGCTTCAAGCGACAATACTTTGCTCCATGATGCATGCGTGATAGAATGGGCGGACGACTAGGGCATTCTTAAACGCTGTTTATCTAGCCTACGCTTCTGTAATGTAGCGTTTGCTGCAATTAATTCCGAAGAATAACCAACATAACTAACACGATTGTCTGTTCATTTACCTTCCCGATTGTAGTAATCGTCGATGAATTTTACGAAACTCTCCTAATGACTTTTTTGAGTAATCTGGTTTATCTTTGAAAATTTATATGCGGACAGAACTTATTTCGCCAGGAAAAACTTTGTCATTTTGTCCGATAAATTAGCTATAGTAGGACTTCCTGATTTGACTGATGCAAATCATCACATCCAAACATTTCAAAGTTAGTGAAAGTGACCCTTCTGAATATGAGGAAAATATCACACAAAGTAAATAAGATAGAATTTGCAGATTGTATTGGCAAAAAACAGATTGTACTGTCTTCCATGAGGATGGAAAATTTCTTAAATTGGTGGAAAAATAAGTGATGACGTTTATATTCCTGAAACCCTCCCCCACCCCTCCCTTACCCTAACTGTCAAATTAAGGAAATATCACATAGTCGATCCTTAAAGTACAAGCACTCTCACGTACTCACATATAGAGTGTTCGAACGACGAATCAGTTCACAACAACTTCCGTTTTCCAAAATAAATTTGCACGCGATAAAAGATTTAAATGTCAAAGGATTTAACCATTTCCACCCTCTCCGACATCTGATTGTTGTTTAGGATGGACGTTTCGATTGGTGAGTCATCCTTAAATAAAAAATACAATTGCTTGTAACTCTATCATACGTACTGTATTCTCTCTAAGCCATTGGTTGTGTGACCACAAGAAAAAATCGCCATGTAAAGATCTTTTGACTCAAAGACGACCAGCTTCCCTTTTTTTTCGTTCCTCGTTTTAGGAAATTGTCTTTTGTGCTGTTGCAACATATCAAAAAGGTTATCAATTTAAAATGTGAATAAAGTTCGAGAAAGAAGAGTGGGTTGCTTTTAAAATAATTAACTCTTTCTTTTAACGAACCGATAAAAAAAATCTGCTAAACTATATAATACCCAAAATAGAGAAGAATATTATTTTGTTTTTTAACTCTTGCACAACATGGCGCCTTTGTTTGTCTAAGCTAAATCTCGGTGGTATATTTTGTTTCAATGTTATATTTATACATTCTCTTCACTTATTGATTTCATTGTGTTTATTATATAAATGCAATAAACATTTTGGGATAATTTATACTTTATGTTAATCAATTTTTATTTATTTATCTATTTTTTGCTGTCTCTTAAACGTCATCTACAAATTGCGTCCTCCAAATAATTGGCACAAAATAAACCCCGTCGGTTGAAATATTCCACCGCCCGGTGAAACCCCTTCAATAAAAAAGCAATTGGAGTCTTAAACCCACATTTCATCAAAAAGGATTTTGTAGATCCAGTCTATAGAATTTGGAACGGAATATCGAAGAAAATTATGGTAAGGTAAATCAAATTTTCGATTTGGCAATTATTTAAAAAAATTGAAAAAAAATTGAAGTCATATATACATATATATATAAATAAAAGGTTAATGTTGAATTTTTCGCAATATGGCTCAAAGAGGTAGGGGGGGCAATTAAGAGAAAGGACTGGAAATTGTCAAAGTAATAATAACAAGAAAACAATACCTTCTATACTTTTGACGAGTACTCACTTAATGGCTCCCCGCCCACTTGATTATTAATTTTTGATTTTCTCCACTTTCTTCAATCGCTTCAACTTCCACCCTTAAATATCAATTTTTAATTTTCAATACACTTTTATTGAACTAACTTAAAATTAACAGTTAGCTCCCGGTAACTGGAATACCGGATAACTCGAACTTTTATTATTTCGAACCATTTTCTTTGGTCCTTCGAACTTTCGTTAATACTCTCTTATAAAAAACTCCAGTTAACTCGGATATTCGTTAACTCGACTCATTTTTCGTCCCACTTGAGGCATTTCTTCGGATAACTCGAAATTTTTACTCGAGAAAAGGAAATCAAATACTAGATAAATGTCAGATTTTAATATTTTTTTTAGTATTCATTAAATCCTGATGTAATATAGATAGATAACCTTGTCTCTCAACGAAAATTCAATTTACGAGGGATTTGCATGCCTTTTTTCTCGGTAACTGTCGCCCAACCTCTTGAAAAAATCGCTTTAACTCGAACTATAATCTCATTTTAGACTACATCCAACTTAACGGGACCTTCGTTTAACTCAAACATTGGTCAAGTCGAAATATTTTTCTCGGTCCCTTGGAGGTTCGAGTTATCCGGAGTTAACTGTATTAACATAATTTAAAATTAATAAACGAAAGAAAAATTTATTCGGCGCTCGAGAATTTAGACTATATCCTCTAAATACCTTCATGTGGTCTTTAAAAATGTTATAACCTTTTTATTTTCAACTGTTAAAAGGGAAACACAACTGTTGGAAATTCCACAAATTTAACAAATTAAGTCCACGCAAAAACAAAATTCGTGCCAAAAGTTTGTACAAATACGATATTATTATGATTATTATTGAAATTATTTACCCAGGATAGCCTCTTCAGTTCCTATTGGTACTGCTATCAACGAGGGTCCTGCGAAGGGGGTCCTAGCGCATTTAAATCTTCCATTTGAGCTACGAAAATCGTGCAAGCACAGCAATCGCTTAACTAGACAACCGCCTAAAATATCAATCCTATTCTCATGTTGAACGCTAAGCAGAAAGGATAGATTCACACTTTTATAGTCTCTGGCATGACTCGGCCGGGGTTTGAACCCAACACCTCCCGCACTGGAAGCGAACGCTCTACCACAAGGCTATCAGTCGGTGCTGATAGCACGTATACATTTGTATACTTACCTACATTTGATCTATGTGTTTCAATCTTCAAGTTTGTCTTTTTTTAATGCAAGAGTGTTGTAAATTATTGTATTTGTTATATAAGTAATAATGACATGTATGTTGGTCTCCAGGTGGTTATCATGGGGTTGTTGTATTTGTTATATAAGTAATAATGACATGTATGTTGGTCTCCAGGTGGTTATCATGGGGTTGTTGTATTTGTTATATAAGTAATAATGACATGTATGTTGGTCTCCAGGTGGTTATCATGGGGTTGTTGTATTTGTTATATAAGTAATAATGACATGTATGTTGGTCTCCAGGTGGTTATCATGGGGTTGTTGTATTTGTTATATAAGTAATAATGACATGTATGTTGGTCTCCAGGTGGTTATCACGGGGTTGTTAAGAACATATATATAGGTACTAGGGATAAAATTCAGACCAGGTTTGTAGAAAATATTAATCCAGAGAAATAACTCAATTTCTGATCCCAATGACGTCATTATATTGTTTTCCATACTTCAAATATCTTTAAATGGAATATTCTACATATGTACCAAGTTAAATGAAATAAGTGTCAATATTTCTGAAAAAAAACAATCTTTTTACCTGTATCGTTAAAATAGCAAACTATTTTGCATATATGACGTCACTTTTGGTCTCAATGACGTCATTAATATTGATTTCTTTATATGGAATCAATTTATTAGTACACAGTCTAAAAGTCTACCAAAAATCAAGGTTGTAGCGGCAGTTACACGTGAGAAATTGAAGTATATTGTATAATTTCCTATTTTAGTATATATGTTGTCATTTCCGGTCCCTGTGACGTTATCAAATTATTATGTTACTTGGAATGAGTTTGTGTGAAGACTTTCTACAACTGTACAAAATCTAACCACGAAGTAGTTTGAGATCTATTGCCCACGGGCACTTTATGTCCCCTTATGTTATGTTACACAAATCAAAAAAAGCCCAGGTATAATAGGGTTAAAGGATGATCTTTTTCTCAAGATAGTTAAATTTTCTTTGAGAGTGAGAAAATAACGGATTTAAATGTATTTCCGGATTGTATTTAAAAAATATTTCTACATTCGAAATTTATTTCTCAATTCTAAATTTACTTCATCAGTATATTTAAAGTATTTTTACAAATTGCAAGTATTTTTAATGGATTTGAAATATTTTTTCAGGTTGGTCCTTTTCGACTTCCATGGTGATTGCATTTCAAAAACAAACAAGAAACCTTGACGGTTTGAAACACTCGTCGTTTCTGTATATGTGCATGTTCATGAGTATTCTATTACTTATATTTTGATAGATGGGATTGCTTAAGCCATAACCGCTTCCATCGATACCGGTTACCGTCTGTGTTGCTTCTACTGTTCTAGCCAGTCGCGAAGTTCCAGAAGGGAAGTACGAAAGTTGCTTCAACAAACAACATGACAATGCCTGTTGCATGACGAACCAATTAGATTACTGATTTTTTCGCGGTGAGCGAATTGCATTTATTTCTTCATTTAAAACTCTGGATAAAATGGCAGCATGGCGTATGAATGTTCTCTTTGGTGAAAGTGTGGTGGTGATTAAGCAACGTAGAATGGCGCAATCCAGAAAGCAACCTAGAACCCCAGGTAAAATAGAACAGACTTTACTTTCTCCTACGCATACGAAGAAGTGTTTTGTGCTGCTGTTGTATAGATAATAAGGCCTTCATGAGTGTTAAACTTTAGGTAGTTTTAAAGTTAATAAAACGAGTGACTACTACACTACTTCTACCACTACTACTTGCATAGATAGTTACCTAGGTATAGCTAGGTATAATTTTTTGTATGTATGTAGTTAGCTATAATTTTTCCATGATGATGTATATCTTTTATTTTATTTTTTAGAGAAAGGAACTGGTCAAAATTTGGAAGGATATGTGGTGCAACTGTCTCCAATACAGACAGCCAAAAGTAATTCAAGTACCAAATTTTTCGACATGACGTTCAAAACCGAGGATGAAAAGTTTCGTGCTGTCTGTTTTTCGCCAGAGAAACGACGGAGACTTGAAAAATACTTCGAAAGTGGTACCAGTTGCCAGGTCACCAATGTTATGACTGGCAACAACAAGATGGAAGTAAAACTCACAAACTTTTCATCCATCAAACCAAAAACAGTCCCTTTCAAGAATGAAAAAATCGAGTGGCAGTATCACACAATTGATGATATCATCAATGAAAACTTTCGCAATTGAACATGTGAATGGAAAAATTACCAACATAAGTGTCAAGTAGTTCAGTTTGAGATTTTATTGTTTTTTTTGTATATATGTTGTGCCCACTTCGCTTTTATGAAGTCTTCTGTTTAGAAACGTTTTTGGCTGTAAATATGTTTATATATGGAAAAAGTTATGTTTGTTTGCAGTATGCAAAAAATCTTTTGTACAAGCCTTTTGGTGTGGTTGAAGCACTTTGATTCTGAAGTAAGCCGGTTGACACTGAGATATTACCTTGCGCAAGAAACTGCTCTTTTGAAAGGGCAATTATCAAGTAATTATACCTAAGAAGAAAGGCAGAAACAGTACTTTGTAAACGTTTCGGAGTTTCTTGCATATGTGAAAAAATTATAACATTTGTTCGTTTCGAGCGCGCGCTGCTGTGAAGGTTGCCCTTTAAGCCGGGTTTCCACTAGGCGACGTTTTTCGCGCGAAGCGAAAAATAATTTTTTCCCTCCATATTTTTCTCTTCAATTTATTGCGCAATATACACGACATTTTTTCAGACACAATGGAAGAGAACAATAGAGACTGAAATTTTTCGCTTCGCGCGAAAAAAGTAGTCTAGTAGAAATCCGTTTTTAAGCTATATCTCCATTCAGCGCTTTTATCGCTGAAGCGCAAAAAGCGCCGGCAGGTGGCTGCGATTTTGTCGCGCGCTCGCCATTAAATTTAATTTCCATTATGCGCACCAAACTTTCGAAACTTCGAACATGAACGAAACGCGAAAAGATATGCAATGGCTGCTGTGATGCGTGGGGGTAAAAATAGCCTGTGTCATGGTAAAAAATATGCTGCTTGCGAAACAAAAGTCAATATCTGCTGTTGTTTGAGTACTTGGTGTTGTTGGTGCTGGTTTGTTGGTTGTTGATACACGTTTCTTATTGATTCCAAGTAACGATAACCTTCTTTCGCAAGTTGATCGCCTTCTCAAATTTATTATCAACGAAACCTTGACTCACATCCTCATTTTGAACTTCTAGTTCTACTTGCTGGTTTATTTGCTCTTGGCGGTTATAAAAGCTAAAAAATGAGGTCGGTTGGTTTTGCCTATTATTATTCTGAAAATGGAATAAACATAAACATCAAGAAAAATGAAGAATGGAGAATATATATTTGAAAGTGGGGACATTTCTATACAGGACAACAGGTGCTGTATTATTATCATTCAATGGACAATTTTTGTATTTTGTTCAGTAAACTGTAAAGAAGTTTGTTTATGTGCGAATACCATCCACGAAGAAGTGCTCTGTTCAGCGGTACTGTGAGGGAGTTTCATTTTTAATTGATTCTGATTGGTTGAGAAAAGTAGAGTGCGAAGATCTCGGCGATAAAGTAGGATGAATTCAACTTTTTCTCTTCAGCGCTTTTGTCGCTCTTTCGCATGACACGTCGGTGCCCCAGCGGTAATTCGTCATCAATGCGGATGCTCCGATCAGAAGTCACGGCGCTTTTTGCGAAATAGCGACAAAATCGCTGAATGGACATATAGCTTTACGGCCGTAGTTGAGCGGGCGCGGGTTCAACTACCAAGTGAAAAGTTTTGTTCATCGGACGGACGATCATATATATTGCGCAATATCCTCAGATTGCTCAGAGCGCGCGTTCAACTGGAAACGGGTCTTAAAATACCCATGCACGGTCTCACCTCCGTAACACGTGACTATCCATACATAACTGTCTCACACTACGTTTCCCCGAGGCGACTATCCATACATCACCGCTGTCTTCGCGCTACACTTTCCTAAGGCTGAGAACGTTTCAATGCGTTGTTTTCACGACACATCGTGATCGAGATTTTCGAAAGAAAAATGATTTGAGAAATTTCAAAACAAAATGCGCATGCCCGAAACTTTCTCACACCAATGTGTCATGGATTAGGCAATAGAAATAATTAAGCGAGTAACTTATTGCATCAACCAATCACAAGACTTGAAAACTTATCCGCGTAGAGAGATTTACCCGTGGTTTCACAAATCGATTATAAATTTCATGATTAGTACGCAAATAATTTTGAGTCATAAATATTGTTTCGAATAATGCATTAATACATAAGAAATTAATACAAACATTGTTCCGCTGACGTTTTGACGAAGTAGCAACCTGCTGCTCCACAAGATTGTTCTATAACATTCTGCATGTCAATCGTATATGTCCCAGCATAGAACGTAATGCGTTTTCTTTCCATTATAAGATTAGGCAAGTCTGCATGTGAATCGTATATGTCCCAGCATGGAACGTAATGCGTTCTCTTTCATTATAAGATTAGGCATGTCGCCATGTGCATCGTATATGCCCCAGCATAGAACGTAATGCGATTTCTAGATTGCCTGATGGATTAATGCTCACGTGATGGTTCAGACGAATATAAAGGCTGCATACGATCTGTGTAGTCTTCAGTTGCACTCGCGTGACTGTTGTAGCAAATGACAAGCATTAGAGAAAAGCTATGAATGAGAACAAACAATTTTCAAAACAAGAAAAAGTATCGTTTCAGCAGTTTATAGGTTTAAATAACAACAAAATACTTTTGAGGTTCATTATTGCAAAACAATGAAAAAAAATGAAGCTTATCTTAGTGTAAATATGAACTAAATATTTTCTAGCCAAGATAGGGTCATTCGTCGGAAACTTTATTACAAAATAATTGATATGGCTTACCAAAATATGACGACTTGGGCATCAAATAGTTGTGAGGTCATTGGTGTGATACACTTGCGCTGATGATTGCAATTACTTTCAATCGAATGAGGTTGAACAGTTTTAGGTGTAATACAGCACACCAACATTTTTTGAAAAACCTAATCCAAAATAACAGAACATGAGAAGAAGTTCATAATGTAGACAACCATCTTGTTGATAGTAGAACAATGTGATTTTGGTGGTTGATTAACTTCAGTGAGCATATTATTCACTTACTGCAATGTCACATAAATACAAAAGGTATATATACAACCAAACTACTAAAAATATTTGAACAAATGTATTTTTTTAATAAAAAAATATATATATAAATATCTAAATAAATATCTATATAATATATATATATATATAGACTGAAGAAGATTTGAAAAAAATCGAAAATTTTATACCACACCATGTGTTTTGAATGTTTTTATATTCATACACACATAGACGAAACTGGTTTTCCTTGTGTATACACTAAAGAAGATTTGAAAAGAATCGAAAATTTTATACCACACCATGTGTTTTTAATGTTATATTTAATATAATAAATATTAATATATATTTAAAATATGCTAACAGGATGATATCATCATCGTAACTCTATAAAAGTGGCTGCAAAGTTGATTGATAAAAATATGGCTTGTCAGTTTGTCAGCGTGGTGTCGTTGAAAGGCTAAATTTGATAGCATCATGATCAGAGAAATGTATACACTTGACATAGCAATTAATGCAGTACATCGACAAAACGCTACTCTTCACATAAACATGATCAAGGATAGCACCAGCTAGATGAGTAGGTCCTGGTACAATTTGTGTATAATCATTCATGATATCTGCTAATTCTGGCTGGTCAGCTTGGGCATTTATATTGAAATCTCCAAGTATAACATGTATGTCAGAACTTGCAATTTTCCTTGACAGCATGTCGTAAAATGTCTGCAGATGACTGTTAACTTTTCTGTAAATAACCATGACATTAAGAACATCAGATGAAAAGGACGGTTTGCGAAGTGAAACAGAACTGACCCCAGGATTATCATGAATATTATGAACCAATATATGCTTTCGAAAACACAATGAAATACTTTGAAATTTGTCCGGGTTGCAGTTATGGTGAACATTGAAAGAGGACAAAGTGTTTTCAATACTTTGAGTATCTTGATTAGGATATAATTGTGTTTCAGTTAAACATAAAACATCAGAGTTCATCAGTGCAACATCAGAATCAATATCAGTAGCATGCCGAGGCAATGATCTTGTATTTAATAGTGTGATAGATAATGTGTTGTCACTTGGTGGACAAATATGTTCAAGAGGTTGCAGAACACTTTCTTGTCTAAGGCGTTCATACTCAACAGATGCACGCATATCAGATTTTATTGCTGAAGTATTGAAATGACCAGACAAAAACATGCCATCTAAGGATGTCACTCTGCTCAGCGCCACATACATTTGCCCATTATTGAATGATCGCTGCCTTAATAAGTCGAAATTGATCACAGCTTTGTCTAATGTTAAACCTTGAACTTTGTGAACAGTACAAGCCCAAGATAACATCAACGGAAATTGAGTACGACGAATTATAGGAGATGTTGCTTTTGTGACTCTGAGTCTAATGTCTGCAGAAGAACGTTCAATTGGAACCCATGCATTAGCTCGACCAAAATTATCCTTTGACATGGCAGTGAAACCAGCATTAGAGTCATCAAGGTGTAGGTATATTTTTAATACATTTTTGTTTGAGTCGGTGGTCACATGTTTCACAGTTCCAATCTGACCATTGATTAGTCTATCTGCAATGTCTATATTCACAGTAAGCATCACCCTTGCATTAATCTTGATTTTCAGTTCCTTTGTAAGACCCCCTGTTTCACTTTGATTACAGTTGAGTGCTTTATCAATGGTAGATTTCGGGATATTTTTTGGTAACTGATCAATTGATTGAAGAGTAAAACAGTTGCCACTAACTGAATCTAACATGAGTTCATTGTGAGCCCTAGCTGGCGCGTTTTCAGCAAATATGTGCAGAGCATCATAAGGATATTCCGAATCGGCTGATGAAATAACTCTGGATTTTAACAACTTTATATCACAATCATCTAAATTCGCCAATCTTACTTTATTCAGTAAGTCAATTAGCTGGCTATCGCCTCTCTGCCTCATTACCTCAGTGAGTTCTGCCAATTTGAAATACTTCCACAGATGTGCAAAATTAAGCCAATCATTTTTGAAATCTGCAAACACAGAACGTTGTTGCACTGGAGGTAATTGATACAAATCACCACATGCTATAACGGTAACACCTGCAAATGGAAGTTCTTCACTGCAACTAAATATCTCGACTAAACGCATGTGAATATATAATAACTGTAGATTAGATACCATGGAAATTTCATCAATGATAAGCACTTTGATGTCAGCCAACTTATTACGCAAGGTAGATCTCATTTTGTCATTCAAACGAGGTAGATTTGCTCCAAAATAGCCCACAGGTATTCCCAAAGCTGTGTGAATAGTAGTGCCGTTGATATTAATCGCAGCAACACCAGTAGGTGCGACAAGCAATACTTTTGGTCTATTTAATTCTCTTGATCTGTATGAAAGCACTTTTGACAATGCATGGTACATAGTTTTAATCAGATGTGATTTTCCGCAGCCACCTGCACCAGTCAAGAATACATACAATGGTTCGATTTTGACTTTTTTTAATGCTGATAAGTTTTTTATATGTCTACGGGCCCAATCATAAAGCACATCAAAAATCTGCTTCTGTTTAAAATTTAGTGACAATATCATGGTATTCAATTCTTGGTCATTCATGAAAACAGGGGCAGAGCTTGGGGCAGGAACTTCAGAGTTAAAATCTACAGCACCATCAGCTATATCCTCATTTTCTGATAGACTGTCAGTCTGTTCTGTTATTTGGTCCAAGACTTCATCGTTTTCCTGGGCAGCAAAGGAATCTTGGTTTGAAACAACATTGGTGTGTAGGTTCATTAACGCAGCATCAACTAAATCACTGAATGGCTGAAAGACATGTTTGTTTTGATTAACTAAAGTTAAAACACCGGGTTCATTAAGTTTTTCTATATAGCTCCCATTCATAGACATCAGATCACCTTCTTTTCTGAATGGATAATACAATAAAAGTAAATGGTGTGCATATTGTTCAGGGCATTTATGCTTGTTTGGCACATGAAATCTTAATACTGACTTCACTTTACGGCATTTAAGTTTTTCATTTGTTCTCATCAAAGGTATTGGTGAGGGATAGGTACTTGTGTTATGGTTATTTTCCAAATCATTTTCAAGAAGTATAGTAGGTTGGCAATCATTGTTATCATCGAATTTACCAGCTAAATAGTAATTAGCAAGAAAATTTGCATAACAAAATTGATCTAAAACAGCATATTTCCCCTTATCAAAGTTCAAATCAGGTCTATCAACATAACGATCAAGCATATTCCTTTGAAATACATCACAGCTATCTTCAGGCAGTTCATCAATCTTCTCTTTACTCAGGCATATTCTATATCGCTTTTCAGGTAAATTTGTATTTGCAAATACAACTTTAGGAAATGTTCGTCTGAGCCAAAGTTCAGGCATTAATAAGTAAACAGCTTCTTGAATTGAGCACTGCCTCTTTGTTGTGAAAATGCGTGCTATTGATCTCATCTGTTCAACATATGTCTTATCCGAACAGAAAGCCTCTTTTGCAGCTTGTTTCATTGCTTCTGATGTCTCATCCTCACATTTGGAGAAGTAGGCACACATGTATGTGACAGCTTTATAATGATTAAACACTGGCTGAATATCAATATTAGCTTCCCATGCTAGTAAGCCTTCTTCAAAATAATTGTTTACAAAACAAGAATTTGGTGGTCGTCTCAAGTGAAGCTGGAAATCATTATCACTGGAAATACCTAGTGCATGATAATATTCATTTTCAGTAATATTAAGTTCATTCAAGATGTCTGTTATAGTAGGCACCTGCTCAAAGTTCTCTTTATCTGAATATAGAATATTTCTCTGCCTTGGATTTAAATTACAATCAATATAAGCCTTGACCTTATTCAATATTGCCTCTCGTTTTTCGAAAATTATGCTACGTTCAGCAGGGTTTAAGTTCTCACAAAGTGGGAGAGCAACAATAGTCTTTTCAGAGAAAAAACGACCAAACTGGTATCGACAACTTTCATTCTTATATTTTCTGCACGATTTTGAGTGAGAATGTACCTGATAAGAGGTTACTAAATTAAACAATTCTAAATTCTGTTCTCGTTCTGGAACTTTTGCCTTGATAATTGCATCAACAAATCTAATATATTCATCAACGTTCTGCCTGGTCAAGGTTGGTGCATTCAGAACCCACAAAAAAGAATGGATGTGTGGACTACCACGAATCTGGAATTCAACACGAATAGCATGATAGGTAACTTTGCCAAGAGGTCCATCTACAATGATTTCTTTGAAAAAATATTCAACACGGTATTGGAAATGGCGAGCTAGTAGAACAGGGTTTAAATTTAAAAACCGGC
Source organism: Hydractinia echinata (assembly GCA_030067915.1). Classification (NCBI taxonomy): domain Eukaryota; kingdom Metazoa; phylum Cnidaria; class Hydrozoa; order Anthoathecata; family Hydractiniidae; genus Hydractinia; species Hydractinia echinata. The sequence goes on from JASGCC010000005.1 coordinate 4,593,999, forward strand.
ATCGTTCAAAGTAGGTCATATTGATGATTTCCTCATCAGACAGATTTTCACCATTCAGTTTGGCAATTATTGATATTAGTTCATTCCACCTCAAATCAGCACAACTTAAAGTCATAAAGAAAGTTGGGAGACCAAGCTGTTTTACCATAGATAGAACCTCTGAAAGAAATCGCTTCCAATAGGCTGGTGTTCCCTTCACAGGACTCATGAATTGAAAGCCTTTATCTTCCGCAATAAAAGACTTCACAGCCTCTGGAAAATTTCTTGACAACATTCCTGCTGTAAGAGAATCAGTTGAAACCTTTTTCATGGCAATATTAATTTGGCTGTTCAGATTGAGTTGTTGGATGGTAGATAATGCATAAAATATATAATCAGAGTCCTCCGCAAACTTTTGTGTATAATTCAAGAGACGTTGGTTAAAATACTTTACTGGACTCAGTTTAATATCACGTTCAGATTTGTAACCAAATTTCCCTGTTGGGAATAGATGAGGGTGTGCTAATTCTTCACAGTATAGATCCTGTAACATTGAAAGTGGTATCTCACCTTCGCCTGGTGCTATGCTAAAATCCCCTGCTTGAGGTACATTAGATAACATCATAGTTTCATTGGAGACAAGCCTATGCAAGTCTAAAGGGTTTTCAATGTCTTCAAGGTCAATGCTGGTTCTATGCGAGTCACTTGATAAATGTTCTGTTTCTTCAGGTTCATTCAGGCTTGTAAGAGATACAGGAATTTGACTTTCATCAATCACTATATCTGCATACAGGGGATTGTGCTGTTTCAAATAAAGCAGAGCTGCTTTCACACGCTGTGGATTAACAGGTTCAAAATATACATGCCCACGAAAAGATAATTTCCGTTTCAATTTTATCATTAATATGCCATTGCTATCTGCACCGTGTGGCAATGTAGTAGTAACATTTTGGCAATCAATGGGAACATTACAAATGCTACCTTTCAGTTTAGGAGATTGACCTTTAGGCATAATTGCTATTTTTTTAAATAATATTCTTCTCGCAACAATAGTTCTTTCTAGCCTATTTAAATTTTTTAAATCATCTGGTAAATCATATAGTTCTAATTTGTTCCAGACAGCTTGTGAAGGGGTTTGAGATTTCACTAACTTTTTATGACATGATTTACAAATATAGGACATTCCATCATTACTTAAGACAGTGTGGAGTTGCAGATCAATAGGATACTTTTCGGAAGAGAAAAAAACAACAGATCTTCTGTAATGGCAACGATGACATACAACACAAATAAATACTGGTCCCTCTTTGACAGCACTTTTAAACCTTTCTATTTTCTCAGCCATTGCTTCGTCCTTGTACCAGCCACATTTCTTTTTTGATTGAGGTTCATGTGAGTCTTTGACAAATAACCTTGTTTTCCTGACATATTTTCGTTTTTGAGCAGTTTTACGGGATTTGGCTATACTAACATTAATTGATTGTGCTACAGTCTCACTCACTACAACTTGTACATACTGCATTTCAAACTGCGTTTCAACAGAATTTTCCATTTTATTCATATACAAATCCTTAATGTACTTTTGTACGTTTGTAAGATTCCTAAACTTCAAAAGAACAGAAAAGCCATTCTGACAAATCTGACCACTTTCATCCCTGCTATGAGAGTCAAACAGATAAATGTAATTTTTATCCCATATGATAGCAACACTGTAACCACTTGTGGTAAATATTAAACCAGTACCAACTGTTTCTGAATTCATTTGTCCATGAGCTAAGAAGTAATGTTCATCACCCAAAAGAGCTGACGTACTACTCAGGAGACTTATAGCAATTTGAAAACGATCAATATTGATAGATGTTGGTAACTCATAACATGCCATGGGTCTGTTGAAATTTGACTGCTTAAAATTAGCATCGCCATGTTCTAAGATGTTATCTAAATCAAATGATTTCCAAACAGAAATTCTTTTGAGTTGGGACCAACATATAGCTAGAAGAGCATTGCACATACACTGAATACCAGCAGTTTCACCAAACTTTTTGTCGCCTTGATTAAATGACCCATTAACGGATTTAATATGGTAAGCCGGACCTGGATTAGATTCAATATCCCCGCACAATAATAATAGAAGTTTGTGCAAGAAAGAAGATATCGTAAAAACATGGCAGAAAAACATAATTAGCTAGTTACATGAAATAAAATAATACACTAAGTCAATGGAATGATGAATAATATTCAGCACGACGTACCTTGGTACCTAAAGCAGCTTCCCCAGGTATTGAAAGTCTTCTCGATCTAGCAGTTTTAAATTTCAGTGAGTGAAGGCAGACTTTGCAGAACAACAACACACTAGGCACACTTTGTACAACAACAGTAGGTCAGTAAGTCTAGCAAGATAGCAGATTGCATGAAAGCAAGATAAATATTCCAGCGATACTTCATTTATATTCCGCTACTATTTTTTAAAAGAATTTCGTAGAAATGTGAAAACACAGCTAAGAGTGCTTCGATTCTCAGCGGGCAGTGCGCATGCTTCGACTTCAGCGGTAGCGATGCATAAACGACTGGTCTGTGGTCTGCAAAATACGGGTTAAGACACGCACAACATGATAAGAAGCGGGAAATAGGGTCGCGGAAAAAAAGAAGAATTATGGCGCGGGGGAGCGGGTAAGTTACGATATTCGGTCAGATCGCATGTCACTTTTGGTCGCACAAGCCGAAACCAATACACTCCTCTCCTCCGGGACGAGTGTAACAAGAACCCCTCAGGGACTTCAAGATTTCCGCCATTAGCAACATACAATGGCAAACTAGGGTTTTAAATAACCTAGAAAATCCTGCAATTTGAAGTATAGACTGTGAAATCAAGGAATATGGGGGAACATTGAATATCCTGAAATTTCAAAATTTAAACCTCAATTATTATGATATTTTCAAATTACGTACAATAAAGCTAAAAAATAAATAAATACAGATTTACATGTAGTATTCGAAACGTTTGTCTTGTTGTAGAAAATTCCAAAGTACAAATCAACAACATTTTCTTAACAACTTCAATTGAATCAAGTACCGTATATAACGGATTAAGCATCCGGGGCGCTTATTTAAAAATCTTGACAGGGGCGCTTATTGGCAGGGGCGGTTAATTCAGCAGGGGCGCTTATTAGAGCTGGGGCGCTTATTTACAAATATTTCCCTAACCCCGGGACGCTTATTGGGCACGGGGCGCTTAATCTGTCATTTACGGTAGTACAATATTCCATTACTTCAGAAATTAAAATATTTTCATTTGAATGTCCTTAAAATAAACTCTATTCTGGTTGTTTCTTGCCGCCATTTGTCCTTTCTTCTTTCCTGGTCGTTTCAGCTCGTTTTCTGTTTCATCAGTAAGTTTCTATTTTAGCAAGTTTTAGTAGTTGAGATGGAAAAATCAGAAAAAGAAGACCAAACCGCTGTTCAATTGGTGCTAATATGAAAGAGGTATACCAGTTTAAAAAGAGTCTAATGAAAGTATTCTTCATTATCTTCAACAAACTGCTAAATAATTATTTTATCGCTCAATGAAAAAGGAAAAAGTAATTATCAGAAAAGAAAAAAAATATTAAAAAAAATCCATATGTAGCCGCCGTTAGTCATGTTTGTGTTTTTTCAGGTCCATTTTGGGAGAATCTAAAATGCAATAACTCTAGTAAAAGGAAAGTTATTGCTTTGGAATTTATAATGTTGTGATTTTAGATTGGTCTGATGGAATTAGCATAAAAAATAATTTTGTATTAGCATTACTTTTCGTATTTAGGAATATAGGAATTTTAAAAGAAATTCTCTTGCTCGCTCACTCACCACGTTTGATTGAGCTCACTTTTGGAATGTGATGCAGTGGAGTACGCGTAGAAATTGAAAACGCTAGAAATGTTGTGACGCAACTGTGTACTTCTTAATAAAAACACATGTCGTGTTTATGCTTCTCCAAAATCTTCTCATTGGCTCATACTGAAATCATAATACGTCCTTAGTAAATAACCTATTATGGCTGATAATTATCAAATCAAGGTAAATAACCTATTATGGCTGATAATTATCAAATCAAGGTAAACAAAGAAGGTAAATAAGAAGGATGAAAAGTCACCAAATTTAACTTTAATCAAAAATTAAAAAAGGGTTCCTATCCTACGGTTTAAGGGCTTATCAGTTTACAATCCCAGACATAAATTATTGCAAAGAACGGCGGAAGTTCAAAGCTCGTACACTAGAAACTTGTCAATGTTCACTTGTCAATGTTAACAGCGGAGTTAGGCTCTTAGGTTATTTGTTTAGGTCTAAAATGTGCACATTTGTGCTGCCGTCAGCACGTCTGATTTCCACGGTTTTTCGGACCCTTTCAGGTCGTGGAGCGGGTTGTTCATAATGTGCACATTGCAGAAAGTGCAGCCAGCGTTTTTTGACGTTGGTTACTCAACCTACACCCCTGTCAAAGTAAAACTTTTGCAGCCTACCGGCCGCTTTGTAATGGCCAAGTGATACCGTCTGGCTATTTCGGGAAATAGTTAAAGAAAGAGTATTATGGCTTGAATACACCTTTTTTTAATTAGTTTTCTTTGATTCACAACTGCCTTTTCTCAACTTTTTTAAACGAAATGAATGTGATTTTTGAAATCCTCACCTGAAACTTGATAAAATGTGAAATCTTCAGATTCATACATCAAACAACAACTTTTTTAGGTTTTTAAGTTATGAGCTAATTGACCTCTGCTTGAAACTGAGGCTAATTAGTACAAGTCGAAAATTAAGAAGATTTTGAGCGTAACATTAACACCAGCAAAACAGCATTTTCACATGTCGGATAAAGAAAAAAATATATGCACACATCAATTCAATGATGCTGAATATGATCCCAAAGTCAAAACATCAAAATTCTAAATTTTGGGGGGTGTTTTCATGTGATTTGTTTTTATTTCTTACCAAACATTGAGTTGTCTCACTTAATTTTGTGAACGGTTGTCTGAATTTTAAAAAACGAAAACGCTGATATCTCATTTTGCTGGAACCTTTTACTTTTTTGTAATCACGTTGTTGTGGAGTATCCGGGGCACAGATGGCATTTATGCAATTCTGTCGATAGCCATAATGGCGACATAAGCTGCCACGTTTCAGTTTTACAGTTTTTTTGTCATCTATATACATAGATGCCTTTCGAAACGATATTATAAAAACAAACACAAGTAAAACGTTCCCAGCAAATAATTATATTATAAATTATATTATATTATAGTCTTTCTATATATATATGAACATGTATACGTGTAAAAATCGTGCTTTTCAGATGAAAACAAAACAACGTAAACTAAATATAATGTCAAACAACGTATCTATGCATCTGATGTTTTGTACCAAGACAAGGGAATAAGAGGCAAAGAGCTTCTGCAAAGGTACCCACAGTTTTCGAAGGCGTCGATATACCGACATGCACGCAAACCGATAGAAGAAACTGCACGAAAGGTGAAGACTCGTGACTGCAAAACTAACCGAACGTGAAAAAAGAGTAATTTTGCGTCAAATACAAGGACTACGTACGGACGTTGGGTCGTTTACGACCAAACGTTTACGTGAAACCGCCAGCATCAAGAAAAACATGTGCGACGAGGCAGTAACGAGATTCCAACACTCATCGGGATACCACTACCTCCATTCTCTTAAGAAGGGTCTTCTGACGGCAAACGATTTGCGTCTGCGTTTGAAGTTCGCGAACAACGTGAAGCACATGTCGAGGTCCGACGAACTTTGGACAAAGAGGATTTCCTTTTATTTTGATGCCGCCGGCTTCCAACATAAATACAACCCGAGTGACGAAGCACGATCAACAAAAACAATGGCATGGCGAAAACGTTCTGAGAGCTTGCAGGCACACTTCACAGCGAAAGGCAGTCATGTTGGGTCAGGAGGAAAAGTTTGGCATTTCATGGTTGCAATAGAGTATGGGAAAAGTGTCATCCTTTAAAAGGTTCGAAGGAAGAATCAACGGAGAAATGTTCTCCCACTTTGTGAGGAAGCATTTTCCTTCGACGTTTAGATACAGTGCTAATCCGACAGCAAAACCTTTTCTCCAAGACGGTGACCTAAGCCAAAACAGCAAAAAGGCCTCTACTGCATTAGAGGAAATTGGCGCATCTATATTTGCTATACCGCCGAGAAGTCTGGATATGAACCCTATCGAGAACGTTTTGAACCACACAAAACAAACCTTACACGCACAAGCACTGGAGCAGCAGATAACGCTCAAAAACGTGGAAGAATTCTCGAGCCGTGTAAAGCAGGCGCTGGAGAACACTTCAATACCATATATTGACAAAACCATTGAGTCCATGAATGACAGAATGTGCGAAATAATAAAAGCTGGTGGCAACAGGATAAGGTATTGAAGATTAACCAACATTTTTTTGTCATCACACGTTTAGTTATTTGTGCATGACTTAACTGCTGTATTTAATTGTGAATGTATATAGTCATGTAAAAACGTTTTAGCGTGGGGACAAACAAAAGGACCCTCAGACAGCCAAAACAAAACTCTGTATATTCCTCGTAACGGAAATGGCAACACGTAACGCAACACGTAACGACACGTAACGCAACACGTAACATGAATTCATAGACAAAACAAGAGGTAGACCGACACGCTTCAACATTAAAAAAGTTACATATATGGCTTTTATAAAAATGTAGCGTTATGTGTGTTACGTGTTCCAAAATTACAAGGCAACACCACAAAGCATCCAAAATTAGGGCCGTTACGTGTGTTGTTACGTGTCGTTACGTGTTAACAGAACAGGCTGTTTGCAAAAAACGTTTTTAACTCACACATTATTGTCAGTTCGGAAAAGCACTTTGGGCAGGGAGACAATTGGCGTTGCACTTCTGCTGAGATTTGCGAGAAGAAATCAAAAACTTTCCAAGACACAGACATCATTTCAGTCTCAACTGGATCAGCAGTGTTGTATCTGCCACTGTATTCGGTTCGGGCTTTCCCCGTGGCAAATACAGGGGTGTCGCCGTCAATGCAAATGTTTGTGATTTTTTGGTGCTGGCAGATGGACAGTCTGTCTCTCCAACAACGAAAGCAGCTCTTTCCAGGCAATCATTTCTGAATTCCAACGGAAGTCATTTAGAAATATAATCTCTGCGTGCCCCGCACCGATCCACGCATACTTGTCGTTTAACGGGTTTGTAAAGGCCTTAAAGATCTTTGTTAGTGGTTGCAACAAAAAAGTTTTTGCGCAGTTGGCCAGGCCAACTATCATGATATTTCTAAACTTGCCTCTGCCCTGCTCCAGCAGGTCACGAACGGCTTGGGCAAATACTACAGGGTGTATGCGGTTGCTTGTAAGCACCTCTATGGCACATTCTAACCAAAGTCCGTTGCATCCCTCATCGACGCATTCTCTACTTGCAAACTGCAGGATAATGTCCAGGCGATGAGTACTTCTACGCCGAGCTCCGCAGAAGCTGCGTGCATTTTCCACGAAGCAGAAATTAAATCTGGCAACGCCTCAGCATTGTCAGACATTATGAAACTGGCAAGGTCAGGTTTTCCTGCCTCCCTTTGTTCACTGGCTTTTGCGAACAGTTGTATTTTGTCTTTTATGTTGTGTTTGACAATAAAGTCAGACACGTCTAAATATTTTTTGTTTGTTCCCCGCTATCTAGTTTTGTTCGTTTATTATTGTTTTTTTGTTTGCGTTCTTCAGCGTTTTGTGTTCGGTGAACCAATGGCCTGGAGGTCAGGGTGATTCCCACTGTGGAAAACTGTTTTGTCGCTTTTACTAACATATTTGTATGCTGCGTAATAACTGATTCTGAAGAATTAACGTTTACATTGTGTGTTTGTAGTAGCACCAAACGAACAGGGTTCTAACGCCTTGACCCTGGAAGTTTCACAGAGATGTGGCAGCGTTGACCACTAGTATGTTCATGTTGTTCTAAACAACACGGTCAATAGTCTATATGATATTGGAAAAATATAACTCTATATTGTGGCCTTGTTAGCAAAAGGCAGCCTAGATTCGCTTCAGTTCTATCTGACTAAACTAGCTATAAAAAATTCCGCAATTCTTACTAGATATGTATACGATTTCCAACACATAGCTTCAAGTTTTGTTGATTGGACTTGATTACAGTAGAAAGGCGTGCTTTTGAAGTTGTCGTTCTGGGCAAGGGACGTTCTAGCCTAAAAAATACTTTGTTTGTAGCGGGCCGTTCAAAGATCATATTAATACTTTATTTCTATTAGTTGATAATAAAAACCAAGCATTTCCTCAGAAAGTCACGGGTGACTGGACATCATACCCTACGCGTTCAGGTTCAGGCTGTCTCTACCTATTTCTCTATCTATCTATCTCTCTATCTTCCTCAGATAATTTTAAAGACTCAGCCCCACTGCGACTTTTGACACGCTTTCGGCGATTTACGTTTTTAATAGTTTTCATAAAAAACTTACACGGTGCGCTTGTGTAAGCATCGATGACTATACACCCGTTTGTTTTCCAGCATTTATCATTTGGTTAAAGGAAAACGGAAGAAAGAGACGAAACTTAAGCTTGGATTTAAAAAAATTGGCGTTGATGTAATTTTGAAAGGGGGGGGTGAATTCTTTAAACTTGGTGTGCATTGTTTGCGTGAATCCCAAACAGTTGCGTTTCTCTTTTAACAGTTCAAAATGAAAAAGGATATACCTTTTTAAACACCACACGAACGTAGGGGGTAGATAGGGAGTAATTAAGGATATAGTCTATTCCATGCTTTACCCTCTATTTAAATTCTCAAGCGCTGAATAAATTTTGCTTTTGTTTATTAATTTTAAATTATGTTAATACAGTTAACTCCCCGTAACTCGAACCTCAAAGGGGCCGAGGAAAATAGTTCGACTTTACAAAAGTCCGAGTTAAACGAAGCTCCCATTAAGTCAAATTTAGTCTAGAATGAGATTATAGTTCGAGTTAAAGCGAATTTTTCAAGAGGTGGGACAACAGTTACAGGGAAAAGATGCAATCTTGGCAAAGATAAAAGCATGCAAGTCCCTTGTAAATTGAATTTTCCTTGACAGACAACATTATCTATATTATAATACCCGTATACGTCTGTCACGGAAAATGGTACTACAATTAGCGAGACGCACGCAATGCGGTATCAAAGGGACGGACGAACCCGTGGATTTTTCTATTGGCCACCGGATAGTCTCTCTATATTATATCAAGAGTTAATAAAAGCTAAAAAAAAATTAAAATCTGACATTTATCACGTCTTTGATTTCCTTTTCTTCTCGAGAAAAAATTTCGAGTTATCCGCAGAAATTAGTGAGAAAATCGGTCGAGTTAACTAATGTTTAAATTATCCGAGGTTCGAGTTAACCGGAGTTTTTTAAGAAATTGTTCGAAATATTGAAAGTTCGAGTTATCCAGTGTTCGAGTTACCGGGAGATAACTGTACCTTAAATAATACAAATAATACAGAAGTTTATTTCTCGAAATAATTTTCCTTTTACATAACACAACTCTTTATTCACATCCCTTAAAAATATGGCCATTCAATGTTTGATAAAAGAAAGATCAAGCAAGATACGAGTGAATTCACGAACTTTTTTGTTGATTACGTATATTCCATTTAGGATGTAAGCAAAATTTCAGGATGAGCATATTTTAAGGATTTGTTAATTTTTGTCTAATTTCATCTTGAATATTCTGATAAAAAAAACCGTGAGGCATCTTGTAGTAATTTACAATTTGATTCTAAATTTAAAAAACTAAATCATACCGCAATCGACTTTAAATCAAAACTTCAAATTTCAGACCATAAATATTAAATTTAACAACCAATACACGTGTAAATACTATTAAAAAATGCTCATTTTATTGTGGTGAAGACTCGTGCAACAAAAAAATTATGCTAAACTCGTCACCAAACATGAGATTTGACAGATCTTTGAAAGCATAGATACTTAGTCATCTAAAGAATAAGATAAATTCATTTACAAAGTCCGTATTCATTACCTAAGTGTCAAAAAGTATAGCGAAATGAAAAATGCGATAACAATTACCTATTTCTTTGGCTTTGGTTGTTGTCGGTGGTGGTGGTGTTGTTGTTGTTGTTGTCGGTGGTGGTGTTGTTGTTGTTTGTTCTAAAAAATGTTAAAGCAAATAATTCGACGTATTAATTTATAAACTCGGCTGTTACTGAAGAGTTTGGATCTCTCAGAACGCAAAAAAAATGATTACGCCGCATTTTGTTTCTTACTACAAACACACAAAACTTGAAATTATAAAATAAGAAGTCCGGAAAATTAATTAAACTAGTTGGTAGCCCGTGGTAAAATCCACGGGTTCGCCCGTCCTATTTATATACCGCATTGTGTTCATCTCGCAACTTGCGGTGCCATTTTGCGTGACAGACAGACGTATACGGGTATTATAATAACGATAAAAAAATCCGAGTAATTTCATAAATCTCACCACGCACGAAATCTTAAAGCTGCAAATAACTTATGCGATATAGTTTTATCAACTTTGCTCTGACGGGCCAATTCCTGTGGAATTTCCTCGAACTAACAACTAATCTCTATAGCCATAAGTAATAGCTATATTTTGTCTGTCTGTTCAAAATAGTAGTTTATATTCTTGTGACTTTTCCGCATCGAAAAACGCATAATAATCGCACATATAACTATAGTCAAACCGCCACTCCAAGCAAATTTCATTATTTCAAATTAACAAGTGGACAAGGCTGCACAAAATAGCGATGCGGGAAATATATACAACGGGTAACCCATGGAATTTTCCAAGGGTCCACGACTAGTTTACAATATTAATTTACTTCTCCTCGGAACATCGAATTGCATTAAGATGTAATGTAAAAAAAAGAAGCAAACGAATATAAGTAAAGGGAACGAATAAATACGCATGGCTCCTAAGAAACCAATCGTATGCCCTCTTGCGTCTTAAGGAATGTACAATTAAAGGTTTATTGTATACTAAAACACTGCCATTTTCCAAAAAAATTATAAACAGGATTGTCTGAGGAATTATTTTCCTATATTTGCGCTTTTAATGATTATCAAAATTGTTTGTACCTGGAATCGCTCAAATTCACCCTTTTACAGACAAATCATTATTATGTTCAAAACATTATTATGTTCAAAACATTATTGTGATAAATGGAATGCTTGATTTTAAGGATAGTACACAAGCCTTTTCATATTAAACCCACGCAACAATCGTCGATGTTTACAAACGGATTTAAGAACTCTTAACAGACTCTTAGGATATTTCTCGATTTCCTGGACATTCGCTGCTCGTTGCGTTAATTGTTCTATAATACACACATCGCAAAAACTGCGAATAGCTTATTTTCAAGGTTACTCAACCGCCCCAACTACAACGTTCGCAGCCTTTTAACGGTGGAGCATTCGTCAGGCGATGCTGTTTTGGCATTTTGAGAAATAGCCGAAAGACTTCCATTTTCAAAAAACAATATGAAAAGGTTTGTTGAGACTTTCACTGGTTTCTTTTTAAAATACGTTTAGTATAGATAAAAGCTGAGAAAAAAGAAAAATACATTAATTAATAATAATTAATATCCCAACGTATAGTTGTATGCTAAAGTGTTTAGAAGAAACGTTTACCAACCCGTATTCAGGAAATATTACTCATCAGAAATGTGAATAAAGTAAGTTCCTATCAAAGCAGAACATGATCATTTATTTTGAAAGAAAACTCGGTCGAGCATGTCGCGCTCCGATTCTATTGAAATGAAAAACAACAAGATGCAGGCGCTGCATAAACTATCTCGCTATTAAAAATGCACAACTATGAAACATCCACAATGCGACCCAATTCTACAATTTCTCCTAACAAAAATACAGCCTATCATCCATGGTTAAAAGTCGCGCGATTGAAACGTTTATGGTCTTAAACGGCATTTAGGTGACAAAAAATCAAAATTTTGATGTCACCATCATGTTCAGCATACTTTTTTTGTTATCTGTGCCAAATTTTGTCGAAAATAAAGTAGTTTTAACTTCGGACCAGTTTTGGCCTAAAATGACATTTAGGTGACAAAAAATCAAAATTTTAATGTCACCATCATGTTCGGCATACTTTTTTTGTTAACTTTGCCAAATTTTGTCTAAAATAAAGTAGTTTTAATTTTTGGACCAATTTTGGCCTAAAATGACATTTAGGTGACAAAAATCAAAATTATGATGTCACTATTATGTTCAGCATACCTTTTTTGTTAACTGTGCCAAATTTTGTCGAAAACAAATACCAATTTTGGCCTGAAACGTCATTTAGATGACTTCCAAGTACTTAGAGAGTTTAGGTACGAAGTTTAAATCTGTGACGTTGCAATTAACCATTTGGGACATTTAGTTAGTTACGAGTTGGAAACCTATCCTCGCAGGCGAGATAGTTAAAAGAAAAAAAAAAAGTAAAAATAGTTACCAAGATGAGATTCGAACACACGACTACTCCCGTGTCGGTGCTCAGAGAGCCAAAAATTTCCATTTTGAGACGGACAGCTGTATTTGAATACTCCTTGCAGGCGAGATAGTAATAAAACATTTGCAATGCATTTAAAGCAGAAAAAAAATTGCTTCTACTTGTGTTTTTCTTTCCTGCAAGATTTAAGGCAAACTGCCATCTCAAGAAACGGACTAAAATCAAATAACAATTAATAGTTGTTGTGGTGCTCTACCTGTTCCCATATTTGGTGTGTTTATCTCCACAATCAGAACTATGTTGATTGATACAACCTTCTCATCATGACCAAACAATACGCACTTTTTTGATTGCTCCTCATTTTCGATCACAATTCCAGCTACCACGCACATTGAGTTTGACTGACAAAGAAGGGCGCAGCGTGTGGGTGATGCTGTGTTTGTTTTTATCATTGTTCCTTGCACTGAGCTAACAGTTCGCAGCTCATATGAAGTTCCATGAACCATGTAAAGGCACAAGTGAAAAAAGAATACAGAAAGAATACGAGCCATACTCGATATCGAATGAAAAAAATAATAAATAATAAACTGTTCTGCTTCCAGCGAAGTATCAAATATTATTCGGATATTTTTTGATGAATTTACAATCCATTTAACACCATCTGTTAAATAATATATTCGTTAAGTTTTATTTTCACCCATAGTTAAACTATACATAGTATTCAACGGCTAACACTACTGTCGATCTTATTTTGAATTGTTTTGATTTAAAATGTCGTTAAACGCGAATCATCGTAGGAATAAAGAATTAAAAAATAAATAAATAAGAAGTCACATGCTTGAATTGAAATTATACGAGGAAAGTACGAAATGAGGAGCGCTCAAAGAAAGTTTGACATTGCGAAAGAAAATCGATTTTCTGGAAAATTCAACACTCCGGCCGCACGGCTCTTCTCCTACAAGGTCTAAAGTTAGGATGAATAATCTTGAAATAATGACAACTAGTTACATATTTTTTTGGACAAAATCCACTTGATTAGAATAGCACATGATCCGTCCATATAAAAAAATTACTTCATGGTCATTGCCTCTACTTTATAGAACTTGAAACACTGGTTAAAATAGGTCATGTTTCTTGACGAACAGTTGAGGAGACATGGGATTTAAAGGTTTTTGATGACGCCATCATCCCGCCAATTTAGACGATTTCCATATCATTTTTAACTTCCTGGCCCTACTAAAATACAGTAGACTGCAGTGATCTCATTAGCCTTAATTGCTGTATTGACGACGTCAGTCTAATCCATTAGGCTCGATTCCATGGTCTTTCGAAAATACATAAACAGGGAATTTCAATACGCTCAATCGTTTCGTGTACAGGATCTTCTTTGTATAATTTATCAAAATATCTAGCTGTAATTCTTAGCAATTACACAAAGAGTGATCACTGTAGAAACTCGAAATTTATCAAAAACGTACGATCGAGGACGACGAGTGTATGGTATCATTTGATGTTACTTCACTGTACACAAATGTACTGATAAAGGACACACGATACATCATGAGGGAACTACTGCTAAATGATGATGAGTATGCGAAAAAAAACACGCATCCCTATAGATAAAATAATGTCCTTGATCGAAGTTGTGCTTACAAAAGCATGGTATTAATGTGACGGTAACTTTTTTACTTCTTCTTTTAATGCGCCTAATCGTTTCGTGTATCCTAATTTTCGGAATTTATCAGAAAAGTACGAATCGAGGACGACAAGTGTATGGTATCATTTGATGTTACTTCACTGTACACAAATGTACCGATAAAGGACACATTATATATCATCAGGGAATTACTGCTAAATGATGATGAGTATGACAACAAAACACGTATCCCTATAGACAAACTAATGTCCTTGATCGAAATTGTACTTCCAAAAACATGGTATTTATTTGATGGTGGCCCAACTTCCTCTGTGGTAGCTGAAATGTATATGCAGGCTCATGAGACTCATGAGATGTCCCACGACGTTGTTACCGCAAACCAAACTCATACTGATCAATATCTGAACTACATATCTAATCACTAAATGTCCTGCAAAGAAAGTGCAGTGTCCTCATTATCGGGCAGAGAAGTCAATATAGTCCGTGGATAAAATGACTGCAAGAAAGAGTTATATCATATAAACAACGCCTTATTTGCAAACGGGTACTCGAGAAAAACCATTAAAAGGGTTGAAAGTCATCAAAAATCATTCTGTTAGCTTCTGAACCTTTTGAAAAAAGCACACGTTCTTAGACGTTATTTTGATCAGAGTTTCGAGATCTACACAATATAAGTAACACCTATTATTTATTTTAAAATTTAATTCTTTTATTTAAAAAAATAAAAAATAAACCTTGATATCTGCTTAACCGCCATGAAAACCGCCTGATCCTATACATTCTTTTGTTCAGTTTCAAGCTGTGTACAATATTGGCAGCTAGCTACTGGATTTCTCTAAAGTAGAAACCAAAATGAGTGGGTTAGTCTAGTTCCTCTGTGGTAGATGAAATATATATGTAGGTTATTGAGATTACACCTTTATCAACCGCATATCACGTTCTATAGTTAGCAAAAATTGGTACAATTTTAGTCACAGGTGGTCCCCACTTGGGACTAAAATTGGGATAGACATTAAGAGAGTGCAATTTAATCTGTAAATGCACTCCCTTTGTGTCCTCTATAAATTTCCGCTTTTATAAACTGCATATTCAGGTTTAGATAGGGGAATTTGTTTAAGGATATGCTAAGCATGTTGCTCAGCCTTGATGTGTTTTTTCTGATAGGTATTTTAATTAGAGGCTTAATTAATACCACTACGTTGTATAAACTTTGCGTAATTACACCTTTTCTGGCTGTTTCTTTAACTTAAAGAATTGTAATATTTCATCACGAGGCAATGCTTAAGTTTTTTTAATTTGTTTCTCCATTAAGCATAGCAATATAAGCATACTCTAAGCCTAATTGTGTTTTTCGCAGAAGCATACTTCAGCACGAATTCAAATTTTGACTTGCCTATAAAAAAACATGGACTAGTCAATATGCATGGGTAGTTAAGTTAACGAGGATTTTTTCGGATATCTTTTGAGCAAAACGGATTGGGATATTTTAGCTTTTAATTTTTAGGTTAAAACGTTTATTTTATGTTGATTTTGCGAGAAAAAAAGTAATCATGTTTTGAAAATAATCTTCACTGGATCCTTGTAATGAATTCTAACAACTACAATTTGTGGCTATAAGTTATATAACTTCAGATGTTTCTTTTCATTCTACATAAAATATAAAATAGACACTAATTTGTGTTGTAATGACAGTGTGAGGCAAGGCAAAAAATTATACGCATATTTAGTCGCAACAGCTGTATCCTTAAAATGTATATTTATTTTTATTTCTTTACAAATGTTTATCAATAAATATTAGTTTCACTTCTTATATTGACAAGAACACCACACATCCTTTTTTTGAGCTAACACTTGAGTTGCAAAAAAATTTCCTCTTAGCAGAAAGTCGAATAATTTTGAAGATTAACCACTTTCTACAATTACGCACCCTTTAGATTGCGGTGCACTGAAATTCTAGAATCGGTGCAACAATTGGTTTTTAAGGTACAAAGAGACGATATCGTTGATTATCTTGAAGGCACGCAAAAGAACCCCTTTCAAAACCAATGCTCGTTATCCCAAAAAATATTCTGTTGCTTATATCCAATATCGAGTGTATTAAAGTTGCTTAGCAATCGTGCAAATTTTAGTAAAGTTGCTTATAAACGTGTATTCAAAGTCATGACTTTCATTTTGGTATCGTGATTTGTAAACTTATTGATTCGTAAATTTGTAAATTAATTTTATCGTTGCCAGTCTATCAAAATTTATTTATTCAGAGGGATGTTTCAACTGGTTACAACTGGTCTTCAAGCTTTAAAAGAATTTTGGGGTACTTTTTTGAGTCAGTGCATCTGAGCGGGGAAAATTTGTATTTGAATGTCGTATGTGCTATCACAAGTGCACGTTATATGTTGTCATGATTTTCAAGGAATAGCTCTAACGCGTCAGCATATTCTGCTCAGTCAACTGCATTGTTCCTTGATACGATTTCTTTCCGTTGTCTCTGTTTAAGTAGTTGATTTTATTCCGTCACTCACTCTCAGGAAACTGATGTCCTTGTCAAACAGACTATGTAAAGGTGATACGATACTCTGATCCACCTTGCCAAAATTGACTAAATAATTTAAAAATGTCGCCTAGAGATTCCACAAGAAAAGTGGAGAATTGGGGTATTGTTTCATTTCTCCTTGTTCACGTACATCACCACCGAGTGTCTTTATATCCAGCATCTGCAATAGTTGCGTTATATTTGCGATATCTAAGTACTTTTCCACATCATTCCAAAAAACAAATAATCCATCTTTATCATTTTTTTTTTTGCATAAACATTTTTGGAAATACAATATAGCCTTAGAATTTTCTGACATTTCTAAGAAATATTTGCAACATTTGTATTTTATATATTTATTTATCTATTTATTTATTTTTTTAAACAAAAGTTTTGCTCCCCTTCAACATTCATTTTATTGATTAACATTGACAAAATCCAAATATGAAATATTCCCAAATTTGGCTAAAATAATTATACAGTGGAATCCCTCTAAAGCGGACACCATTGGTGCAAAAAAAAGTGTCCGCTTTAGAGGGATGTCCGCTTTATAGGAAGTTGACCAAAAAATTAGTTTTAGACCTAATTTTGACCAAAAAAGCTTTTTTTGTAGTACTGGCGGGTATCATGGGGTGACTTGCAACACTAGGGTAGACGGCAACATCAATAGATTTAGCGGACTAGAAATTCCTGCCCAGTACCAATTAATTGGTGTTGAAAAGGCAGTTGAGTGGGCCGAGAAAAATATAAGGAAAGTGTTGGACTCGGTAAATAACAAAACTCAAAGATGTACTAAGTAAAATGGTTTAAATTTTAAGAAAAAGTGACATTTCATCTTGTTATTTTTCCATTGTCCGCTTTATAGGGAGTGTTTATAAGGGAAACTGTCATTTGGTGCAAAGATTTTTGTCCGCTTTATAGAGTGTCCGCTTTATAATCGTCCGCTTTATAGAGATTTTTTTATGAGAGTTTGACCTAAATTCTGCCGGTGCAAAAATTTTTGTCCGCTTTAGAGGGCTGTCCGCTTTATAGGGTGTCCGCTTTAGGGGGATTCCACTGTAACAACACATTTACTGTTGCGTTCCAAATAAAGAAAAACACTACTTTTAGGTAGATTTTTATGCCGTTATTCCGTTGCCATCTTTTACTATACTGCCCCCAAAATGGATATAAACGTTATTGTATATCATTGTTCCGCATATTGCACATAGATTTAACATATTCTCTTTACTATTTACAAAATATGTCTTTTTTATCAACTTAAGTTGATGTATTGTTGATAGGCTGTAAAGGGATACTCCCCCTTTTAACGATGACGTCATAATGTGTGTCATTAATTCTAAGAGCTCAGTTTTAGGTTTTTGATAACGTCAACTTAAAAATAATTCTTGACATTATCATAGCTCTTTTTCTGAAACTTTTCCTGAAACTAGTATTATCTATGTAATAAGCCAATAGCGTTTATGAATAAAAAAAACAGACGAAGTATTGAATGGATCTCCCAGCGATTAAGAGCCCTTAAAGATCTACTCGCAATGGGATAAAACACCATCCAACCATTCCCCTCGGTTGTCTCGAATGTCTGTCAAAGTTTAACTAGCGTAAAAAAGACGTCATTGTCATGGAAACGTTGCAAATTAGGATTTTCGACACGATTAAACCAGTCTTGTTTTAACCATTAACAGTACTTCTTTTTTTTTCTTTTTTTTCAGATTTGATACAAAAAAATTAACATCGTGTATATTTTTAACAACACCAAAAGTATAAACATATGCTGTGTTTTTATTTAAGGCCAATCACATCGGTTCAAATCTTCACGGAAGATCAATCGAGCAGGGCAAAGAATACATCCAAAGTTGCGGCCAAGCACACACTGTATAAATTGCTTGCGGTTATTCGGATTAACAACATTCTTCGTGAAGCCAGCACCTTTTCCCGAACATAAATCCGGGCCTAAAAAAACAAATATATAAATCAGAATTTTTATTTATTGCATTACTAACCAAGAAGAGTCAAGTTGTTACTATTGTTATTGAGAACCCAGCGAAATGGGTTCTGGTGTATTTTATAAATAATGGGACCTAAGCTGAATTGGTATCAAGAATTCCATTGAAAATATCAGTTTCCAAAAAGCTTCTATTTTTTTTTAAAATAGATCACACTCCTAGGTTTTTCTAGTCAAAGCTATAATCTTGCAAGACACGTGTCTCTCTATGTATGCCCGTGTATGTCTTTAGTTCTCTCGTAACTTATTAAACTTCAATTTAGCTAACAGTAAACATACATGATGGGCGAGTTGTTTGCTTCGGTTTATACGTCGTCATCACCGTGCACTTATCTAAAATTAAAAGAAAACAGTTATAGGATGTTAATTACCGTCTGGTTACGTTGTACGTTCCAGCTATCATACATGCATTCAATACTAAGTCTAGAGCAAAGACATCATTTATGAAGGTATTGGCCCAATATATGTGCCACAATACAAGTATTTTAGGAAGAGCCAACCCTTAGAGGAGAACTAGACATAAAATTACATCCTTACCACCGAGATTGTTGACGCAATGTTTACATCTGTCACTAAAGACGGTCATCGCTGGACACCTTTGACAAGAAGAGATCGCGCCACTCATGCATGTAATGAAGAATCTTGGATTGGAGGGATGGGCGTGGTTACCTTTCCCGTACTTTCTGCATCTTCTCATGGCGACGATGTTACCTTTACCTGTCGCAAGGAAAAATTAACGTAAAATAGGTTCTTGACACTTTACTTTGAAAACAGAAGTTGAACAGAACTTACATGTAATGATATCTGTTGTCGTTTGAGGTGTCGTCGTCACTGGAGTAGTTGTCGTAGTTTCCGGCGTAGTTGTCGTAACTTAAAATTTAATAAAATATTAATGTTAAATTGTTAAACATAAATTCTTCGAAGAACTTATGTTTCACTTTCTAAATTGCTGGGTCTAAAATAATTATAGATGGAGACTTCTGCAGCTGCCTTTATACTTGGTTGTTACCACACGATAAACATTTTTAGCAACACCGCCCCTAGATGCTCTTTAATACAGTGCAAAAACAGTTGGAACCAATAACATGAAATGAAATACTGGTAAATTTCGTTACATCGATTTTCTTTTCATCAAAAGTAGTCCAAAATAATTTTAAGAATTTGTTGCAAATACAATGAATAAATTTTTGAAACACTATGTTTAAGAGTAAATACCTCTCTGGCTTTTATAAGCCTGCTACACATTCTCAAAAGATAATATACAATGTATAGATACTACATCAATTGAATCAAACACAACAATTGAATTAACATGACCACGCTGTATTCTAATCCGATAAAGGACCTCATGACACCCCAATGTGACAGATTTCAATCTTATTAATACTTTAGCCATTCTGTATAAACATTATTCAGAAGCTTTACCCAACAAGGCGTTACAAGTAAAGCTTCCCTCTAACAATAGACATTTTTTCATTGTTACGCACGTTATGATTGCATACAAAATGAATTTTTACCTGCTTCCTGTGTTCTGACGGTCAAAACATCTGACCATGGTCCTAGACCAGCCGGATTTTTTGCTCGAACTCTGAAACTGTATGCACCATTTGACAGCAAGTTGTCAAATGTTTGTGAGAGCATAGTGACGGTTGGTGAAAATCTTGGGTGTGGCACTTCGTGTTGACTGGAAGTGTTTGTATTTTCAACGATGTAGGATGTGATTCTATCTGAAAGTACCCTAATCATATTCCATGTCACTTTTACAGATTGTGGAGATGTTGCTACGCCTTCTGCGAATGATGGTCTAGTTAACGGCGGAGCTTAAAATAAACGAAAATTGGATTAAATTTACACAAAAGTATAACGGAGTAATAGTCCTAATAATACAGTACAATATATAAATGTTGTTTTTGCCTTTAGTGCGACCTAACCTTGCCACATCAAAGTTTGCCTCTGGAAATGAATTTATGATTCCTTACTTTTTCAGTTTTTTTTACTTGTTCATACATTGAATTAAAACAAAATATTTTAAACTTGTCCTTACCACAACCGGCAAATGATGTCTCGTCTGTTCCATCTGCACAATCTGAAAGACCGTTACAGTTTCTGCCACTTGGTATACATTGCAAGTTTCCACAGGTAAATTCTGTGTTTAAACAGGTTCCTAATCAAACAAGACAATGGAAGTAACAGATACTCTAAATTTGATTAAGCTGTAAATAAGATCCGATTCGAATGTGAAATTGAAAAAACTAAGATGATAAAAATGTATTTACTTCTATTTGAAGTTCGAAATACACCATCTGCAACTTCTCCAGCAACCATGTCTTTGTTGAAAACGAAGATCTCATAACTATAAGGTGTATTTCTTTTTAAACCAGTTAGCTCAGCATTTGTGTTGCTACTCAAGCTTGTATTTCTGCAAGTATTAGGGAGATTAAGTTCGCAGTATTGTACCAGATATTTAAACGTAGAAGGATCCTCTCCCTGATTATCAACAGGTGAAGACCAGGAGACTATCCTAGCAGTGCTCTCTTGATTCAACTTTGCTTCATTTTTAATGTTTCCAACTTTTCCGAGACGGCCTACAAAAAAGATTATTGTCATATTTGTAATATTGAAGTATGCACCTGAAATCATTTAGCAATGGCAGCATTCTTATTTGTCATTATTTGTTTGTGTAACATGCTTCTACAGCCGAAAACTATTTTGCTTTGCTTTTCTGATTGGATATTTCACTTAGGACTTGTACAAGTATTAAGTTAAAATAAGTTAAAAACAATCCATGCTATACATTGCTTTGTTTTCTCACGAAATACACCTGCATAATGCTGTAGTAATGAAAATGAATATTAAATTTCTAAGGAGTTGGTTTAGTAATCCTAAATTCTAGCCATGTTTCTTTCTGCGCATTTGTATATCACACTGAATACACGGTAATTGGTATTATTAAAAATTCTTGTTCACCAATTCTTTTTCCACAACCTTAATTTTGATTTTTTCTTTAATTCCTCGGTAGATTTGAATCCTATTTATTACTTTATCCGTAGTAGACTAACAATGTATCCTATGTATTAGAAATCAAATACACTGTAAATTCTATTGTTGAAATTATTGTTCAAAATAATTCTTTCACACACGAAATTTCGATTTAACTTCAATTACTTGGTAAATTTGAATCGTATTGATATTTTAGTCACTCTGTAAAAATTCTCCTCCGAATTTTTATCAAACAATGCGATATAAGTAAATCGAATGTTTAGGCTTTACGCAATCAGTAAAGACTTTTCACGAACTTATTATACTCTTTGTGATTGTAAACAGAATAGCTTTTTTTACCTGCTTGCTGTGTTCTGACTGTTGAAACATCTGACCATGGTCCTAGACCTGCAGGATTTTTTGCTCGAACTCTGAAACTGTATGCACGATTTGATAACAAGTTATTGAACGTTTGAGATAGCTTAGTAGTTTCAGGTGAATTGCGTGGATGTGGCACTTCGTGCTGACCTGAAGTGTTTGTGTTTTCAACAATGTAGAATGTGATTCTATCCGAAAGTACTCTAATCACATTCCATGTCACTTTTACAGATCGTGGAGATGTTGGTACGCCTTCTGCGAATGATGGTCTAGTTAACGGCGGAGCTTTAATGAAAAGATTACAACTTAATACACACAAAGGAATAGTGGAGTAAAAGTCCTAATAACACAAAAATGTTGTTTTCCACTAAAAGTTCGACCTAACCTTGCCTTAACACATAAAAGTTTGCGTCCGAAAATAAATTTATGATTCCTTACTTTTTCAGTTTTTTTTACTTGTTCATACATTGAATTAAAAAAAAATATTTTAAACTTGTCCTTACCACAACCGGCAAATGATGTCTCGTCTGTTCCATCTGCACAATCTGAAAGACCGTTACAGTTTCTGCCACTTGGTATACATTGCAAGTTTCCACAGGTAAATTCTGTGTTTAAACAGGTTCCTAATCAAACAAGATAATGGAAGTAACAGATACTCTAAATTTGATTAAGCTGTAAATAAGATCCGATTCGAATGTGAAATTGAAAAAACTAAGATAATAAAAATGTATTTACTTCTATTTGAAGTTCGAAATACACCATCTGCAACTTCTCCAGCAACCATGTCTTTGTTGAAAACGAAGATCTCATAACTATAAGGTGTATTTCTTTTTAAACCAGTTAGCTCAGCACTTGTGTTGCTACTCAAGCTTGTATTTCTGCAAGTATTAGGTAGATTAAGTTCGCAGTATTGTACCACATATTTAAACGTAGAAGAATCCTCTCCCTGATTATCAACAGGTGCTGACCAGGAGACTATCCTAGCAGTGTCTTCTTGATTCAACTTTGCTTCATTTTTAATGTTTCCAACTTTTCCAAGACGGCCTACAAAAAAGATTATTGTCATATTTGTAATATTGAAGTATGCACCTGAAATCATTTAGCAATGGCAGTATTCTTATTTGTCATTATTTCTATTTGTGTAACATGCATCTACAGTCGAAATCTATTTTGCTTTCCTTTTTTGTTTGGATACTTCACTAAGGACTTGTACAAGCTTTAAGTTTAAAATAAGTTAGAAACACTCCATGCTATACATTGCTTTGTTTTCTCACGAAATACACCTGCATAATGCTGCAGTAATGAAAATGAATATTAAATTTCTGAGGAGTTTGGTTAGTAATCCTAAATTTTAGCCTTGTTTCTTTCTGCGCATATGTATCTCACACTGAATACACGGTAATTGGTATTGTTGATATTCTTGTTCAACAATTCTTTTTCCACAACCTTCGTTTCGATTTTACTTTAATTACTCGGTAGATTTGAATCCTATTTATTACTTGATCCGTAGTAGACTAACAATGTATCCTATGTATATCAAACCAAATACACTGTAAATTCTATTGTTGAAATCATTGTTCAAGATAATTAATATATTATTATTTTTGTTTCTGTAACATGCTTCTACAGCCGAAAACTATTTTGCTTTGCTTTTTTGTTTGGATATTTCACTTAGGACTTGTGCAAGTATTAAGTTAAAACTAGTTAAAAACACTGCAGGCTAAATATACTTTTGTTTCTTGTGGAATACACGTATATATTGTTGTGTCAGATTGAGAAACAGTAATCCTAGTAGTGAAAAATGAAGGTTAAATTTCTAAGCAGTTGAGTTAGTGATTCTGAATTTCAGCCATGTATATTTCTGCATTCCTGTTATATCAATCTGAATACACCGTAAGTTACATTATTAAAGTTCTTGTACAACAATTCTTTTTTCCCACACTTAATTTAGTTTATACTACAATTACTTGGCACGTTTAAATTTTATTCATTACTTTATCCGTAGTAGACTAACAAACACTTATCCTAATAGTGAAAAATGAAGATCAAACTTTTAAGAAGTTGATTTTCTGGTCTTAAATTATACCGATTTTTATTTCTGTATCCTATCTATATCAAACTAAATACACTGTAATTTATATTGTTAAACTTCTTATCCAAATTAGTCTTTCACACACCTTATTTAAATTTTACTTCAATTACTTGGTAGATTTGAATCTTATTGATATTTTAGTCACTCTGTAAAGACGCTCGTCCGAGGTTTTATAAAACAATGCGATATAAGTAAATCGATTTTTTAGGCTTTACGCACTCACTGAAAATTTTTCACGAACTTATTATACTCTATGTGATTGTAAACAAAATAGCTTTTTTTACCTGCTTGCTGTGTTCTGACTGTTAAAACATCTGACCATGGTCCTAGACCTGCAGGATTTTTTGCCCGAACTCTGAAGCTGTATGCACGATTTGATAACAGGTTATTGAACGTTTGAGATAGCTTAGTAGTTTCAGGTGAATTGCGTGGATGTAGCACTTCGTGCTGACCGGAAGTGTTTGTGTTTTCAACAATGTAGGATGTGATTCTATCCGAAAGTACTCTAATCACATTCCATGTCACTTTCACCGATTGTGGGGACGTTGGTACGCCTTCTGCAAATGATGGTCTAGTTAACGGCAGAGCTTTAATGAAAAGATTACAACTTAATACACACAAAGGTTTAGTGGACTAAAACTCCTATTAACACAAAAATGTTGTTTTCCACTTAAGTCCGACCTAACCTTGCCTTAACACATAAAAGTTTGCGTCCGAAAATAAATTTATAATTCCTTACTTTTTCAGTTTTTGTTGACTTGTTCATACATTGAATTAAAACAAAATATTTTAAACTTGTCCTTACCACAACCGGCAAATGATGTCTCGTCTGTTCCATCTGCACAGTCTGAAAGACCGTTACAGTTTCTGCCACTTGGTATACATTGCAAGTTACTGCAAGTAAATTCTGTAATTATACAGGTTCCTAAACAAACGAAATAATTAAAGTAATAGATACCCTAAATTTGAATAAGACCAATAAATGATACCATTAGAATGTGGAATTGAAAAAACCATGATGGTAAAAGTATATTTACTTCTATTTGAAGTTCGAAATACACCATCGGCAACTTCTCCAGCAACCATGTCTTTGTCGAAAACAAAAATGTGATAACTATAAGGGGTATTCCTTTTTAGACCGGTTAGCTCAGCATATGTTTTGTTATTCAAGCTTGTATTTCTGCAAGTATCAAGTAGATTAAGTTCACAGTATTGGACAAGATATTTAAAAGTAGAAGGATCCTCTCCGTTGTTATCAACAGGTGCAGACCAGGAGACTATCCTAGCAGTGTCTTCTTCTTGCAGCTTCGCTTCATTTCTAATGTTTGCAACTTTTCCGAGACGGCCTACAAAAAAGATTATTGTCATTTGTAATAACAAAGTGTCCAATTTCGGTCATTTAGTTATGGCAGCATTTCTATTTGTCATTATTTTTGTTTCTCTAAATTGTTACAAAGACCAAAAACTGTTATCTTTTTATGTTATTGACTAAAGTCTTCCCTTAGAACTTGTACAAGTATTTATAAAAAACATGTTAAAAACCCTCCAGGCTAAACATGGCTTCGTTTTTCACTAAATACTCGTATATATTGCTGTGGTAGATAAAAAAACGCTAAAGCTAGTAGTGAAAAACGAAGATTAAACTTTTTAGCAGTTGGGTTAGTGATCTTGAATTCTACCAATGTTTATTTCTGTATCCTTTGTATATCAAACTAAATACATTATAATATATATAGTTGAAATTCTTGTTCAAAATTAGTCTTTTGCACATCTAATTTAGATTTTACTTCAATTACTTGGTATATTTGAGATTTACTGATATTTTAGTCACTCTCTAAAAATGTGTAAGTCTTCAGCCATAACTAAGTATCAATAATCCATAAAAACACTTGGTTAAAAAACAATTTATTTTCGCGAAGCTTTTCGTAATCTATGTTACATTATCAAGTAAAAGATTATTTTAAATCAACTAGCTTATATACATATCTCTAAAATTGTTTTTCGAAAGTTTTATGATCCAACAATGCGTTATTAGTAAATCGATTGTTTAGGCTTTACAGAGTCAGTGAAGATTTTTCGCAAACTTATTATACTCTATGTGATTGTAAGCAAAATATTTTTTTACCTGGTTGCTGTGTTCTGACTGTCAAAACATCCGACCACGGTCCTAAACCGGCAGGATTTTTTGCTCGAACTCTGAAACTATATGCACGATTTGATAACAGGTAATTGAACGTTTGAGATAGTTTAATATTTGCAGGTGAATTGCGTGGATGTGGCACTTCGTGTTGACTGGAAGTGTTAGTGTTTTCAACAATGTAGGATGTGATTCTATCTGAAAGTGCCATGATCACATTCCATGTCACTTTTACAGATCGTGGAGATGTTGGTACGCCTTCTGCGAATGCTGGTCTATTTAACGGTGGAGCTTTAATGAAAACAAATTAAAACTGAACATACACAAAAGTATAGTGGAGTAAAAGTACTAATAATACAGAAATTTTGTTTTCCACTTAAGTCGACCTAACCTTGCCTTAACACATAAAAGTTTGCGTCCGAAAATAAATTTGTAATTCCTTAATTTTTCAGTTTTTTTGACTTGTTCATACATTGAATTAAAACAAAATATTTTAAACTTGTCCTTACCACATCCGGCAAATGATGTCTCGTCTGTTCCATCTGCACAGTCTGAAAGACCGTTACAGTTTCTGCCACTTGGTATACATTGCAAGTTACTGCAAGTAAATTCTGTGTCCAAACATGTATCTAGACAAAGGAGATAACTCGAGTAACGAATTTCCTTATTCATTTGATTAAACCTTTACAAGAAGCAATCAAGAAAAAAACATTGAAGAAGGATTGTGAAAATATTATTACTTCTACTTGAAGTTCGAAATAGACCATCGGCAACTTCACCAGCCACATTGTTTTTGTCGAAAACAACGATGTGGTAACTATAAAGTGTATTTCCTTTTAAATCAGTTAGCTCAGCATTTGTGTTGTTACTCAAGCTTGTATTTCTGCAAGTATCAGGTAGATTGAGTTCACAGTATTGGACTAGATATTTAAAGGTAGAAGGATCCTCTCCGTTGTTATCAACAGGTGCAGACCAGGAGACTATTCTAGCAGTGCTCTCTTGATGCAGCTTTGCTTCATTTCTAATGTTTCCAACTTTTCCGAGACGGGCTAAAAAAAAATTATTCGTTATTCATCTAACAGTAAAGTATACATCCTTAGTTATATTGAAACAGCATCAAGAAATGGTATGGATTACCTGTCACCAAACCCTTCGGTTTTAAATAGAATATGGGAGTCTGATTTAAGCTATATAACTGGTGCGGGAAAGTACGACGTAATAAAAGTCAGCAAAAAAGTAGCTTAAGTTTTCTTATTAGAAAAAGTTTATGAAATACTTTACACTCATTCTCCAAAAAAATTAAAAATCGATGAAATATTCATGTCATTCTTCGCTAACAAAAAAGGTCAACAAAAAGTTTATTATTGCTTCCGTTAGATTTTTCCTCCAATAAAATGTATTTCTTTATAAACTGTATGACGCTCTGTAACAAAATTTTTACCTGCTTCCTGTGTTCTGACTGTTAAAACATCTGACCATGGTCCTAGACCGGCAAGATTTTTTGCTCGGACTCTGAAACTGTATGCACGATTTGATAACAAGTTATTGAACGTTTGTGATAGCTTAGTAGTTGCTGGTGAATTGCGTGGATGTGGCACTTCGTGCTGGCCGGAAGTGTTTGTGTTTTCAACGATGTAGGATGTGATTCTATCTGAAAGTACCCTGATCACATTCCATGTCACTTTCACCGATTGTGCAGATGCTGGTACGCCTTCTCTGATCGATGGTCTAGTTAACGGCGGAGCTTAAAATAAAAGAAAATTGAACTGAATATACACAAAAGTATAACGAAGTAAAAACATAACTTCGACGTAATAAGCTTGCGTCTAAAAATAAATTGTAATTCCTTATTTTTCAGTTTAGTTGACTTGTTTATGCATCGCTTTCAAGCACAATAATTTAAATTTTTCCTCACCACAACCGGCAAATGTTGTCTCGTCTGTTCCATCTACACAGTCTGAAATACCGTTACAGTTTCTGCCACTTGGTATACATTGGAAGTTTCTGCACGTAAATTCAGTATTTAAACATGTTCCTAAACGAACGAAATAATTGGACTAAATAGATGCTCTAAATTAGATTAAGCCGTTAAAAAGATCTGATTCCAATGTGGAATTGAAAAAATCACAATGATAAAAATTTATTTACTTCTATTTGAAGTTCGAAATACACCATCGGCAACTTCTCCGGCAACCATGTCTTTGTCGAAAACAAAGATGTGATAACTATAAAGTGTATTTCTTTTTAAACCAGTTATCTCAGCATTTGTGTTGCTACTTAAACTTTTATTTCTGCACGTATTAGGTAGATTAAGTTCACAGTATTGGACTAGATATTTAAAGGTAGAAGGATCCTCTCCGTTGTTATCAACAGGTGCAGACCAGGAGACTATTCTAGCAGTACTTTCTTCATGCAACTTCGCTTCATTTCTAATGTTTCCAACTTTTCCGAGAGGACCTTGTGAAAAATTGCTGTTATTAGTATTGACAAAAATGTCTACTCTAACTATTTATACTTTTATATTATTCAGTATTTGGCAAATTCTCTTTAGAGATAAAAATTATTATCCCAAAGCAACCTTTACTAAGAGCACATTTTATGAAACTAGAATTATTTTTAATAACCTTACAGTCAAGGGTAAGGGTTGTACTAAAAATCAGGGATGCCTTTACGATAAAGAACAAGTTATGTGAATGCACCATTTTGATACGAAAAAAGCGTAATTTAATAGACTGTTAAGCACAACTCTGAAGTACTTCTAAGAATCTTTTTATACAAAATAAAAACACAGTATAAATACCAATAAAAACTGAGCAAAAAATATATTTTAACCGAAAGACTGATGGACATATCTTAAAGCGATGTTGCTTGACATTGAAATACTACATTCTTTACGCTAGCTTGTGCACATTTACTTTCTCTTAATGTCAAAATTGTAGTTTCACAATTTTTTCACTGGCTTTCATACACATATTCAGTTTTCACAAATCATCGATAAAAAGGTAATCATGCCTTGTAAATAACAACTACTGCTTTTGGTATTAAAAAGAAGCATTGAATTTTAAACAGGTGATTTAGCTAACCTGAATGTTAGCAATGCAACGCGTAAAATATCAGACTAAATTCACTGCAATTTTCATTGTGAAAATTTTAGGTTAACATAAAATCTTTCTTACGCGCCGAGTTTTTATTTCAGTTATGGCGTACATTTGAGTCCTACTCATACTTTAGGAACACCTTAAAGTTCATTAAAGATTACGATTACCCTCCATTAAAGGTCTAGTAGTGTATGATTTTGCTTAGATTTCCTCTTTCAACAAAAGTTAGGTCAAGTTCATTATGCTCTAAATAGGCGAATAAATATCTTACCTGCGTTTGGCGTTCTTACGGATAAAACATCAGAAAATGGTCCCAATCCCGCAGGATTTTTAGCGCGAACTCTGAAGCTGTGTACATTATTTGGCGACAAGTTATCGAATGTTTGGGAGAGCATAGTAATGGATGGCACATTAAAAGGGTGTGACACTTCGTGTTGACTGGAAGTGTTTGTGTTTTCAACGATGTAGGATGTGATTCTATCTGAAGGTACCCTGATCACATTCCATGTCACTTTTACAGATCGTGGAGATGTTGCTACGCCTTCTGCGAATGATGGTCTAGTTAACGGTGGAGCTATAAAAATGGTGAACACATTCTACAGTAAGTAAAAATCTTGATAAAAAGAAATTTTGCATAAAAAGATCCTGGAACACCTTGCTCTTACATAGCATTGACGATAAATTTGTCCGAAAAGCCTATGCATTTCGTAAATAAATATTATTCTAAACAAGTCAATTTTTGCCTAAAAGAAAAAGAAATGTTACTTCCTGAACACTTAAAACATTCACGCTCAAAACATCGTACACAAACCGTATACGAATACAAATAATTCTTAATTCATTTAAAAACTGAGATAAATGATTGATATTTTGTATGGTACTTACTACAGCCGGCAAATGTTGTCTCGTCTGTTCCATCTGCACATTCTGAAAGACCATTACAGTTTCTCCCACTTGGTATACATTGCAAGTTTCTGCATGTGAATTCTGTGTCTAAACATGTATCTAGACAAAGGAGATAATTCAAGTAACTGATACTCTAAATTTGACTAAGCCATTAAAAGATGCAATTAGTATGTGAGATTTATAAAACGACGATGATAAAAATATGTTTACTTCTATCTGAAGTTCGAAATACACCATCTGCAACTTCTCCAGCAACCATGTCTTTGTCGAAACAAAGATGTGATAACTATAAGGTGTATTTCTTTTTAAACCAGTTATCTCAGCATTTGTGTTGCTACTCAAGCTTGTATTTCTGCAAGTATCAGGTAGATTAAGTTCGCAGTATTGGACCAAATATTTAAATGTAGAAGGATCCTCTCCTTGATTATCAACAGGTGCAGACCAGGAGACTATTCTAGCAGTGCTTTCTTGATGCAACTTTGCTTCATTTCTAATGTCTCCAACTTTTCCGAGACGAGCTGTAAAAGGGAAGCATAGCTTTTTTTTAAATAAACATTTATATTTAGCTCTTCCGATTGGAACTGTTTTGTAAATTTCCCAATTTCTGAAATGGAGGTTATGGCAACTTTGCACATAAACTGCGACCCGAAATAGCAGATAAGCAGGTAATTGTAACAGGCTTTATTTTATCAAATATAAATAAGATGACAGACTGTGGTCAGCGACGTATCTGTTATCTATCATGCAACAGGACCATAATTTAGATGTTCTTGTTCAAATGTAGGTTAAAGACTTGCAGCAAGTCCAACTAAACGGTTCCAATATGGTGGAACGCGTTGTCTAGTCACTTCCAAGACGATTTCTTAAACTTTTGAAAACTTATTTTGTGTTATTCAATTACACGTGTACGCGTTGAATCGTTTCACTTGTAGAAAATTACAGTTTAAAATTCCATTGGAATCAATAGCGCATTCCTATATTGGTCTGTTTTTTTAAGTTGCTGAAACAGGCTGCGTAAGTTGCTGCTAGAATGGCTACTTTGCTTTGTATTGTGAGAATTCTATGCTAGGTCAAACGCGTTCCATCAACATCAATAAAACATACCTTTCGTGGTTATAGCCACCACAGTGGGTGACCAAGGACCTGAACCAGTTGGATTTACTGCACGTATCCTAAATCCATACCATACACCGGGCTGCAGGTTCATAAACGTCGTGAAAAGGTCTGGATTTCCCAAACTAGGATTATCTGGTGCAATAGTTCTAACTTCCCGAGTATTAATGTTCTCCACTTCATAACTATTCACTTGATTTTGTGGTGCTAGACGTTTCCATTGCAATGTCACAGTAGATGGTGTTGCATTGACAACTTTCAAAGTTGTGACAGCGGCAGGTATAGCTAAAATAAAATGGCGATACAGCTAATCTATATAAGAGTCATTAGAACCATTAGAATCTTCTTTTCATAACTTCTTGCTTGTTATTTGGATGGGAAAACGTTTTCAATTTTTACTATATGTTAGACATATTAATTATTTGTGATAAAACTAATGAGTAACTTTTTACTCTATTTTGATTCTTACCACAGCCAGCAGCCGCTTTCTCGTCGGAACCGTCAGAGCAGTCATTAACACCATTACATAATGTGGACCTTGGTACACAAAAGGGCGACGAAGTGCCACAAGCAAAATGCGATGGCAGGCATGAATCTGAAAACGAGAAGTAGTTTATAATGTTTCTATAATGGAATTAAAACGAAGTCCTTTAAAAAAAGTTCCAGACGCAATTAAAAATAACATTGTGTGAAAAGTACAATACCTCTACTTTCAGTCTTGAAGAAACCCATTCTTCTTTCAGGCCCTTGGATTCCACGTGAACTGTAAACAAAGATTTCGTAGCTATAAAACGCATTTTTGTCGAGACCATCTATGCTAATGTTGGTGGATGAAATTCTAGCAGTTTCTTCGCATACGATTGTGTTCAAAATGCAATACTTTACAGAATACGTCAGTTCATTTAATTTGTTATTGTTTAAGACGGTGGGCGGCGACCATGACATCGTAACGGCAGAGGATTCAGAGTTTGGGATAGAATGGATTGAAACAGAGTTTGGCACAATTCCAGGTGGCCCAGCAATGACTAAAGGCAACAGACGACGCATTATAAGATCATATATTTTTGAACAATTGTTTCTGCATTGGATTCGCAATCACGAATTCAGGTTAAAAGCCTAATTCAGTGCATTTTAAATGTATGTTTTTGGCAATTGACTGTGCAGTGACAAAGAAGAGTAAGACAATGTTATTTTATAGATATACCTAAGAGAAAATGTAACAAAGTTAATGTCAAAGTGGGCAATGAGCCAGCAGGTTAAATTGAATCTCAAAATAATATAATTTACTTGATCAATAAGCACCCTTTATTAGCATCCAGGAAAACTAAAGTGAGAATAAAGGTGAATCTTGTGTCTGCGGGACGATAGGTGGACGCACTCTGAAATTCATAGGTTTGCTCAAGAATTTGCTGGTTAAAAGTGTAACTATTTTATAACATTGATGTGTCGATATCGCTTATATACGAGGACTAGACTGCCAATGTTCATTTTACGTTTTAAACGTTCACTTGTGAAGACAAGTTACTTGGAGGCAAGTTCTGTCACGCGCAACTTCTTTTGCAAATTAGACTTTATTTTATGAATTCCAATGATATAATGAAAAGCCCTTGCAGGCTAAAAGATTTCGGATTCTTGTTTGTGTGTAATTTGGTTCCCTATACCTATCGAGTTCGCAAGTAGCCTGTTTTGTACATAACTTTTACAATGTTGTTCCGTTATTTGAAATAAATAGGTATTATCCCGTGGTATTATCTTGAACTTGCAAAATGTTTCACGTAGTACAAATATACGAAAAGTGATTTGTGAAAATTAATTCTTATGAAAGAAACGAAGACGTTTTAGCATATCAATTTATTAAATATTATTGCTTGTGGTGTAGCGATATTTTGGAAATGTTTTATTATACCTGTGACATGACTAAAATCTTTATCAAGTTTAAGATATCTAAGAATTGACCATAAAGTTGGATCCTACAAGTTTAAAAAACAAAAAAAGAAATAGAAGTAGGTGAAAGAAACAAAAAGGTTAAATCCAAAGGACTAAATCCAAAATGCGATTCCGTGGTATTAATATTTAGACTAGCCGGGGAACCCGGAGTCGAAACGCCGGGTTAAGCCACAAGTAACTGTGTTACCTGGTGTTGAACGCCTGGAAGAGCGATTAATAAGAAGTGTAAACTGCGCCACACGTTCAGGTGAAGCGCTTTAGTATAGATAAATTAAATAAGGCGCAGAACATTATGGTGTTTCCAGTGTAATATATTTTGAAAAAAATAGGCCCACAACATTATGGTGTTCCCAGTGTAATATATTTTTCAAAAAATAACTTTTCACAACTTTAGCTGAAATTAAAACACAGTTTACAACTCGTTGCTATCCTGTTATAGCAAAAACAGTTGGCCAACCTTTTTTATTTTTCAGAGAACGTTCCCGCTAAAAGTTCAAAAATAAATAATACTCTGGGCTGAGGGATTAGTACAGGCAAACAATGACACATATCCATATAGGCATAATACCCTTTCTTGTAAAAAAAACTTTATCGTAACTTCGGATAAACAGAAACTCAGGAAACAGCCATCATTAACATTGGACTGAGCGCTTAGTAAGGTAAACTGTGTCGTCAATGCGTTTAGGCGTAATACCCTTTTCAAAAAACTTTATTGCAACTTCGGTTTAAATAAGAACACAGGAAAAACAGCCTGTCGTTACCTACCCTGTCCAGCTAAAAAAATCACTCAGCAATTCTATTTTGCATGGTAAGTTTTCATGACACTAATAAAAGGTGTCGCTACCTACTAACTGCATTTAGCATAAGAAATATTGATTAAGAATTTTGTTGTAGCTAGCCAAACTGCATTTGGCTACTTTTACTCTTCAGCCAGAAGTAGCTAAATAGCTAGCTAAGAAGAGAGCCACAACCCCAACATAAAAATAAATAATAATATACCAAACTTTAAAATAATAAGAATAAATAAGGCTAGCTGAGCTTCAGGAGGATGCTGCCTTGAAATCTACGTTAGCTAGCTAAAATCTTGAAATTGGTTTGTTTCAGATTTACACATGGCTAGAAAACGTGATGATATTTTCATCTTAATATGTGAAAACATAGACACAATGAAGAGAATATCTTAAACGTTGATAGATCTGAAATCAAGGCAGTTAAATAATTATACTAATCCAACCAAACATTCCTCTTTCTTGGAAAACATTTTGATTCGCAGCTTGGTGAAGAAGCCAGAGTATAACAAATATGGCGTCCTTGGACACGGTCCCTCGAAAGAAACAACTCGTACCTTAACCCCTAGAGCTCGGTTTAGTTGAACAAAATCCGCCTCGTTAAAAACATAACTGGAAACGAAAATTTGACTGAGTATCTAGCATAGCTCATCAAATAATATCAAAATAACAGTCTATAACAATATTTGTGATCAAATTCGTAACGCAGTCTTCATTCTTTTCCCAATTTAACTAATATCAAGATACGCACACAGCTGGAGTAGCGCTGGGTCGCGGGGTCAGGTCGGACTTTAAAAGTCGTGACGTTACGGCAATCGGTTAAAAAAAAAAGAAAAAGAAGGAAAAGACCGCTAGTTTTAATAAGATTTCTGATATACATCCGAAATCTTAAAAATATAGAGAACTTTAAAAATATTTGTTAAAAACACTTAATGGTAAAAGAGAAGCTTAATTTTCATAACAACATAGAGTGCAAACTTACGAGGGGTAGTCGTCTCTTGGGTTGTTGTGGTGTAGGGTGTGGTACCAGGGGTTCCTGTATGGAGTAACACGGACAAGTTTAATATACGCATTAAGTAAGCTTATATAAAATTATAAAAATTATAATACCTCTGCTTTCCGCCTGAAAAAACCCTACTCTCCTTGGT
Source organism: Hydractinia echinata (assembly GCA_030067915.1). Taxonomy (NCBI): domain Eukaryota; kingdom Metazoa; phylum Cnidaria; class Hydrozoa; order Anthoathecata; family Hydractiniidae; genus Hydractinia; species Hydractinia echinata. The sequence goes on from JASGCC010000005.1 coordinate 4,629,241, forward strand.
CCTGAAACACCAAGCGCACCATAAACAAAAATCTCGTAGCTGTAAAATACATTTGTGCGTAGATTCTCTAATGTAGCATTCGTATTGGCAGTCCTGGAAGTTTCGTTACATATAGTGGTGTTCTGGAAACAATATTTCACGGAGTATATCAGTTCTTCTACTTTATTGCCATTCAACATGGCTGGTGGTGACCATGACAACTGGACATTGGCTCTGCCGGCGGATATGTCAATACTAAGCGAGACATTATCTGGCACCATTCCTGGCAAGAGATCGCTTGCTACAAAAACGACAACAAAATTATTTTGAATGAACAGCAAAAGATTAGTAAAATCGTACAACTTATAATTCAAAAATTTTACCTGTCGATGGTAAAGAGTAAAGCATGTGGAGGATTAAAAGAAGAGAATACTGCTTTTTTATATCGAGTGTTTTCTTGGCCTAACTACTCTCTGTAACTTACCGGGGGTTGTCATAGTTGTAGTAACTGTTGTTATTTGCCTAGGTATTGTTGCAGTAGCGGCTGTTGTTGAAAAAAGTCCTAAGAATATGTATAAAAATGACTATTAAAACATTTAAGAGAACGCTTTAACTCAATATGTACAACGCTCCTTACCTTTGTCAGGTGTTGTAAAAACTACCATAACCGGTGTCCCTTCCACACCATTTAAAACAGCGGACACGTTCAGTTTATACTGGGTGTTAGGATCCAAGCCAGTTAAAGCGTACATACTAACACTAGGGGACACAGATGCAATAATCTGGGTGCCATTGCTAGAAATACCAACAATCTTCCAGGTTGAAACTTTATCTCCATATGCACTCCAGTTTACCACAGCTGAACGTGGTGTAATGGTATCAACAGATACTGAAACAGGGGGCTTGGGTCCAGCTAAAATACAATACATGTGTTACACTTGTTAACTGCAAATGGCAACGTTATCTGATAATAAAAATGTAACATTAACAAGGTTATAAATTTTAGCCTACGAACACCTTAAACTTATGATAACGCTGACAAAGTTCAGAGGTGTGCCTTGCTTGCGTCTTGTTTGATACAGGCTAACAGGTAACTACGTATGGCTTAGACACACGTTGATTGCAATGATTTTGGCTTGTCATGACTACTTATCAACTTAGTTGTGTTTAAAGACTGCGTTCATAAAACATTTTTCCCAATTCTACCGAAATTCAGTTCCATACGTATAATTACAGAACAGGGCTTAAATACAAGGGGTGAAGTGAGGTTTCTAATTATTTCTTAATATCGGGCAGTGTTAAGAAACAGAAAGATAGGTTACTGAAACATATTTTAGTATACCTGTCGCAAAAAAGAAATCCTCCGACCAGTTGCCTTGCCTGTTTCCATCCACCAATCTAATACGCACTCGATAGGGTGATCCAGAAACCAAACCACTCACAGCTGCACTCCGAATGTTGGCATTTACTGTGTTGATAATTGTTTGGTTGGAATTGCCAAATGGTTGTACTTCAATCTCAAAATGAGCGTTGTTTGGAGATGGAACATTATCAGCTGACCAACTAATGATGGCTGCACTTGGTAATATGCTTTGCACTGATACGTGAGACACAGTTGAGACTAAACCAGGTTAATGACATGTAAATAATTGAGTTATTTACATGTTATTCCGCATAAATTTAGAAAATCTGTTTTAAATATTTTAGTTACTTAATCTAACTACTTTCTATGCCAGCCCCCCATATTGCAATAATTGGGCTAATTATTAACTTGTTCAAAAAAAGGGAGTTGATTCACATCAAGATGGGTAAAACATAAAACGCAAAATTCTAGCGAATAAGTTATAACAAAGAAATAACAGTTAATTTCTCACCTTGATATGGTGTTGTATTGGGCGTTGTATCGGGCGCTGTACTAGGTGTTGTGCTAAACGTTGTTCTTGGTGTTGTACTGGGCGTTGTCCTTGTTGTAGTAGTTGTAGTAGTAGTAGTTGCACCGTTTGCTAAATTACAAAGAAACTAAACGTTTAAACAAAAACTAGAACTTTCGATGTTGCATTCAGCATATCAAATCCAAAATAAATTTAACGCAGTCATATCATTAAGAAATATGTCACTTACTATTAAAGAAACTTGGTAGAGACCAGGCCCCTCTTCCATCAGAACTGATAACATACTTTACTCTAACTCTATATTCGCCAGTAGTTGGGAGATTAGTAACAAAAATATAATTTTTTGTGGTCCTCAAAATGAACGTTTCGTTAGGATTATTAACCGGCGTGAGTTCCACATCAAATCGTAAAGGAGGAAATTGAGGATTGATATTGTATCTCCAAAAAATTATTGCACTTTCATGGGAAACATTCACACCTATGTGTGGAACTAAAAAGGAACATTAACTTAAGTCAATATAATACATTAATTAAAAAAAAATTCTTTGCGTAATAGGAAAACATTACCAATCAAGATCTTTTGGCTAACCCCAAGAATTGTCACATTAAGAATTTAACTGAGTCGCCCACTTTTACAATAAACATATTCGTCGTAATTTACGAATATTAACAAAATAAACAAGAAGTTTTGTGCAGAGACCAAAAAAGAACTTGTTGCAGGACTCAGAAGGCATTATAACTTAAAATAATTAAAAACATGCTTCTCTATTGGAGCAAAATGTCGTGTAACTATTACTAAAGTTTAACTTCAAAAGCCTGTTCTGCAGCTTTTTACATGACAATAACAAAATTACAGCAAGATACATCAATGAAGACACATACTTGGAATAATAGGTTTTGGAGTCGTAGTGTCAGTTGTTGTAATTGCAGTTGTAGAAGGAGAAGATGTCACTGAACAAAATATGAACAAAGTAGAACAAATGTTAAAGTAACATGGTAATGAGTACAGAAGCTATTTTCATCAATCAACACTTTTTTTAATTCCAAGATGTTCTATTTACTTGAACAGTTATAACAAATTAAATCAAGTAAGGAAATACCTAGGGGTAGAGTTCTTACGGTAACAACTTCGGACCATGGTCCCAAACCTGCTGGATTCTTTGCTCGTACTCTGAAATCATACTTTGCATCGGGTGATAAATTGCTAAACATATGTGACAACATGCGGGTCGAAGGAGCCAACACAGGTGCAAGAAGCTCTGCTTGTACGCTTGAGTTTACAATTTCAACAACGTAAGATCTGATTCTTTCAGAAGGATCATTAATAACATTCCAAGTAACTTTGATCTCCGTTGGGGAAATCGCATTTCCGCTAACCACTGTAAGCCTTTGGGCGGGCGGTACTAAGAAGTAGAAAGTTTATTTTACGTTATTTAAGGATCTATTTACCTATTATACAAAAACTAAAAACCTACTGAATAAAAGCAATAAGAATTCTACAAAGTCAAGAGAGTAGGAAGCATTTCCATCGCAAATATTACATAGCCTTCATCAGGTTAAAGAAACAACAAATGATGTCACATACAACAGCCTGCTCCAACACCTTCGTCCGATCCATCTACACAATCGGATATCCCATTGCATTTTCGATTGTTTGAAACACATTGCGGATTTCCACAAGTAAATTCTGTACTTCTACATGTGTCTAAAACATTTTAAATTAAATGATCGCAAATACAAAACATCAATGGGCCTACGGGCAAGTATTATCATACATACTAAAATCTTCCTACCTCTGTTAGCAGTTACGTATATACCGTCACGTGTTGCGCCGCTAACGTTGGTTTCGTCAAATACAAAAACTTTGTATTGGTAGAAGTTGCTTCGTTTCAGCCCCGATATTTCTACAGAGGTAGAAGAACCAAGTGTTTTGTTCATACATGTTGCTAACTTATTTAATTCGCAGTATTCCACTATGTAACTAAACAGTTTAGGATCTTGTCCATGGTGTAGAGTGGGTGGAGACCAAACTATTATCACAGCTGAGCTTTCTTCGAATTCCTTCCCTACTACACTCACGTTAGATACTCCTCCAAGACGAGGCACTAAAATAATAATCAAACTTCGTCAGAAGCCTAATCTCAATAAATTAAACAAGGCATAATCTCGTTACGCAAAGAAAAACAAAATGACAAAAAACAGAAAAGACAAAACTCCTGTTAAGAAATACAGAGCGAACTTCAAAAAGGTAAGAAAAATCAGGGCCTACAATATACTCACATGGTGTTGTAGTATTGTTGATTGGTGTAGGTGTTACTGTAACATTATTTGCTCTTGTAGTTGACTGACTAACAGTGGTCGATTCTGTTGTGTTGAGGACACCTGATAGTGTGTATTAAAGAAAAAAAAATAGATTAAATATTGGTTATTTTCTCGTCCAACAACAGCTTAATTGCGAAAATTAAAGAAGAAATAAAACCTGCAGGTGTATGGAATGTTATTGTCCCAGCTGTACTTTCAATGCCATCCAACACTGCAAGTACTTCAACATTATAAGTGGTATTTGGTTCTAAGCCAGTTATGGTGAAAGATGTAACCGCTGGACCAACATTTACAACTGTAGTTCTACCATCATCTGATTTAGTGATTATTTTCCAAGAGCTTACTTTGTCACCAAACAGTACCCAACTTATCATGGCAGCAGTTGATGTTGATGAACTAGCAGAGACAGATATGGCTGGTTTTGGTCCAGCTAAAGAGTATTTATTGAGGGTAAGTTAATCATTGAAAGCTTGTAAAGTGCTTTTATTTAGGAAGAAAGAGGAAAAAGGAAAAAAATCGCGAAGATAAATTTTATCGGACAAGTCATTCCCAATAATTTCGCGAAGTTTTGTTTTTTGTGAATTGACCTTTCCTGTAGTTTTCGCGCAGACAGGTTTTCGCAAATGTAAGGTACAAACCTGTTGCAAAGAAAACTTTTTCCGACCAATTCCCCGTCTGGTTTCTGCTTACTAAACGTACTCGAGCAGCATAAGGTGAACCAGATATTAAATTGGAAAGTGTAAAAGATCGAACCAAAGCATTAGACGTGTTAAATTGTTGTGTTAAATTTTTGTTGTCAAATAGATGGACTTGTATTTCAAAATAAGAAAGATTGGGAGATATGACTCCCTTATATAACCAAAGAAGTTCTCCACCACTGTTTGATGTGTTGTTGACTACCAAGCCTTGGGGTACATGAACTAAAAATCAGTAAAAATCAATGGGTCACTACGAAACAGTTGAAAATGGCATAAAATTATTGATATTTGTTATTATTTTTATCTTTTTTCAAGGTCCAATATAAAGTCATCATATACTTCTGAACGTGAAAAGAGATAAGACAGTAAAACAAAAACCTTGGAATAAAAAACTTTCTTATGACTTGGAAGTTGTTAATAAGAGTATTTCAAAGAAAAACAATTGCTCTATATTTTCCCTAAGTCATATCAAAATATTTGTACTGTCCTGAAGCTGACTAAAAATGACGAAAAGCCACTGAATTTTAGCCCCCTAAAACGGTAGGCTCCAAAAGTATGACAAAAACACCTTAGACTTTGGATAAGGCGTTTTCAACGATTTATTTCGAAACATTTGCTCGCTATAATATATAAAAAAATATATAAATAAAAAAAAGTAAATATATAAATATATATATAAACAAGAAAAGGTTGAAAACTATGTTTTTTAGTAATTCTTACTTCTGTATGACGTTGTGGTAGATGGGCTTGGTGTGGTGAAATTTTGAACTGAACCATTTCCTATAAAATAATTTGTAAATATATAACGCTTTGTACTAAACACAACCCCTAAAACGAACGATATCTGTTACGGCCTTTTCGGAGGCTTTAATCTGGGTAACCCTACAGTGACAATTCTCATGCTTTCCAAGTGGTTATAACACACTTCTATGCTGTAGTCAAAACATCAGAAAACCACGTTGCCGTTTGCTTGCATATTTTGTCACGATTACATGCGTGCGACAGAATATATTAGTCATTTTGCATGCAAGTAATATAGACTTATATTTATTTATGTTTCTAAATTTAAAATAGTAATGGGCTTTACCTGACGTATAACCAAAAAATCTTGACCATGCACCGACTTGATTTCCAAGATCAACTGACCTGATTCTAAACTGGTATTCTCTTCCAGGGATTAAATTTCCAACAGTATGGGTTCGCATTTTATTATTAACAAATGTTCCAGATGTGCTGATGGAAGAGACATTGGATGAACCTGATTCTTTATATTCGATGTCAAATGACTTTACATCGCTACGATAAGTAAATTGTGGTCCTAACTGAGCTATTTCGGATTGCGCCAAAGGTAGTTCCCATGAAAACATGGCTTCTCCAGCAAGGGAAGAAGTAAGATTGAGTTTGGTTATGACAGGTGGAGCATCTGAAAATAAGTAATGTTAGATTAATGTTAAAAGCAATTGGAGTTTTAGAAAAATAGCACGTAATAAGAACACAAATATACAAAGTTTGGGAGCATACCTGCTTGGACCAGAGAAAATTTTGCTGACCTAATACCAGCCAGATTCATAACAGTGTATTCAAAGTCATCTTCCAAACGTGTAGTTGGATTAGTAATATCTATTGCATGTGTTAAAGCACCAAAAGGGTCTAAATATTGTGTCACTTTAACATTTGGATGGGTAAGAGGTGTTATAGATTGATTTCCTTGTTTCCATAACATTCTTAAATTTCCATTGTGCTTTGGAGGTTTTGCAGACACTCGTAGAAATCTTGTTGAAGGGTAAAAAAATCGATTTTGTGGCTTTAGTTGGAAATCATGATCCAGCCCTACAAAGATAATGCAGCATTTTTTTCAACAATAAGGTTGCTACTAGCTAAGATTAAATATTCAATATTCTTCTAGAGATCTTATAGACATTTAAAATCTGGCAAAACGGTTTGTCCCATTCATTCTAATTTTTCGTGCATAAAATGTTCCAGGGGAGAGTATAACCAAATCAAAGCTTCTTTGATGAAACTCGACAGAAATTACAGAGATGCTTTTCTTTCTTGGACCACACTTAGAAGGGAAGTTGCCCTGATAATTGTCAAAATAAAATTTTAAAACGTTTTCAATGGAATTACAAGTAACCAAGTTTTAGCCACGTTTCAGCAGTTTTTTAAGGGCTAATATAAAGAAAGTGAGTATATAGTTGAATCTCATGCCATAGTGTTAACCCTATTTGGTATGGGGGGGGCATAAAGTGCCCGCGGCATTTTCAAGGTCTCATAACTTTTTAAATTACTGGATGAAATTCTTAAAATTTTGTGATTTTTCCTAACTTTTATTGGACTTTCGAAAAATAAGATAAAAAATTTCGAAAGATTTTCCTGTCAACATCACTTTGTCCTTTATTGACAGGTGGTCATATCAACTTTTGCTGTAGTGCTAAAAATAAACTAACCAATTGTATGAATATGTGATTGTGTATGTGATAGTGACAAAAAGTCATGATACAATATTGACATGCATACTGCGTAATTTGCAGACTGGAATATTGGTAATTTACAGACCGGAATATTTGTATTTTCCGGACCAAGTGATTGATAAATCCCAGACCGTGATTTATTGTGAAGGATTTTTTTTTCACAAGTTGGATAAACATTTTTTCTTGTGTGAAGTAAATGAGTTTAGAAAAGTAAGAAAATATCAAGATAAAAATGTATTCATTCAGGAAACAGCAATTATACGCAATTATATGTAATTACTGTTATAAGATTTGAATTCTGATCGATTTCCATTTTCTCCCTAGAGAAATCCTTTGTCTTCATAACACCTGCAAATGTTCCTAATAATATCTTACATTCTTATATTAGTTTTTTTAATGACTATTACTGTAAATAGTTTTAAAAAAGATGAAAAAACGAGAATTTCCAAAAAAGACATATTTTCTTCGACCATTGTCTAATTATGACGTCATTACTACATGTGATGAAATGTCAACCCAAATATTTTGTCACTAATTAAGTCACAACATATTGATGCTTTTTTGTGCCAAGTTTCGTCACTTAAAACCAAACAGAACTAAAGTTACATCCCGCGGGCACTTTATGCCCCCCCCCCCCCCCCCCACCCCCATACTTACAAGGGTCACAAAAGCCCATACCAAATAGGGATAAAGAATTGATTCGAGCTGAAAAATGCTTAATACTAAATACTAAACAAAACATTTGTTGATTTACGTTGCTGTCATTATTTAACTCGTTCGGGGTTAACCCATTCGGGCTTAACCAACCCCTTATGACCTACAAAAATAATGAAACATATACAACATCACATAACTCACTTACATTCCACCAATACATCTCCTGCGGTACTAACAGCTGTTCCAAGTCTATTAGTCGCTTTACACTTGTATGAAACATCATCTACATCACGTTGTACGTTCTTGATAACTAATAACCCAATTGGTCCACCATTGATGCTCATGAACTTTGTATCATTTTGTAAGATCAGACTACCATTCCTAAACCAGCTGTAAGTCGGTAACGGTTCTGCTTGGACGCCACAAGATAACGTCACATCAACACCTTCACTTACTCGTGTGTGTACAGGATTGATAAGTATAATAGGTGCAAGTTCAATCACTGTTCTTAAAACGAATGGTTTACTCCAAGATCCAATTTGATTTTTCTTGTCAGTAGCTCTCATCTGAATACTGTAATTTTCCCCTCTTAGTAATCCAACGAACTCATACTGCAAGATTTGAGTGGTAAAACTTTCGGCTTCTTCAAGTCTAAATGTTCTAGTTTCGTTATTGGATACAGGAGTAATGTTTAAATCATAAAACTGCAGATCATTGCGCAAATAATCCCATTCAATTACAACTCCATTTAACCTCTCTTCTTTAACACGTACATTCATTGCCGCTTTGGGTGGACCTAAAATTTATTACAGTATTCAAATATTCGAACTTGCGCACACACCTATGCCACTTTAGGTACCATTTGTATTAAAATGTTAAGTTCTAGTATTACGAAATTGCTGAAGTTAGTACAACTTCAGCGAAAAACCATATGGTTGTGGGGTGTCATAATTAGGAACTTAAAAACTAGGGAATTCTCTAAGTACGTGCTTAAAAATTGACTGCTAACGGATTTGAAACTAATAAGGACTTTTAATTACAGTATAGAAAAAATTAGAAACAAATTGAAAATTGAACAAAAAATAAATGTTAAATTGATTAATTTTAGCACTTTATTGTTGGGGAGTCCCAAAAAGTTGCCTGATGTGAATAATTATTTTTGCGAATCTACCAATACTTTTTCTGCAGTTTTAATTTATTTCAGGCTTATTTATTGAGATAAGGTAGCCTTTAATTGTACTTGCTGATATCGCGGAGGCTGACTTTTATTTTCATCAACTATAAAAAAAAACTTCTCAAGAAAAACAAGAGATAAAGACGTTCGCGCTGAATAACTTTAGGAATAAGTCATTTTTAGTAATTTCTCAAAAAAAATCCATTTTTCCAAATTGACCTTTCAAGCAATTCGCGAAAATGAATTTCTGTTTTACAAAACTAAACACAATAAATGAAAAAATAAAAGTGCAGTGACATGAAAACATAAAAAAATAGCCAGTCCAAGAAAATTAAAAATATATATAGGACAAGGTAAGCGCAAAAAACTGCAAAAAATTAACTGAAGATGATTCTTAATCTTATTAACAATTACAATATTTACTTACCATAAAGGGAAACATTAAAATAAGCAGTTCTTGTTCCTAGTTTATGTTTTGCTTGACAACCCCATTTTCCAACATCATATTTGGTAGCTTTCTGAATTAACAGTTGATAAAATATAGACCCTGCACGAGCTATCAGCCTGATTTGTACTCTTGGATCATTCATGTTAACTGGTAATAGACTTGAACCATTAATAAAAGTTATAGTTGCTAATGGGGACGACTTTGGTGGTTGACAGTTTGCCCAAGCCAATCTTGAACCGTCGATATCGTAAAAGAATGTATCTCGAGGGAAATACAGGAATTTCTCTTCAAACACTAAAAACATATTGCACAATAACAGATAACAATGCAAGGTAAACAAAGTAAAAAAGTTATTGAACTATATCACTTTAAAATGGAAACAAATGTTTTATTTTTGTAACAATTAAATCGATCAATTGAACAGTAAGCTGTATTGATTTCACTATTCTTATGACTCTTGTGTTTTGAATGGTAGATGTTATACCTTTTGAAGGAATTTATTTCAAGCAAGATCATACTTTGTGCAAGTCATGTTACTTATCAGGAAATAAAAAAGAAATGTAATCATGCTTTTTAAAACCTGTTAAATCATAATTATAATAACTAAAGTTGTTATTAATACTTCTTGCAAAATTGATTTCAGGTCAGATATCTATGATCTGAATCCATCAGTATTAATTGCAATCGTGGATAAAATTAATGAAGTAAAAGCAATTTTTTTGTCATTTTACAATTTTGACAAAACATTTAAACGGTCAATACTCTGTAGCCGGAAGGTAGCAAAAAAACGCTATTTTCACGCACGCGTAGGCCGAGTGGGTAGTGTTTGCCAGTGGCATCCTCTAGCGCGCCTGCCCCTAACATAATCCACACCAGGCCACATGAAAGTTTCAAAATTCAGGGAAAATGGTCGTGCTGACCTAGCAACAATTACCACATTCCAGAACTATGGATTTAACCAAATAAACTAAGATCCGAAGTCCTACGTCCCGTTGTGAACATTGACAAGTTCAAAAGGCGCGAAATCTAATTTACACAAATTCTATAATCGCTTGTAATTACATGTAGCGGCGAACTTTGAAATTAGCTGTCTTGTATGATTATATTTTGTCCATAACTGTGGTTTAATACTAACAAAAAACAATTATTTTTCATTTGTTACGGTATGTTGTCGATTTTCAGCATTTATTCTGCACAACATTCTGCAGTGTCTAGATTAGCTTACTTGTCTGAGAATGTACAAAGAAAAATTGATTAACATATGACCTGGTCTGTCCAACTTTTTCCTTATCTCCTCTCAGTTATAAGGTAGTCTCTATTCATTACGTAAACCGTAAATTAATATTTTAAACCAAAAAAATAAAATAAACATTATATCATAGGTGTCCAAAATTGATAACACAAAAGTCTCAAGTAAAAACAAACTGTGCAACATTAAAATACAGTATACAGTATATATACTGTATCTATGCACACCATCCGAATAAACTATCTGCGTGCATCACTAACATATTGCCGCACGTAGTGTAGTGGGTTCGTCTGCAGCTCCCGGTTCTGGGGACCGCGGATCGATTCCTGCTCACTTCCAAGCAGTATGTAAGTGATGCGCAAAGTAGTTCTTCTTCAATATGATTAAAATACAGATCTATGATCATGTGAACTAAAATTCATCCACCTACATAACGTTTTAACAACCAAGTCGTATTCTTTTGTTGTTGTACCAAACGAATTGGTGGCAGAGCATCTATATTTACCATCGGTGCTGCTGGAAGCATTTTGCGCGCTGAAAATGATTAAATCGTTTTGGCTATTTGTAGCATAGCGAGAATCTGCAGCAGGAAAAATTTTCTTTCCATCTTTAAACCACTGAACAGTTGCATCGCTGGTTGGTTGATGTAAGGTGCAATTTAATATACCAGAATGTCCTTCTTCAAGAAATAAGTTTGCTGGTCCATACTTTGAGATAACTGGGGGAGTTCCTAAGGAAGAATTATAACAAAAATGTGATATATAATAAATGTTTTATAAAAATATAGGATTTTAACACACCTTATAAGCATTTTTTCTGTCTCAGTAAAAACAAGATTCTTTGGAGTTTTATAATAACTTTAGGCGTGACACATAAATTGAAAAGTGTGAAAAGTGTAACTTAAATGTCAAACACACTTTTATGTCTTATCCCCCCCCCCCCCCCCCCCTTTAAACGACAAAATCAAAAAATGTCATAAGTCACATGACAAATTTAGACTAATTATGCAATTATTTTCTAATTTTTTTAACCATAGTTAACATTCTGATAATTATATTGTTTGTAAATTCAGCTTTTGTCCATTGTTTTCCTTGTAAGTATATATACGAAAATCTTTATGTAAAATATTTAAACTGAAATTGACATTAGAATATGTCGAAACATGTATCAATTAAAGAAAATGCGCAGTTCTTATTAAAATTCTCACACAACTTGTGCTGTCACTGTCATTTTGTGATATTTAAGTACCTTCAATGCCTGAATAATAAACAGTCATACGGACTGGAACGAGTGTAGACAACTAATCAGTTCACAATACTTTCTCTCTAAAAGTTGATGTTTTACGACATGTAATAGTCAAACTATAAAGAATTTACCACTCACTCCTTCCTTCCCTTCCTAACGTCAGACTTTATTTGGTTTGTGAGTCATCCCTTAATCGTCCCTGCATTCGCAATTTGCGGTTTTCGGAACAGTTTGAGCAGTTTTAAAGCCAATTTATTTAATTTAAATTTCCCAATGTTCACAAATCTATTTATGCATGAATTTGTTCAGGACATTGCAATTTCTTGACATTTGATGATTGAGACATAATGCTAAACGTTGTCAATGAATTCTTTATTGTTGAGAAAATTTGAAGGAGGCATTTTTACATTTTCTAAGCCAGCACCTTAGTATCAAAATATTCTTGTTAGTTTTTGTTATCGTACAACAGCACAGATCCTATTTCAGTGTCAAAAGCATAGCAAACGTTAATTGCAGTGCCAATTTTGTAGGAACAGGGTCAATCCACTTCAAACTTCAAGCATTCAGCTTTATATCGTATCAATATAGAGGTGACCAGAAAACCACAATTTCAGATTTTAGAAAATGCAATAAATTTGTTTAATTATGCTTTTAATAATCATAATGAGGTCGTTTATACGATGATATTCACCATAAAATTCTATTCAGGTTAATCATTGCTGCACATGCAACCCCCACTGAACTTTACCAATATAAATAAGCAGTGTTCAAAATCTCTTTTCCGTGTTTTAGCTATGTAAGAAAAGTAAGCTTAAAAGTGAATTGTACTAATCTTTTGGTTCTAAAAATTTGGTGCTTTTGGGATTTAGTAAAAGTACCTATTTTATGTTTATACAATCCTTAAATAAACACAAAACTTGTAGGAGAAATGTTTATGCAACATCATGTATCACTGTAATAAATTTTTCGATTTTTCGATTTTTTCTTTGTTTCACTCACACAAGCAACGGTAAAATGATGAAATAAAGAGCCAAAATTTATGACTTTCTGAGTTCTCGGAGAAATAATTTTCTCTGTTTTTTCTAACTATTTCAAGTAGGTTGATTTAAAGAAAAAATGCTTTTTAAGCGCTTTTGAGCATAAAAAATATGCTAGCATACAAGGACAACAATTTTTAATGATGTTAGAATCTTAATATCATGACCAAGCTAGCTTTCCATGAAGTTTCTCTAAATAGTTTCCTTTTTCTAAGTAAATATACTTCTGATCATTTTCTAGCAGTATTGCCCATTATGCTAAGCTTCCGGTCCAAGTCTACATGGTAAAAAATAAATAAAACATAAACTACAAAAAACACATTACCTTGACAATGGACCGAGTACAATAAAACAACATTACAACATAATACCCACAACAAGATCATCATTGGGATTTTTCCCAAACCGAGTTAAACTTCAATTCTAAACAATGATGTTGAATTTCCAACACAAAATATTTCAAAAAAAATAAAGCAACATTCAATGAACTTCCACCACTGTTTGTATTTCGAAGACAATTAATTAAATTGATTAACATAAAACCTGAAAAGAAAATTATTAGCAAAAATATTTTAATTGCTGTAATTTACCTCACCTAAAGTAACATTATTAAGGCACTAAAATTACATAGTGCTTTGATCTTTTCCCTCTTAAGAGTTAGGAAAATTTAAAACATGTCTTAAATTTCAAAGGAGATAGCTTCCATGGAAATTGGAAGTCCATCATCTTATTGATCTGTTTTAAGGCGTTCATTAAAAAAAGTTAAAAATAAAATTGAGTTGTGATGAATGTAACTAACAACATGTTATGTCATAAATTGCAAACGATGTTTTAAATTACAGTTTTGAAATGTTTCCTGTTATAATTTGCAAACGTGACAATTATGTAGCGAAGGTAAAAAAAAGCATTTACACTTCCTATATGCATCATATGAACAGCTCAATAACCATATTGGGGCCTGCACAATGATCATATTACTTAAATGTATCCTAAACATTAAGGCGTATTTCAAAAATTTCTTGCAGTAAATGTTCTAATAAACGCTTCCTTGAATGTTTTTATTTTAATAACACACCAGTCTCTAAGAATCGCCCTTTTCTGCAGTTTTCCTAATTCAAGCAGTTTACAGGAAAATAAAAACAAGGATTTACCCTCGGTGTTTTTTATTATATTTTAGAAAAATGATTCATAAAACAAAGTTCAATTTGTTAGACGGAGACAGCGATGAAGAGGACTTTATTAATGTACTGTAGACATTGAAAATTTAATTGTGATGAATTTATAACAAAATTTAATAATTATTGATAACATGCATATTTGTACACTCAATTTACACCAATTAAATAAATGCTGGTGCTATAAAATAAATGCTAGCGCTGCAATAAATACTCAGGTAAAAACAAGGAGTTAACTTGTCCTTTGAATAAATCCAACACCTCCTCATGAACAAAAGCTTGAACAGATAAGAAGTTAGAATGTAAATGCATATACCAGTTCTTACAGTATGCACCTAATGAATACTACTACCTGAAGGTAAAAAGTTACAAGTTAATACATGTTCCAGTTCTTACAGTATGCTCCTGAAGATCCTGATTACACAAAATCATAAAAATACAACAAATTCACAGAATCATTCTTGCAAAAAGTGATACAAGTTTAACTTGGATATCGTACAATTCTTCTAAAGATCACATTAAGCAAAAAATATCACAGTTTCACTTTCAAGTAAGCCACATTTTAACGACTGTCCATTCTTATCCTAATCAATAGGTGATTAATCTAATGTGATGACCCAGTTAAGTACTTAGGTATACATTATGTAATGATATTGCTTTAACAAAGAAGGATGCCTTAGGTGATTAATTTGCAGTTTCTACGGAAACACTTGTAATTGGTGATCACTGTTACTGGGATGTCAAATCAAAAACATAGCAATGTTGTTGCATCAGATTTATTTCCAACTAGATCTTAAAAAAGGATTTATAAAATTATCAGGGCATTATTGCTTGGAATAATATGAGGATGAATATTGATAGCAGTTGGTTGTTTATAAAAAAAATGAAAATCTTATTCTGTGTGAAAAAATCAATAACAAATGAATAAACTGCTAACAATTGCGTGTCCTTTGAAAAAAATGTTGCAAAGTAAATAACCTAATTGAGAGTAGTGTTTCAAAATTTAAGACCACAGTCATAAATTGTATCAAAGTTCATGAAAAAACCGCACCTTCAGTTTGCACAAAGGTGTGTCAGATATTTCCTACTACATTTTAGTGAAATCTCTGTTGTTCTTGTGGGTTTTTTTGTAGACTTCATTGTATAACCCTCGTAGAACACTTCAATGCATGGCTCTTTCACTAGATAGGTTTTTTGTCAGAAAATTTCTATGTATTCTCTGTACGTATGAAGTACACTCCACATGTACCTAAATATCTAGTAGCTATCTAAATCGTCTGTCCAAATTTTAAAATTTTGTAGTTTTGGACCTGCTTTGGACAGCCAATTTTGTAATTGTGTATCCGTTTCACTATGGGTATTTTTTAGAATCCCTATTGATAATTAACGAAAACAAATTATTCGGTGCAATGTAGCTACCTAAACCGTGTACCTAAATTTCTAATTGTAGAAGGCTGGGATTCAGAGTTCCAATTAGTAATTTGTAAACCAAAATGCCGTCATTGTAATGGTTTTCCAAATAATATTCTAAAAAAAAAAATTTTTATGGTTTCTATTATTTCAACTTTGTGGATAAAAACACTTTTTTAGTCCAAAGTTACAAAAAATTGAGTCGTTAATAGGCATTAGTAAATGAAGAAAATAAAAATACTTTCACTCAGGTATTTTTTCTTAAAATCTTTATATGCAGGTAAAAAATAGCTTTTAATGAGTGTTAACTTTAAAGGAGAAGGATAAGGTGACCGAAATATAGTTTTAGGTTTTTATCATGACAATTTAATATTGATTTTTTTTTTCATTTTGAAACGAATTAAGTGAAGTCCTAATTATGAGGTGTGTCTGCCGCTGAACGAATAAAATGCTAATTACTAGACCACAATATTACTGTTCCGATTCGTTTCCAGTAGATTGAAATAATTTAATTTGCAATGGCACTTCCAGTGACTACAGACACACCACAAACTTCTGTTAAAATCAACATAAACTAAAATCAATATAAAATCAACATAAATAGAGATTAATATAAAAACCGCAAACACTATAAAGTCTGCTATAAGTCTTTTATCTTTATTTAGACATTAGTCAGTAAATCTGGAAAAAAAAGTCTTTGAAAGTGTGTTTTTTTATCATCAATATAATATTTTAGAATGAGATTAAATTTTTACATTAAGAAACGTTACATACTTATCAGCCTATAAAATTTAGTTTATCAATTCTGGTTTTTAGCTAAAAATGTCCATTGATAGCTGAAGCACGAAAAATATTTAATACAACGTTTATGTTAGACTATGAAGGTATAACTTGATAGTTTCTTTGCAAGTAACATTGTTTTTTGACTTCGTCCTGAAAATAAAGGTGTTAGCAAGCCAAACTATCACTGTTTATTGGCAACTTCATCAACAAAATTCATTGTGATGTATTTTTATGCTGACCATCACAAGCGTCAGATGTGACGCCATTGTGGTGACATGGATACAAGTCTTTATTGAAGGCAATTACGTTTTATAAGCTTCATTTACTAAAGACAAAATTTGATTTTAGCCTCAAAGAAGCTAAGAAGTTGCTAATCGTATACCAACTATCTTTGTGCTTTAATGTTATTTTCTATTAGAGCAAAAAAAAAATGCATTTCACTGAAAGATATCTTTGAAAGACATCTTTCGAAGGGTTTCATGTTAGATTATATATATTTCTGTTATATATATGTTGCCTAACTTTCCAAATATTCGGGTGGTCAGGTGTTTAGGTTTTATTAGTTTTTGAGCTAAGCTAAGCCTAAGCACTTAAAAACTTATATGAAAATAGTAATACTTTTTTATTATAATTAACTAAAACACTTTTCATGCCTTTTTTTTAAGCCTCAACATTAAAATAGAATTGATATTATTTAGGCTTTATTGACAAGCTGTATAATACACTACTACTGGTTCTTATTAAATAACTTCTCTCAACCTTTTAAATATAACAAAGTGTTTCGAAGGCAGCAAGAGTAGCTAAACAATGAGGAAATCATATAAACAATTTAAAAATCAATTTTCAGTCTCAATTGGAAGTAGTGTTTAACAGCTCCGAAGAATTCCAAAATAACAGCCGAATAGACATCGTGTAAAAGTATGAGTCAAATGTGCAGAAATTAAACACAAAGTATTTAAGATGGATTACATTCCATATAAACTGAATCTTGTTCAAAATAGACTTAAGATTAACCCTTCACAAGAACTATTCGAACAAGATGACAACCACCTCAAATTAACGCAACTATCAGTTAGAAAAATGCGAAAAAACACTCTTTAAAATCAACATAAGTAATTAAATGTGCTAACATGCCATGCAATGGTACAGTTTTGTACGCTGTTAAAAGCTCTAGCTTTTCAAAGGATGGGGTCTTTTTTGTAAAAAACATAAATACAGATCACCTATCAGAAACTCTAATAGATTGGATATAGTACTTAACCCCTAACTGAGTACAAATGTAATCGTTTCACACTGCACATTATCAGTAAAATAGTAAGAGTCTAAAGAAACAGGTTTCACAAAATCAGTTGCATATAGCCTAGTAATACTTTATTTTCAACAGAATGTAACAGAGCGAAAATACGCTTGCACGGCTCACTGTATCCTGCAACACAACCACACTCTCCTGTCACAATTTCACAACTGTCATTTATACACATCCAAATATTATAAAGCATTTCGCTAACCCTGGTTTGTGGCACAACATTGCCTTGAATGAAACAATACTTTAAGCAACTTAAAATATTGTTAAATTCAACATTCCTAACATGACCTGCAAACATCAGATTACGGCATTTTTTGTAACCTTTTCCTGAAATACTCTTTTTTGGCATAGTCCCTGAGACAGCTTGTGGTGATGTCTGGAAAGTATACAAAAGAATTCATCCAGTCTAATTTTAACTTTTCAGCAACAGGAATTTTAATATTACCAACAGTTAGTTTCGCAGCTTTTCGATCCAGTATCTTCTTGCTCTTTTCCTCCAAGGACGGTAAAACTGGAAGTTCAAGTAGCTGAGCAACTAGAACTTTCTTAATGAAATCAGCTTTTCTACTTCCTCCCCCAGAAAAAGATATCCATCGAAAAGACAGATATTTCTCAAGTACCTCAATATTCCATTTTATTAATTCTTTCTCAGTAAAAAACATGATTAAAAAAAATACGATTCAACGCAATCCAACACATTTTTCTCTTTACACATAGTCATAACTCATCGCAAGCCCGATTTGAACCCGTGTCTCTTACCGTATTAGTACCCAGACTACTTTTGAAGGCGTCAAATTTAAAACCACACTGCAACTTTCTTTAAGCAAGACTTGATTCACAAGTTAATTCGTTTGTTCTAGTGAAAATGCCTGGGAAAAATTGCTCGATTTACGGGTGTAGTGTTTCCAGAAAGACATCAAATACATGTATATTTGGTTTTCCGAAAGGAAACGACGAATATGGTAGTTCATTGCGTGAGAAACTCATCCATGTGATAAGCAAAGATCGTGTTGTGGACCAGAAGTTAAAACTGCAGATTGATAAAAGAACATTACACATATGTGAACGTCATTTTGCAGAGGATTGTTTATGACTATGGTTCACACTAACTTAAGAGACTCCAGCCGACCGGAGATACATTAAGAAAGCAGGAAATTCAAAATGGTGTCGCTATCGATAAAAAGGTCTATTATTAAAAACTTTTTTTAAACAATTAAAAGGCAAATTATTAAACAAGAAACCCAGGAGCTTTAGCAATTTCCGCAATGAAGGCAATATGACATAACAACCGAGGAAACGTTGTGATACGTTTCTCAGAAAAATAAGTCAAAGTGGATCAAATTTGGGGTTTGAAATGTTGCTTTCGGTTTCCTTTCATTTGCCTTCATGTACGATTTAAGAAATGAATGAATTGAATAAATAAATAAATTAAATTAAATGTTGCCGCATGATCTGGAAGTTTATTTTTAAAATCTACATTATCATAGCGACGCAAGACCACATCAACTTAAAACAAGTTGCGCGTATATATAAAAAACAAAGTTGTAAGTCACATTGGAGTTTTGAGATAACGACAAGTATGTATATATTATATTTTTTTTTACAAAAAATGCTGTATACATGGTTTAAATCTAAAGTTATGTACCATAAAACAATACCACAAAAATATTGCAAATGTAGTCTGCAAAGAGTGTCGTGTGTAGATTTGTGTGTATAATATCAGAACTCATAAAAGAATCTATATCCGTTAGACTCTTGAGGTAGCAATCAAAATAGTTTGTAAAAGAAAGTTTTGCTCATTCAATGATCTATTGCCTTATGTTTGAATGATCGTTGTATCCTTTACTGTGCCCAATTTTACCTCTGAGTTATTTCAGTTTTGTTGGTAGTGGATAACTCGGAATCGCTTGGTTTATTCATTCTGCACATAGTTTATTTTACGCGGTTATTTTCTTTTTTTTATTAGTGATCGTAGATGTAACATTTTGTTTCTTTCATCATATTTTTTTCCATAAGCAAATATCTCTATAAGTAGATTTTTGTGATTCAAATTATCTTCTTTTCCAGTAGTTAATCTTAATTTTTAATTCACATGATGTTTGTGATATAGTATATTTAATAGTAATTTGAATAAATGGGGAGGCTTTTCAGCCAAATTCCGTGTTGATCAAGGAAGGTGTGAACCTGTTTTTAAGAGCTCCGCTAGTCTTTGGTGACTAACTGTTTTTGGACCAAAGAAATTTTGAGCGCATGAAAATAAGGAGAAATATGATTCATGGCTTTTAAAATTTACACAATATCGTTTTTGATGAGTAAATTATTCAAGAGTATAGGGAATACCTTTCCCAAGAAAGGTACAAACACGATTTTTTAATTGCTTTTCAAGTTTACCAATCTACTTTTTGTTGCACAATAGAATATGGCATAACAAGTGCATATTTCATTATTTGGTGTGAGGTGTTAAACAAGATGCAATGGTTCTAATTTTACAATATTTAATAAGGATCTTTCTATCATGTCATTTATGTGATCCTTTCATTGTAATTTGTAGTTAAATATTACCCCTAGACATTTAACTTTGTCACTCCTTTTAAAAGCAATACCCATGTAGTTGATGGTTTTTTCACAACTTTTTTAACTAGCTGATGTTGCCGAAAAAGATTTTCGTTTTGTCTGTATTAATTGTCATTATTATTATAATTATTCTGAATATTTATACAGGATATAGCCACTTCAGTGTTAGAAGCACTGTTATTAATGTGGGTCCTGTGTTCTGAATGTATACATTAGGTATACACTGGCATTGCCTACCCAATTTCCCTCACATGGCATGGGTTGACCAGTAGCTGAGGCAAAGACACTTGCTAAATATGCCGCGCTGTGGATCGAACCACGGACCTTATGATTACGAAGCGAACGCCATAACCACAAGGCCACGCGCCAAGCGTCATTTTGTTATTATTCAGGTAGAGGTCAATTTGGAAAATCTGATTGGACCTGCGAGACAAGGGTATCCAAGTTTTTATGGGATGAAATAATTCTTGTATCGTCTGCATATAAATAGTGTTAGTTTGAATTTATGACAGATTTTTTAGTCATAAATGTACAAAAAAAATAACAAGGGCTTTTTGGCGTACTGTATATCCTTACAGTACCCCAAAAGCGTCATCACGAATCAGATCTGATCATGTGTGATTACAAAAGTGAGTTACAATTGGCTCTTTAAGTAGGACTTGCACCAATCAAACGTAGCATTGCTGATGAAAAAAACACGATTATATTTTTTTTAACAATAATCAACTTATTTAAGGTCAATGAGCACAGCACAAACAAAATTTTGTTGGTCGAACTCAGTTAGAATAAACCAAAAACAATGACTACTGCAGTTTCCGTGGAAAAGTGTTTTCAAAGTCTGTCATTTTGGAATTGTGCTCAAAAATGAAAGAAGAAATTTGCTCGTGCATTACGGAAGCTTATTAGGGCCATGTCTACACATTTTATTGATCAATGTAGTATCTCGAGATCGAAGTTTCCATTTCGAGATCAAAGAACACCTTTCAATCTCGTAGGGCCATGTCTACACATTTTATTGATCAATGTTGAATCTCGAGATCGCAGCTTCCATCTCGAGATCGAAGAACACCTTTCGATCTCGTATATCAAACCTTCCATTTTAAGATCAAAGCTTCCATCTTAAGATCGAAGCTTCCATCTTAAGATCGAAGCTTCCATCTTGAGATCGAAGCTTCGATCTCGAGATCAAAGCTTCCATCAAAAGATCGAAACTTTCTTCGATCTCGAGATCAAAGCTTCCATCTTAAGATGGAAGCTTCCATCTGAAGATCGAAGTTTCCTTCGATCTCGAGATGGAAGCTTCCATCTTAAGATCGAAACTTTCTTCGATCTCGAGATACAACATTGATCAATAAAATGTGTAGACATGGCCCTAATAACCTTCCGTAAACCTTTCATAAAATTTTTAATAGGCATATGTGGAAATAGGTTGATAATTTGTAGGATATGTTTTATTGCCACTTTTAAAAATAGGTTAGAAACTTTTATTCTGTCCACAAAGCAGTCTGTAGCTTAACTATTTTTTAAAACTGTTAGTTTCGCCGAATTGGGTCTGCTAACAGGTGGATAAGCATTAGTAGTCTCAGAAGTAAACTTTGAAGAAAAGTTTTGGCACCAACACTGGCAAAACATTTTTTCGATTTTTAAGTCCTATTACCTGGTTCCTTTTTTGTTTGAAAGCTTCCCAATCTATGATGAATTTTGTTTCTGATGCTTTCCGTTTTAGAAATCACTTTCTCTGATGGTTATTATTAATTCATCAGTGACCCATTGCCCTTCATTCAGTTTCTCACATGATTTATCCATAATTATTAAAATATGACTAGCCTGAATTTCTGAGGTCTTTAAGAAAAGTCTTTTCACTAAAGTTCTTGAAGCTTCAAACCTTGATTTAGGCTCACATTTTTGGTTTCTAAACTTTCTGACACGTAAATTGTGATCACTGATGCCTAAATCCGTGACACAAGTTTTAGAAATACAAGAACTGTAAGAAAGAATCAAATCAATAAGAGTGCTACTGTTTTTTGTCACGCGTGTTGGCCCTGTAATAGGTTATTTTACGAAAAGTATGGAGCATAATTGCTTTATTTTGGAGAAAAGAGGATATTTTGAAAGCATGTTACCTACGGATAAAATCTCCTTTTTCTTTTGGAAGTTTATTAAAACATTTTTTAAAATGATTAGAGCGGAAAAGTTATATTACATATGTATAGCTATATTTCTTGAATACGTGGAAAGATTAGGAAATCTCACCAGAAATTGACGAAACAGAATAGGTTGGTGTGACCGCTTGTGCAGTCACATATCGAAAGTTAAATTGGCTATCTTGGTTTGTTTGTAATTGTAAAGTATGACCTTTAGTGCTGGGGCTGCTGAAACTTCAAGTGCGCCCGCCTCCAGTATATCACTCCTTAGGTGATCTTTTTTTTCGTGGGGTGTTTTTAACAACCTACCCCACGGTTGTTAAAAAGAAACTGGTTTCCACGTTTGGAAACATTTTCAAGTCTTTAATTTTGTTTTCTTCTTGTAAAGCACAATGTAAAAAATGAGATATGAGATATGAATTCCTATCTATGCAGTTTGCTTCAAACAGCGTCACTCTGACAACAACAGTGTCAATCGAGGAGACACAAAGTCTAAGACAATATTGTACTGCTTCCTAGCGATTTATCTGGCATGTAATGCTGAGAAATATAATCTAGATATGCATAAACATGCTAAATGGGAGTGTTCCTTTTGTGACAATTTCGTTAACAGTGTACCTCCTTCTTCCCACAACAGAATAAATTGTTTAAACATTTTAGAAGAAAATTTATTTGAATCGTTAAAATATTTATAATGCTTGGCATAATCATAAAATTCGTTCGTAAAAATATATTTTGAAAGCAAAATACTATTTCTATAAAAAGAAGATATCTTTGTGAGACAGACAACAAAGCTATGAATTACCGTACATACATTTTGGCACAAGGCATATCACACCCTGTACCGCAAAAAGGCTCCAACATTAAAGGTATAATAAATTAAAATTCTAAAACAGCTTTCATAAAAATTCTTTTTTTTTCTTTCGGTTATGGTAATGCTTTATTTTTTATTTTGTTTGTATTTATTTTATTTTTTAATTCGTCTGTTCATGTAGATACATATCTTTTTAACAGAAATTATTGAATTAATAAAATTGTTTACCCAGGATAGCCTCTTTAGTTCCTATTGGTACTGTTATCAATGAGGGTCCTGCGAATGGGGTTCCTAGTGCATTTAAAATTCCTATTTGAGCTACGAAAGTCGTACAAACACAGCAATCGCTCTACTAGACGATGGCCTCAGATATCAATCCTATTCTCATAGTCTCTGGCATGACTCGGCCGGGGTTTGAACCCAAGACCTCTCACACTGGAAGCGAACGCTTTACCACAAGGCTACTAGTTGGTCTAAATGTTGTTCGTACTCGCTTAGAAATACAAGACTGAAAAGTGAAATTCACCCTTGCTTTTTTTTATCATTAGAAAAGTGTATGGTGCATACATGTATTCAATTATTATCACACTACGTAAGAAGTTCGTCCACAAATATGCAATTTTTCACAATATCTTCGCATTTATCTGCGTGTTGTTGTTGCTGCTATTCTTGTTTATGTCGCCCGTAAATATCCCCATTACTTCAAATTTCTTACCTCGAAAAATCCTTTAATTTCACAGTAGAAGCTGCTAATGAATACCCTCCGATAGGACCCTGCACCCCTTGTTCTAAATTCTACCTCCACAATCTTAAAAAATATAATCTATTAATCGGGAAAATCTTTACATACACCTATTCTAACTTCGTTAACTTTTTAAACCAAACCAGTCGACTTCTACCATTATTGATCTCTCTACGAGCTGAATTAAGAAAAATGCTAAGTTCTGTCCTTATGCTGAAATTGACAGCATAAACAGTTTGTTCACCCTTTGCGCATGAAACCATGTACGTTTAAAAATTGGGCGAAAAAGCCTCACAGTTGGAGCGCCATAACTTCTAAAAAGTAGATTGTGATGAAAAGTGCACTCATCTTTTAGACAGAGGATGAATTAGGCTACCAAGCGATACCAAACACGAACCGTCTAGGAATTTTTTCGTAGACACCAATGACAATTTAAATTTTGAAAAGCGGGTTGTTTTTTGGTCAAAAAAGAGTCATCTCAAAAAGTGATGCCAATTCTAAGGGTTAAAATTTATTTCCAATGTTGGTTCTTGTCGTCGTTTGAGGTTGATGATCCTTTTAAAAAAAAGTTTAAAGATACTGAAATAATTCATATAGCCTGTCTTCAGATTTTTTATTTATTTTTTGCGACCTTGCTATTTAAAGAAACTTCGACATGGTGGTGGAGAACAATGCTTGCCTAACTATAGCAACCTCGTCCCCAGGACTTGTTACGCGTTTTATATTTGAACGGCCTGAAAGCTGCAAAGATAATGCATTGCGTGGAGTATATAATCAACGGCCCTTTTAATTTTCAACTCGATCAGTCATGTTTGCTAATTAATTAGTCATCTCTTAGCTACTTAAAGTTAATGAATCAAATGTTTGCAAAATTTTATTTAATAATTTATGAATCACAAGAAAGCAATTTTATTTATTTATTACTCTAGTAGTGGGGTGAGGGGTAGGGGTGGGAGCTTAAAGTTGGTTTCACCCGAGGGCGCTTTTGCCCGAGGGGAAGATTTTGAAAATTAGCACATCTATATTGCGGAAAACGCATTGAAAATCAATAAAATCGACGTAACGGATTGATTATAAAGGTGCGAGAAAACGGTAATTGTTTTTTGTTTTTTATTTTTTCAAAGAAATATCACTTTTAAATAAAACACCTGTTGACCCCTTTTCCTCCTTCCTGCGGCAGTGTTCAAATTGACTTAATCCTGGTTAGAAAGAAATCGGTCTGTGAATAAAAAAGGGTTTCGGGTCTGTGATGACATCGAGTTAATTAAGCAAATTTTCGTCTTTTGTTTAACACACTAATTTGTTGAGAAAACAGGCCAAATGATACAAAATATGTTAAGCATACGGATTTACGCACACATAAAAGCGGAAATTCAATTTTAAATTCAAAGAAGGTCACTGTGGTCTATTTTGTACTGGATAATGTTCACGTTCACAAAAACAAAACATAAGGGTAAGTCAGGGAAAATATTGCACTGTTTTATGCCTAAATTACATAAGCCACAAAAGTCAAAAGAGATTCAAAACTTTTATCAAAATAACAACGCATAACCTTAAGTTGTGTTTCATCTTGTTGTTTATCTCCAACCTTTGCTAAAATTCTAAAAAAACGCACGTAAGTTGCTCTATTGTCTTATCATAAGCCTTAGATGTCCTGAGGTCTCATACAATTGCTGTTTAAATAAATACCATTTACTAGAAAGACCTAAAAGAATTAAAATGTTATAGACAGGAATGGTGTGCGAGGGGGTGTACTGCTGATCACAAAAGCGGTCGCGATAATCACTCTGTTTTATTTATGTAATGGACGGCCTTTTAAGCATAAATATAAATTACATATAAACGGAATTATCATAACCTATGTACATTCCATACTAATTTTGTTAATTGTAAACCACGAATAAAAAAACAGCCTGAAAATTGTTTGAAACACCATGCAACGTGTCGAGAATAAGCGGGTAAATAGTTTTGCTATATTAGAAGATAGTGAGTACAATAGTCGCCAGCAAATCAAACACTTGTTGTAAAAGAGTCGTAAAAATTGACCTCAGCCTAAAATGTTCTCATTTTATTACAGGTTCTGCCTAAAATTGTTCTTATTCTGTTCTTATATTTTGAGAGTTTTACATTGTAAATATTTCCGATGCATTTAATCAAAGTACAAGTTTTTTCAATTGATTCTTCTAAGAATCCTGCCTTGGAAGAGGTATATCCCCATGTTTTTTTGTTTTGTTTTTCAGAAAAAAAAGAGAAATCTAAAATTTCAATATTGTCATTTTATTCATTTTGTTCTTATTTTCATTCATCCCAAGCCTTATTGTTCTTAAAAGGTTTTTCTAATAAAAAAATTATTTTCAGCACAGAAGATTGTTTTGTTTATTAAAAAAAGAATAAAAGGTATCTGTGCGCATGCGCATTAGATTTAGGCGTCTGTATTTTGACAGTTTTAGAAGTTGAGCCGATCCAACTTGCAAGGGTTTGCAAACGGACAATTTTTGTATCAACCAATAAAATATCGGATAACGCTACCATTTTAATGTAACAAAATTGTTTATATTGAACGTCAACGTTTAAACGCTTGGATTTACAGTCTCAAAAAAGTTTTGATCGTAAGAAGCCCCAAATTGAAGCAGCTCCAGCCAGCTAATATATGTATGCAATTAGCAGAAAGTTTTCAAGAGTTAATGGAAAAATTATGAGTTTTAAATCTTTCTCGTTTCTTTCTCTGTTTTAAAAGCAATATAATTTTCACTTAAATTTCCAAAAAGTTTGTTATGTTAAGAAAAAGAAATGGGCGATAGAAAGTGTTTGGAAACGAAGTAAGTTTTTCTTTTTTTAACAACACCAGTTTATTCATCCTTATTTAATTATTTTCTTTTATTTAAAAGACAACTCCAAACACCATGTTTAAAAAAGAAAATTAGGCAGAAAAAAATAACAATCTTTTAGAACGTTTCACTACCTTGTGTTTTTTAACATTGTTGATAGAATGCTAGAGATAACATCGTGTGGAAAATTACATGTCATTTTGATTGTGTGGCACGATAAAATTAAGAAGTGCTATTTCTTTAATAACTTAAATTTAACCACATATCTTCTTGCATTTAACATTTAATATACATTTAATACCATCGCGGCTGCGTTAGTAATTTCTCTACATTTACAATTAACTTTGTAATTATTCGGGTCATTGCACATAAAACTGTAGATGCAAAATTTGATAAGGGGAAGAGAAAATGTCCTGATGATTGCGTATTCGTTGCGACAATAGATCAATTTGTTTTTACAGAATATTTATGCAAAGACTTTTCTCAATAAGATTCGTGCAAATAGACCAAGATTTATGACAGGACAGTTCCCTCCTGGATAATTATCCCTTGGACAATTCCCACGTTATATAGCTAACTAATTACTCCCGAAAAATTCCCCTCGATTTCTCCTCTAAACCGAATCTAGAAAGTCATGATTTTTTTTTCACAAATTGCTTTATGTAAACAGTAATGAAAGCCCAGGGCTTATTTTCTTGAGAAAAAGGTCCTGGGGTCGAGGTTGACCTGTTCCGTGCAAGCTTCCAAGGATAAGATCAGTTTGACACTCGTATTCACACAAACCGAATACGACAAAGATTAGACATTTAAATTTAAACTCTGAAAATTTTGGCCAGACATCTAGCTCCCTGAAAAATATTTATGCTTCTTAAGCTTTAATTAATAGCACCAGCTAATCAATTAGTTCTTAAACAGTTAAACATATTAGACCTTTTCCGAATTCCTTTTTTCTTACAAAAAAATTTCTAAATATATATATTTTTTTTTAATTCGGTATAGCTAAATTAGCATGTGTGTAAATTGTCAACTCATTTGAGCTTCAGAAAGTCTTGTTTTGGTCACTTTTTTGTAACTTTTTCTTAACAACTTTTTACTTGTTAACCCTTAAGTGAGGATTTCAAATATCCTATCCATTTGCTATCATTTGTTTACCAAAAAATCTGCAGCACACGCGGGAAAATAAATTCGGAAGGTGTCCATTGGCACCAACCTAATCACAAAAAGTGCGAAAAAAATGAAAAAATGTTTTGACATGGCTACTGTAACGTTTTAAACGAAAAATCAGTTCAAAATAATTTCTATTCTTCCATTTCTATCCGGTGTAAAATGTTTAACCGCCAAAGCATGTAACTCCCTTCCTCCTATAGTTGGGTTGATGTCCTACACTTTTTGAATTGCGAGCCATCCCTAACAATCTATACCCCGATTACTGTAATTTAAGTTTCGTCTTTTCAAAAAAACACTCCCAATTACTCGATTGCAGTATGTGTTTCCTCGTCAAAAAGCGTGTTTGGGAAAAAAAGTATACAATTAAGTACTTCAGCCTCTCAAAGAAGAAAGAAAGTGTATCCAATATATCAATAGGTGGGGGGAGTTCTAAGAGGGAAATTACACTAAGTTAAAATTATTCAAGGGGCATTTTTCCTAGGTGGGAATTGTCCAAGGGAATGGGCTGGAGGCAATATAGTCTGTGGGGTCTAGGGTCTATACCTCCAGATTTTGTCAATCTGTTGCCAGTCCTCAATTACCCACAGGAAAATTCTCTAATACCTCTATGATTTATAAGTCGAAGGTCCTGGTCTTTCATTTTAATTCAATAGCTGTGAATGTATCTAAAACGAGCTACCATAATTGGTTGTCTTTGTGTCACGTGGTTTAACCGTTCTGAAATCGATTATATATTGGCAATGTGTCTGAAAAAATGTTTTTTCGTGAATTGACGAGGAGTAAGAAATTTGTTTAAATTATAGAAAAACTGGTCGTTGCGAATAGATAGATATTGTGCTTGAAATCTGATTGAGCTGAAAGAAATGGATGATTATGGTTATAAATATTTTAAGTAAACAATTAATTTAATCGAATCAAAACCCTTCAACGCGGTTAAAAGTTAATCTGAATATAAATTGAGAATTTAACAGAAACTTTTTTATACGGATTTATCAGCAACCAAAGGACGTATTAAAACATTTTGGGAAGAAATCGAAGAGGTTATTCTCTTGGTGGTGTTTTAGTTAAACGCGAACAGTTTTTTCTAGATGTTTAAGTATTCCAATTATGAAAAGAATTCATACGGACACGAATGGGAACGCGGAAGAGAATTTTAAAATTATTAATGCTGATGGACATTATACAGGTAGGATTACAGCCGTTGTTTTCTTTCATATCTTCCAATTATGAAATATTTCACAAACTTTAAACATTAAAATAGTTCTACCTAGCGTTTTCTTTTAACCCAAGCAAGTACTTATACTTTAGAGTTTAGAAGTTCGAGTTACTGGAAGTTCGAGTTACTGAGAGTTCTAAATATCAATTTTTTGAAATCAGTTAAACACAAAACTATTATTGGAACTTCTATCAAAATTGATTTGAACAATGCTAAAACTTATCAAGCTTTAGGGATGTATTTTTGAAGAGCTTTTCTTCAGTGAAATCTAAAACGCAGTAACTAATCAAAAAAAATCTTGATTTGTTTTGACAGATTTAAATGGCTTTTTCTGATGATAAACCATGATGAAGGTAGGACCCGCCCCTACTTGTTAGTTTTGATTGTTAACATTTCTTATTAAAACAACGTACAAGAAAACAAGATTTTTTTATTCACATTTTTGATAAAATTGATAAAAATAAACGTACACAACGCCTCATATAATTCTCGCGCCCGTCAGCAATAGTTCAAAAATTGGTAAACCCGGCCCTGCTGTGATGTACTAAACAAGGCAGATCTTCAGGGCCAAAAATTTTGGAATATTTTTATTGGAGTTAAAAGAAACAAATTTGCGAAAATCGCCTTGCATTCACATTTTTAAGATATCCAGATTCAACAAGAGGTGAATATCAAAACACAATAGGCACCCAATATTGTCCCTTTCCCATGGCAATCTAACATTGATATATCAGGTTACTAAAACTACTATCTCGTCAAAATCACACCAGAATCATTTAAAATGTGCGTTTTTTGTTACATTACTTCATTGAGTGAGTTCGCGAAATTGTAGAGCGGAGGAACAAGAAAAGGGCGTTCACCTAGCACCTATTGTATGCTTGATGCTGCGCCTAAAGCTCGTCTCGCTCTTTGCATGTCATGTTTCACCCTATTTCATCGACCCCTAGACTTACCGTTTTTTCGTCTTTTTTCAAACATGGACAAAGCTTCACACGGTGAATGCTCCACGACCAGCAAGTTGCAACGCCGCTATTTTTGCACACACGTAGAACACTAAGACAGCGTTTAAAGTGTGCTAGTCGCATTCTCTAGCACGCCTGCACTACGAAATAATTTGTGGAAAATTGCTATGCTGACGTCAGCAACAGTTAGAACATTTCAACCGAATAATCAACGATCCTATGTTCTAAGTCCACTCTGAACATCGAGTCCTAAGTCCACTCTGAACATCGAGTCTTAAGTCCACTCTGAACATCGAGTCCTAAGTCCACTCTGAACATCGAGGTCCACTCTGAACATCGAGTCCTTAGTCCACTCTGAACATCGAGGCCTAAGTCCACTCTGAACATCGAGGTCCACTCTGAACATCGAGTCCTAAGTCCAATCTGAACATCGAGTCTTAAGTCCACTCTGAACATCGAGTCCTAAGTCCACTCTGAACATCGAGTCCTAAGTCCACTCTGAACATCGAAGTCTAAGGTCCACTCTGAACATCGAGGTCCACTCTGAACATCGAGTCCTAAGTCCACTCTGAACATCGAGGCCTAAGTCCACGCTGAACATCGAGGCGTAAGTCCAATCTGAACATCGAGTGTTAAGTCCACCCTGAACATCGAGTCCTAAGTCCACTCTGAACATCGAGGTCCACTCTGAACATCGAGTCCTAAGTCCACTCTGAACATCGAGTCCTAAGTCCACTCTGAACATCGAGGTCCACTCTGAACATCGAGTCCTAAGTCCACTCTGAACATCGAGGCCAAAGTCCACTCTGAACATCGAGGCCTAAGTCCACTCTGAACATCGAGTCCTAAGTCCACTCTGAACATAGAGTCCAAGTTCAGTTTGAACATTGAGTCCTAAGTCCACACTAAACATTGACAAAGGAACATCGACAGGTTTAAAATGCGTGAATCTGATATAGAAATAGCCTATGCCATTACTTGTGGTGCCGAACTTCGAAGTTAGCTGTGTTGTCTTAATATATTTTGACTAGGATTGCAGTTTTCATTTCTCCGCTATCTTGTAATGATCCAAATGTGTGATCAAACCGGTTGGTTTTTCCTGCTTTTATTAGAATGACCTGTTACAGTTAATGCATTTTCAATTAATTTCAGTATGGTGGTTTGGTCTAGAAGGGTGGTCAAACAGAGATAAAAATTTGGCTCAGACTGTTTTGCACGTTCGATAGAATTTCTATAAAGCGGACATTTACATCAATACCTTTTCAACAACCATTAGTGTTTTACTTACATCACTAAAATAGAAATGTATGTACCCTTGCTTGCCTTATGATGGCAGTGGTCTCGTACATGGCACGGGGTTAGTTAGCCAACCACGGTACACTAAAACTCCTTTTATCAGATCAAAACTAGAAACTCCTACGATGGTTCATGGGGGATCGTCATATTTTCTCTCTTCTCTAAGCAAGTTTTTTCATAGTAATTAATTTTCAAAAATGGGAATTTTGTAGTTTTGTTTGCTTATTTGTTTTTTTCGCAAAATCAGTTAAGCACTCCAAACCGCGAAATCCAAAATTGCGATTTTAAGTAATTTTCAAAAACATTTCTTGTATTTTTAACGAATCCTTTTCCATGAGTTTTTTCATAAACGCAAAATTAACTCTCACATTTTACTTTGTCTCCCTAACTAAAAAACCCGCCAATTTCCTCTCTTTTCTCTCACAAAGTCTTTATAAGATAGTATCCTGAAATATCTAAAAAAGAGCAAATTTTTAACACTCAGATTGCTATACAAATAAACTGCATGCTATTTGACTTAGGTGTCATATCCTTCTTCTCTTCAACAGCAACATGTGACAACGATAGTATAAGTGATGAATTATATGAATGGATAGAAATGGTGCATACGTGTGAATAAGATCATCCTTTTAACATTCACATGAGACATTCTGTGGGTATTTATGACAATAGTTCGATATAATATCAACTCCTAACTTTAAACGCATTTCTTGGGATTCTATTGATAGCAGTATTGATGCAAATTGACGAGGTTATCCTGAGAATTGTGAAACAACAATATCCTAAAATGCCTTAGCCTCTTCAAAATAAACATAAAATAAGATTTCTTGGCAATTTTTTCATGAACTTTATCACTTTTTAACCTAGCGCACAATCTCGTTCCCAGAGCATTTTGCCTTGTTGATGAAGTTGATAGCAGGCACTCCATAACGGCTCAGGGGCCACAAGACCCTGGGGACTGCTTCCTTTTTTAATTTAACGCAGTAAACAAACGTTCGCACTTGTAGCATGGAGCGGAACAGGTCAGGATAAAGGGAGATAAAATCAGATTTTTTTAATTAAGTAAAAGCTAAACTAGAAGTGTGATGACTTGAGTAAAATTTATCAATAATCGATTTAGAAGAATGTTTCTTTTCCTTAAGTATGTTTAGGGTATTGTCGCTTTATTATTGTCGAAAAAATATAAACTGGTGAAAGCTTGTAGAGAATTCTAATAAGAATGTTCAAACATGTAATGGAATACTTCCCCTCCTGTATGAATACCTTTATTTTACTTAAAATGGTAGTCAAATCGCTACTTCATGCTACGGATGCACGAAATATGTGCGACGGTCAAAAAATTAAAAGAGCGGTGTGTATGACGGGCTAACGACTAGTCGGTTTTTTTTTTAATAAAACCTTTATTTTTTGTCTATCACACAGACCAATTAAGGCGAATCTCCTCGGGACGATTTTTACTACGATCGTTATCAATACTCGAATTTGATTGGTTGATTTTCGTCATGACGAAAAGTTGAATTGGTTTCTACTTTTCGTCACAAAAATCGTCGCGAATATCGTCCAGTGGAGATTCGGCTTTAAGAATTCACAAAATAATTTGGGCAAAAATAGCAAATGCGATATATTCGAATGATTCCCTCGTATTTTTTAATGCCTGGAGGCTAGTTAGAAATTATGGTTTCGCCCGTGTTGCAATTTTTGTAAATCGGACAACTTATTCCATAATTATAAAGAACTGTTTATATGGTTAATTAAAATTGCTAGACGGTAATCTTATCTGACCTGGTCTATTTTCCATGTAATTCAAGAGTGATTACAATTAAATAGCTGTTATTATTATTATTATTATTATTATTGAAATTATTTACCCAGGATAGCCTCTTCAGTTCCTATTGGTACTGCTATCAACGAGGGTCCAGCGAAGGGGGTCCTAGCGCATTTAAAGCTCCCATATGAGCTACGAAAGTCGTGCAAGCACAGCAATCGCTCAACTAGACAACCGCCTAAGATATCAATCATATTCTCATGCTGAACGCTAAGCAGAAAGGATAGATTCTCACTTTTATAGTCTCTGGCATGACTCGGCCGGGGTTTGAACCCAAGACCTCCCGCACTGGAAGCGAACGCTCTACCACAAGGCTATCAGTCCTCATCTAAGAATTAAAATAAAACCTAACATCTAGGCGCCGGTGTTATCTTTCATTATTGCTAAAAAAGAAAACATATAACCCGTTATGTCTACCTTCAATCACCATTATGTTGTATTGGATTACTTCATTTATCTAAATTATCCTTATTTCCTAAGCATAGCAACAAATATGAGAAATAAAAAACGATGTAAATAATATTTTTAGTTGCAAGTGAAAAAATTAACTTATTAAAAATATAAAGTTTTCAGGACATTTGAGGGGATGAATTTTCGCGAGAACTAATTTCGCGATTTTGATTGAATTCTCTAACATATATACATCGTGATTTAACAAATATTTAATTTTCGTCAAAAAAACTAGTTTTTGAATTTATTTTTAATAGATATAGTACAATTTAAATATACAGCACATAACAACAATGCACGGTTCTTTTATGAGAATATCTAAAATCCACCAAGCTTAACCTTATCCTTCTTTCTCTATTGATCTAAACAGACCTATTGCTTTTAACCTGAAATCTCAGCCTGAGATTCTTATAAAACATATTCTGTAAAAAGGGGGGTTTTAAATTTAACTTTCCCCTTGCTCGCGAAATTTAATTTTTGCGAAATTCCCTATTTTTCCCTTTCGCAAATTTTAATTCTGGTGAGGTCTCAGTAACGACGCGTCTAGTTTTTTGCAAAGAATAACTATATTTAAAAATCAAGGCAAAATTTGTCAGCAATGCGATGTCAATTAGCCCATAATTAAGATTATTGTCACACCTGTTTAACGAATATTAATTTTCTAATCATGGCACGACCAAACAATTAAAAGGTAATTATTTTATAATGACCTGTCATCGTTCAAAATTACGTGCTGCTAATCTTAAAATAAAAAAATATGAGAGGTGGAGTCTAATTTTAAAAAGTAAAAATGATAAAAATTAAAGAACATCGACTCATACACTATTTTGTTGGCTACATTTTTATATTTATGTTGAAGATTATATATTATTTATTATCAGCATTTTTCTAAGGTCCATTATCCAGACCTGCTTTAACTTTTTATCTGATGTAAAAAAAAAACAGTTATTGAGGTGGTCATAACACGCTTTAGGTTAAAAAAGTTAAGTTGACATTGGGTTAAGGTCTGAATGAAGTGTTTTTAGTTCACAAAACCATGTTTGAAAGAAATTACTACAATAGCCAGTGTGTAGTGGAAAAAGCTAATGTGGATGCTTATTTGTCAAGACTTCGACGATTTTTTTTGTAAAATTGCACCTAAGATTAACAAAACCTGCGAAGCAAGTTGCTAGTAGTTGCCAGGCAACAACTATCAAACACTTAATTATGGGAACGTCCATCACTAATTTCCTGATTCGTGATTAAGCATGATTAGTCTGTTTGATGTAAACAGAAATTATGCAATTGTTCCGTGAATAAGCTGTGAGTATCATTTTTACTTGAAACTAATTTCTAAGGTACGTAGGTAATGTGAGAATGCGAAAAAGGTGTACTGTAGACCTAAACATTGTTGTTTTATTTTACGCAATTTAATAGTTAATTTTTATCCTTTTCAAAGCAATTTCATAATTCTATGAAAAAATTTTAGCCAATCTAGAGAGTTAAAATTTTGCATTCTTGTCCCCAGAGCACTTTGAGATAAAACCTCGAAGGTTTATCTCAAAGAGCTCTGCGGTCGAGAAAGGAAAATTTCGAACATTTTTGCGCAGTTCTATAATTGCCTTATCGTCCCTACAACTGAAAGCTTGTGACTACGCTTCTGTAACCATACTTCCACCATGTAAATCCTATTTAGCATAAGGGCCGGTTTACATGTTGTTAGAACTCTCTGGTTGTTAGAAATGTTGGCCTGGTTGCACCAAATCGTTAAAGCGTAGAAGTAGTTGGAAATTGTCTAGTGTAGATCTACTTTTGGAATTCTTTTAAGAAGTGTCGACTTTTAAACATTGTTAAAGAGAAGGGTTAGAAATAGAAAACGCAACACAGATGATATAAAAACACATATTTAGTAAGTTCATAAACAACTGAAAAATTTGGTTTTCATAGGGAAAATTTCTCGGAAAGTATCGACGATCGCGGAAATAAGTTTTGGCAACCATATACATTACCGTTGCATCAGGGCGGGCACATGCGCGTTATTCTTTGTCTCTCATTATCTAAGTTTTTTCCCAATTCTCAAAGACGATAAAATATAATACAAAGAAACAATCTTTATAGATTATTTTGTATTTCACAAATTATTTTTCCATGCTTAAACTATTTCATTTGTTTGTGTCGACAAATGGATAGAAGAAAAAAACATCGATTGTGAAATTACATGACATGGAAAGAGGATTCATGTACATACGGCGTGCTACTGTTTATCGATTTTTATCGATACATATCGATGATTTTCTTACCTATAATTAGTTTCTGTTTATGGAATAACATCAATTTAGTTGCGCAAATCTCGTGGCATTTCAATGTGTAAGGAAGAACTGATTTCTGGAAAGATTAGTTTGTCAGGAGAATATACTTAACTTGAAAATACATCATATATTCCGCCCGCGTGTTAAACATTTGAAGGCGCTACGAACGAGAGCTAGAGAAAGGTATTAAAACCAGTTTCCAATGAAGTTGACACAAGAAGATGGTTTAGGTTTGCTCAATATTTTTCAAAAAAGAAGAGATTATGTGTTTTTCGTGCAGCTTTTTAGTAATCTAAATTTAGATGAAACATAATGGTTTATCGATTACGTTACACGCAACCTCGTCCCCAGGGTCTTGTGGCCCCTGAGCCGTTATCACGGAGTGGCCAACAACTTCATCAACAAGGCAAAATGCCCTGGTAACGAGGTTGCGTTGCACGTTGTTTTAAGAAAAACAAACGCGGGAACTATCATTATCGAACATGTTCTTGTCATCTTTTAAACTACGAGCGCAGGACGCCAAATAAAAAGCTCGAAGGGACTCGAAGATTAATTTAACGTATTAAACATGAAACTCTATTACAGTGACATACTCTTTTGTGCTTAATTGTAGGGGGGGGTCAAATTGCACTTTTTCTAATTTTTCACCCCTAAAATCATTTTATAATGACCCCCCCATTTTATCGAAATTTGAGAATGAGATCCACCTCCTCATTTTATTATCACCCCCCTAAAAAAGTTTTTTGGATATCACAAAGCAGCATCTTTTCTTATAATCAAAACACAACTCTCTTTTGGAACAAATCTCAAGAACAAATACTATTTACAGGTTAAAAATAACAAATATCAACAAAATGTCAGCACAGTTTATTCCTTAAACATGTCAAAAGCATTGTTATCTTTATATTTAGTTGTTTTACTAGTGTTAGTTTATTTATAGTTAGTCGTTTTATCCCCCCCCCCCTCCCCCCATTTTACAGAAAATTTCGTAATACCCCCTTAGGTCATTATATTATGACCCCCCCACTTTAAGAAATTTTCCCCGGAGTACCCACCCCCCCTGCTTATTAGACCCCCCCCCCCTACAATTAAGCACAAAAGAGTATCAGGTTTTCAGTAAGAATCCTATGCATTTTCTTGTGATAAATTTAAGATTTGCACTTCGCAAGAGGCTCCACCAGTTATAAAAGCAGTTGTACAAAAAACCATAGTGAAGCTTTTTTTAAAAGGAAAAACGTGCTTGTTACTAAAATAAATTTAACGGTTTATTTTTATCTTTCACACTCTTTTTGGGGGTTCCTTTTTGTCTTTTCTCATATAGAGATTAATTCTTTATCAATTTTAGGCCGTGATTTCGTAATATTATCTAATTAATTCATACTCTCCATCTTAGAGGATTTTTATTAAATTTTCATTATATTGGCTTTCATGCATGCAATTTCAAACGGAGAGCGACATAATTAGTTTTATCATAATGAAGAAAATTAACTTTCTTTTTACTTTTTTCTGATTATTTCTGATGTTTTTGATAAACCCATTCAAAAATTTGTTAAACTTTATTAAACCTGATTTTATCGCATGTAATCGGTCTATAAAATTTGTTTGCTAGGTGCCATTTTCTTTTAGATGTAAACAAACCTAGGAGCGAGGAGGAAGAGGAAAAGGTCTTGCTGGAAGAAATGAAGCAAGACGAAAAAACAAAACAGAAAATTCATGAATACATAGAGGGCTTTACTGTTCATGGCTTGGCGAAGATTTTCACAGGAAATCGAGTTGAATCGGTTTTTTGGGCAGTTATTGTTGCTTGTGGCTTGATTCTGACTATAAGCGTTACACAGGGATTATTTCGAAAGTATTTACGCTATGAAATATATACAGAGGTAAAATCGCAAGTTACCGGACAGAATACATTTCCCACGTTGACAATATGCGAGGATAAATTTTTCAAACAAACTTATTTTTCATTCTGTGGGGAGTCTCTTTTCAGCAACAGTTCTAATCCAGATTGTAAAAATATCAACGATTACAAAGTACCAATGGCTTTAACATCTGTACCTGGATCGTACTGGACGAATGGATTTTTCAACGTAACGGCTTGTGATAGCTGGGACGGTAAGAACTGTATATCAGATGCTTATTTTAAATCTGTTGTGCATCATAATAACTCGTGTATACAATTCAACTGGGACGGCACAGCACACGATCTATATAGCCATTTTGTACTTCGTTTTGAATACATCCCTCCGCCACATCTGGCACAACATACGCCGAGTATTGTCGTTATCCCGCATGACTCGCGTCTTAATGAAATTGACTTGACAAGCACAATAGCGATTGAGCCGCATAAAAAGTATTACGTCGTCATGGATAAAACCCAACACAAGCGTCTGCCGTCGCCGTATTCGTCGAACTGTACTAACGATAAAGTCGGCGATATTTTTCCCGGTAAATACGGTCGACGTCAGTGTATTGAATCGAATGTTTACGAGCGTGTGTACAAAAAATGCGGCGCTGTGGTTGATTACATTCAGCAGTTTTTCTCGCCCGAGTTTATCGAGAAATACAAAAAAAACTACACGGTCAATAAGTTGCGAGAATGTATTATTAAATTTCGTGTCATTGACATGTCGACGCAGAAATACGATTGTCCATTTCCTTGCGATGAAGTGGAATTCGGAATGGTGACAAGTTTTACGAATATGGCGAAAACGGCGAATAAGTTTGTTTACACTATGGATTTAAATTATCGTATCGTTGATATGTATCGTATTTACGAAGAGAAAGCTTTGTATAATTGGGACCAAATGGCTGCAGAGATTGGTGGATTCATCGGACTTGTGATAGGTGCTTCGATTATCTCTTTTGTTGAAATACTTGTATGCTTAGCTATCCATACATGTTCAAAATGGCGGCGTAGCAATCGTAATAAAAACAAAAATTCTAGTTTTTGCTTGCAATGCAAAATGAAATTGACGAAGGACAAAAACACGACGAATGGAGAGGATGTTTTTCTATGATAATGAGAATTCTTTTTTGTATGACCATAGCAAGCATTACAATGCAATTTTGCTTAGCATTGATAATTGCTCTTTTTGTTAACGCTTTTTTATTATAATAACTTTCACTGAATTCAATAAGTTTGTGATTTTAGTTTACAAAACTGAAACTGTCAATAATTCAGGATTCCTTTAGCCAACAAAATTTAAAGGACGTCCTTATTTTGAAAATATTTTCAGAGCATAGCTAAAATTTCGATTTTGAAGCCTTAAGGGGTTGGGGGGGGGGGGGTCTGGGGAGATTTTACCCTTCTAGAATTATTAAAAGTGCATCCTATTCACAAGTCTCTTCCCTATACCTTTATTTACACCATCCGGATAAACTATCTGCGTACATCACTAACAAGTTGTTGCATGCAGTGTAGTGGGTTCGTCTGCGGCTCCCAGTTCTGGGGACCGCGGATCGTATCACGCTCACTGCCAGACAGTATGTTACTGATGCGCAAAGTAGCTTCTCTTCAATATGACAATATGTTTTGCTTGTTTTTGTTTAATTGGTGTTTTCTTTCCGGCGGCTAGGCAGCTGAACTTAGGGTTGTAATAGCAAAAATATCATCAAAACATTTTTCTTTTAAAATCTTTTTTTTGTCGACTGTGGATCTGATGGACTTCTTTTACGCTGTAGCTACGTATCAAATATCAAACAAACCTACGCTGGAGATAACAGATATTCACAATTTAATACCAACAATTTGACCCTTAATACACGGAAATGTATTTTAGACATTACCTTAATGAAATAAATTTTCGCGAGCATTTTTTTCGCTAGATTTTAATCTTGCGATATATTTTCGCGAATGGCCAATTACTAGGATTTTAAGAAGCCCATTGATAAGAAGAAGACTGGAAGATCCTTGTGAAATAACAATGAAAATATGTAAAAGAAGGTACACTGAAGCTCTTCTGGAACTCACGATTTATCCGCTGGACTAATTGCTACAAGTATTCTAGGATAATTCCTAATGTCCCAGAGAAATTGGAAAGATGTCCGATCAAAGAAAATCGAAGACAGCTGACGTCCGATGTAGAGATACAGAAATCAGACACACAGTCCAGAATCAATCTACAATTAACGTTCCAACCAAAACAATGCAACCTACAACATCAGATGTCAATTTTCTTGATTAGTATATTTTCTTACATATGCAGTAGCTATTTTTATCTTTTTTTACTGGAATCATTTCGTATTCATTTTGCAAATTGAGGAACACAATGACTTATTATCCCCAAATTTTGCCAAAAACAAGGTTTCAAGAAAATCAATTTCCCTAAAATTTAGGTTTACAACATATTTCGCGAATAGCTACAGTGGCAATTAAAGCATTTCGAGAAAAGCCCAAAAATTTATTCCATTAGGCAATCTTTTTTAAAACGCAATATCAATCCCAAGACAGTTTATTCTTTTTGTAATTATGACCGGAGAGACAGTCCGGCGAATTCTTCCATCTGTACTTGATAATAGATACTCCAACAATGATTCCGTGAGAAGAAATCGGCTGGAGAAGACCTCTTTTCAGCAACCGCCAGCATCTTTTTGCGTGCTTCCAGAGCTGCATTTTTGTAATGTGAGTAAGTAAGTCTTGGGGATTCCATCCTAACGGCTGTCTCCCTTCCCTCTCTGACTGGAATGTTGATGTCGCATCAACGCCAGAGACGCGTGTGGAATTACTATTACTTATTTGCTTGGCACACCAGCCGGTAAGTAGATGGCTCCAAACACCCTCGTCCCCAGGGTTTTTTGACTTCTTGATATGAATCTCATATCAAAAAGACAAAAAAAACCCTGGGGACGAGGGTGGGCTTCAAATAGGCTGATAACGGTAGCTACATTTAAAGTGCATTGGAGTGAAGACTCGAACCTGCAACCGAATGGCCACATGTTGAGTGCCCGCTACACCATCTCTGCTAGTACAAAGGTGTGCCACTGATGCAAAAGGATGTACAGGAGTTGAATGCATCAAAATAACAGACATGACAGAAAAAAACGTGGTAATAGCTGTTAGGAAGCACACACCATATGAAAAATCTGATACATATGTTTTTTTATAATAACCTAATTGATAAAAACGTTGAGGTCGCGATTTTGCCAAAAATTAAGAACTACAATTTCGGACGTATATTTTTATTTTGCAAAAGGTCGTTTTTTCGTTATTTTTCGAAATACCTAAACGGCATCACTTGGTCATTACTCTACAGCTGCAAAGGTTGTACTTCAATAAACGTGTCTACAGGCCCTGGGATCGAGGTTGCAAACGTGTAAACCAATGCCCTAGGTGTACTTTCCACCTATCCTCCTAGTTTCCACAAAGTCCGCGTTATGAAAAGAATCCGCTCCACTACCCAAAAAGGTCCGAAAAATCGTAAAATCCGGGCGTGCTGAGGTCAGCAAAAATTAGTACACATTAAGATTTTTGATCTAACCAAATAACCGAATTCGAAGCCCTAATTTGTCTCCAGGCTTGTAGAAACATACTTAAACTTAACTCTTTTATAGATCACTGTTAACAAAAATATGAGTCTAGAATTAGCCCTATTATTTAGTACAGAAGAGGGGACAAAATGCCATTTTGCAAATAACATTAGACCGGATATACCAATGACTCTGAAACTTTTGGTAGCTAATTTCAATTGTTAGAAGGAAGGGGCATTATAAAATGCTATGGGGGTAAAAAATTTCATAAAAAGCAAAATGGCTTCCCCTCTATAATTAAGCAAAAAAGAGTAAATCAACCTCGTCCCCAAGGCATCTTGTATCTTTTCTGATATCAGGAAAAGAGACAACAAGCGCTGGAAATGAGATTGCGAGTAAATAAATAAGCGTAAAGCCACTAAAAAAGTGGTTCATCATTTTTTTATCATACCGAAACAAATATTTCAAGAGCAACTTTACCAGTATATCTTCAAAAAAATTGTTTTCATTACTTTTATAATATTTCGGATTTTAAACTATCACAGGTTTCGTATTTGTATTATTAGGAATATTCTTGCGTTTGTTGTTGGGACTGCGTTTACTTGCGTTTTCTGGTTCACATTACAAATATTATGATGCAAACGTAGACGCACGCATAAGTTTGATATCTTTCGTCCACACTATGCTTGCGTTTATGCTTGGGTTGAAGTTTTTCACGCAGTCTTTTTCTTGTGTTTTTGCGTTTGTGCTTGCGTTTGCGTTCGCTTCACAAATGTGAACCAGCCTTTAAAATTCAAAGCGTACGTCACGAAACGTATGTATTCAATTATTGTTTCTCGTTATGCAATAGCGTTTTGCTTCGAGCACGTTTTTTACATCTCATCTATTTCTATGACTAATTGTCTCGAATTGTGTCATACCTTATGGAGGTCAAAAATAAATGTTTTTAAAATACATATATACGTGGTCATATTCATACTTATAAATTTACAAGAAGGATTTTCAGGTTATAACGACAAATAACACAACGATGGAGAATTATTCTCAAGAGCATTGTAATAAATGTATACGCTGACCTGCCGCCGACAACTAATCGGATGCCGGATCCGGTTTTTATATATGTGCTAAAATATTGCTCATAATAAAAGTATTTTGCTTAGATTAAAAGTTGCATATAAAAACCATGCATCCGGCAAATGGCTGTTCAAACGATCAAACCAAACAAAAGACCTATTGTTTATAACAGAGGAAACCTTGCAGTGCATATTTATAACATTACGAAAAATGGCGGAGTATTTTTAGTAAAATGAGAAACGAGAAAGGGCGATTGAATCATAGTCATTTGACTGTTTTAATAAATTTATTGTGGCTTGTATTCATTTTTTTTTAAATATTTTATGCCCTGAAAGGTATAACATTTTATTGATTTGTAAATATGAATATTTTATTTTTTAGATCGAATCAAACGTTATTAATAGTAAAAAGTTATACCTAACTCAAGATGTATCAACACTTATTTTTCTTATTAATTCTTGGCTTTGTTTATAAAATTGGTAAGTTTCGTTTGTTTGTTTTTTATACAGAATGACTTCGTATGTTAAACTGTATACTGAGTAAAAGTTGAAGTAAAAGTCTTGACAAATAGTCGTTCGTTAGAGCTGTGAATGAGCAATGTCAAAATTGACGTGTTGAAAAAAACTTTAAGAAAGTAGAATTAAGTACAGAAAGGGAAGGGAAGGAATTGAAGCAATTTTGGTTATTTTTCTTAAAGAATTTATCTGTTGTTATGTGTAGCTAGCTATAAACAAACACTAATGATAGATAATTCGGATGACCAAATTGTTCCATATGGTGCTATCCCTACTTATATGCTCTTTAAGGTTGTTGCAACAATGCAATACCAGCAGTTAAAAGAACACACACCAGTGTTGATAAAATTACTGATAAATGAATTTTTTCCACATTGTTTTTTAAAAATTATTTTTAAAAATTTAAACCAATCAGTTTTCGTATTTTTAAAAAAAGATTTAAAAAAAACTTGCAAAGAAAATTTCTCATTGAAACCATAGCTTAAGTCATAGACTTATTGGTGAATTCTTGCCTGCAGTGGCCTAAAAAAATGTTTGGCTCTGTTAAAGCTTCGTTTCCCCTGGTGACTACGTCAAATAGCATAATTAATTTTTGAGCATAATTTCTTACTTCATGTTACAGTAGTCCACAGTGGAAACGTGTTTAATTTATGTTATTTAAACTCAACCAATAAGAAGTCATGTGTGCATAGTGTAAGTTCTTCTACAAAAGTGACTATAATATATACAAACTACAAACATATAAATGAAAATAAACAGTCTTTTACAAGCTTGGATAAATACAAGAACAAAGGCTCATAAAGCAAAGTAAAGGCTATATAAGCAAGAGTATATAATCTGCTAAATGATAAAACGCAACAACGCTGAGGACTGTATAGAAGACTAAACCAAAAACTGCATAAAAAATACTAAAAACGATTGAATAGCATAAGTCTAGGCAATAGTGGAAGTGCAAGTGAATAGGTGTGGAAGAAAGAAATAAAAATTAGGCTAAATGTGATGCAATAACCTGTTGGACGGACACGCGCTGCGCCAGGGGCATATGTAGGTAAA
The DNA here is from genome assembly GCA_030067915.1 of Hydractinia echinata. Classification (NCBI taxonomy): domain Eukaryota; kingdom Metazoa; phylum Cnidaria; class Hydrozoa; order Anthoathecata; family Hydractiniidae; genus Hydractinia; species Hydractinia echinata. Next base: position 4,673,501 of record JASGCC010000005.1, read on the forward strand.
GATACATGGCTACGGACTTCCAATCTCCCAAAAGTGAGATGACATCTAAAGAAACCCCTGCTTCTAATGCAAAGGTAGCACCACCACGTCGGAATGAGTGGGTCCCATACTGAGAAGCAGGAATGCCTAACTATAAAAGTACCTGCTTCATACAAGACATAAATGACTTATATGTAAAAACGCAGAGCTTAGGGGCAGAGGAGTCTCTCCAGCAAAAAGCCTGGATATTAGGTAAGGCTGCCGTGGTAAAAGAAAATGCATGTTGGACAGCTGTAACAGGACATAATAAGGATAGCCACCAATAGAACAGCAACTGTACGCTGATAGACTTATTGGTGAATGCTTGCCTGCAGTGGCCTATAAAAATGTTTGGCTCTGTTAAAGCTTCCTTTTCCCTGGTGACTACGTCAAATAGCATAATTAATTTTTGAGCATAATTTCTTACTTTATGTTAGTCCACAGTGGAAACGTGTTTAATTTCTCAAACTCACCTTATTATTTCATGAAATAATGTGAACTTGACATAAAAAATTTTGATACCTAGTTCACATTTTTTTCATGAAACATCAAAGGAACACCAATATTTCATGCAAATGTAAGTTGCAAAACATACCGTGTGAGAACTTGCAAGATAAATTCGCCTAAAAAAAAAAGAACATTTTATATAATTATTGTTTTTCTTTCTTTCATGTAAATAAGTCATCTGGAACATTATTTCTACCTCATTTCACAACAGTTTTTGAAAAAGGCAAAGGACAGCTTCCTCAAATTTATGCTTTTGGAAGTCATTTTCACCAAAGTGAAGTAAGTCACCAAAATTTATTTTGGACTAAGGAACCCATGAAATCACGATGTACGGTAGGCAAAAATACCTGTGGGTGTTTCAATGGGATAACAACTACTTTAGTTTAAATATAATTCCCATTTTCTTCATTCTCTCAGCAAACAAACAACATCACAACATTTCTTTTTTAAAAATGTCATTAACTTGTTTATTTTCTGTGACATGAAATAGTATTTTTCTTTAGTGGGGACTCTGCATAACTGATTAGATGTTGCAAAAAAAAATGTGTTTCGCGTCACTTTGTGTTAGTCACCAGTGGAAACCAAGCTTAACTGATAAGAAGGGAGAAGATGGTCAGGACTAAAAAAAGATCTCTTAAGAATTTTAGAAGTTTAGAAAAGCTATGACTGTTCCTCATAAATATCAAGGGATATATACCCTGTCTATTATTTTCAGGAAAGGCCACGGTTTGGATGGGGAGTCGTAGAGTATTTAAAGCTCATTTTGAGCTATGCAAACCCATATGATTGACGCTCTACCAGACAACTTCCTGCAACATCCAACGGCACACCTCCCCATTTTCCCTCACATGGCTTGAGTTAGCCCAGGGCTATGGTAACATTCACTCGCCCATATTAAATTGTCACAAAGGGGAATTGAACCCTGGTCCTATGCACAAAGTGCGAAAGTTATGGTGTTATACATCCACCTAATCATTTTTATGTCAATCCTTTCTAAACGGTCAAGATCTTCCTGCTTCACTGCCCATGTCTACTAAATGAAAATGGCCTTATTTCCCAAATCGTACTGTGAATGGTACTGTAACATGCTAACAAAGCATTTTACTGCTATTGACCATTCCAATTTGGGACGGAATATCATAAATTCTGTATCACAAATGATCATGTGATGTCATGTACTTAAATCTGTACGTGTCCATTTTGTTCTCTTAATCACCTTAAAACTCTTGAGGTGAACCTTTATCTTATGAGGCCTATACAGGCTGGAAATTTCTAATGTTAATGAAAAGGAATGATCATTGTTTAAAACTTGCAGAAATGATGAATCTGAAGTTTTTTTCTTTAAATTTAGCTAAGCGGTATAACACAGTGACAGTACAATTAGCAAAAACAACTTGATAAATTTGTTTGTTGTAAAAAGCTGAGTTGGTACCTTTATTAACCAAAAAATTGGGTTTATATCTTTGTGTGTCTGTAAGAGGTTGCAAAATGGCAACCGTCTTTACTGTCAATCAGCAGCTTAAAATTGAATGTGGACTAAACATGGAAAAAAAAGAAATACTTTAAAGTTAATTAACCAAGATCCTATGTTCAGTCGTTTTTACTGCTGCAGAAAGATTTAACATCATTTTTAAACAAAATTAATTTCATTTGTATTTTCATTCTTCTTCCTAGTTGATATAAAATTCTTCAAATTTCTTTATTTTCTTCTCTATTGAAGAATCCTGTATGAACTTCTAAAGACACTTTTAAGGGTCTTTCCTCATTTTTCGTATAATATTCAGTGTCCGAATTAACGCTTATAAAGTGATTTTTGATAATTTATTAATTTGCTTAGTACAGTGACTCTGCGAGGCAGCCCCATGGTGGCACTGAGGGGAAGATTTTTAAAATATAGGTGTCTAGATTGACAGAAAATGCACTTGCGGCTAATTTATGTTTGTGTTAAGTTTATTGAAAAACACTATATTTACAGTATTTTCTTCGTTTGTTTGTTTTCTATGTTCAATAGCGAATTGAAGCTAGCATTGAGATTACATGCTAACACTTTAAGCCTTGACGTTTCGTTGATTACGATCGAATCAGCAGCCCCATTTGGAACCATGCCACAGGAATCTGACACTCCAAAGAGCTAGACGAGTCTAAACTGATTCGCGTTTTATTCAACTCAACTGCGGGAAAGTGCGCACCAACACAAGCTATATATGATAGCCAGAACGAGGGAGAACCCTAATTGCCTTACGACGAAGTCACCACTTTCAAGCGAACTCTCTTTCTTCAGAACAAACAAACCAACGTCACTTCTGAGAAATGATTTTCAAGTAATTATTAAAATGTTTCAGACATCCATTAAAATGGTTTGTCTAGACATTTAGAGCATGGTTTCTACGAGTTAGTATAGGGTCATGGCATGAAGTAGGGAACAAGTTTTTACTCTATGTTCCCAGCGTTTACAAACCTTACATACCAGTTGTTCGACTTTACCATGTATAATGTCAAATTCAAATTTACAGTTGAACTCTGACATCCATTTCTTCACAGTCTTAAAACTGGCACTTTTAGACATGATGAAGTAAGTACTGAAAACAAGATACGACAGGATGTTGTTACTATAAAAAAATTATCTATTCAAAGTTTGTTCGATTGGAATGATGTAAACGCAAAAAATCGTTTGAATGATGTTAACCTAATATTCCCTTGAGAATGTTTTATCGCATGAATTGTTGTTTAAATTTATTAAGTTGTTGTTAAAAATTATACACAAATGAGACAATTATCGCAATACATTACATTTCACCTGTGAGAAATCACCTGCAGCACATGGTTTTCTTTAGTTTGTGACTGGTGTAGCGAAACATCCAGCCTAAAAATACTGAATGAAAATTCGGTTGTCGGCAAAATGTCTGCCCTTGTAAACAAATATGGTAGGCTTACGTAGCGAGCTCGCAACACTTCCTAATTCGACGATCGTTTTTAGGGAAGAGCTTCCGAAAAAATACAGAGAGACCTAACTTTCCAGTGGAAAAATTATGTCTGATGTCAATGTTAAAGTACATAAGGATATTGTGGTTCGTGATTTTATTATAATTTGGAAAAAAATGATCGTCAAATTATGAAAATGGTTTGTGATTCACGAATCACGAATCGTTAATTTCGAACCCTGACATTTGGGTATTTCATGTAAATATAACTTTCAGGTAGTCCTGGTTAATATATATTATCATTTTATATTCATTGCTTCTCTTCTTATTTTAGAATGTCGTCCGTGGTTAGAACCAAGTAATGATCAGAGAAACTGGGCTAATGAAACTGGAAGCGTCCTTTTTGAATGGAAATATACTTTGGATAGTGGTGTCGCTCCTACCAGTGTCGGAGTAGAATGTGGTTATTTTAAAGGCACAGACTTACAAGTTGTTGTGCAAAAAGTTGGACATACAAATCCACTGCAAAAACGTAATGATGCAATGAGCTCAAGGGTGGATGTTGTTACAAGAAATGACGATCCTGGATATGTGGCTTTTAGATTAAGAAATGTACAAAAATCAGATGGACATGAATACCAATGTAACTTGAATACTCCATTAGGCAAACCAAGTAAAAAATACATACTTGAAGTATTAAGTAAGTATTGTAAGATTTGAAGTATAATACCATTAAAAAAAAACATTTTTATCCTCGCTGGTTTTGGTCTTTATTGTAAAATAAAATTAGCATGGAACTTAAGAGATTTAATCTAAAACTTTTGGATGTGGTGAAAAATAAATAGAGAAGATGGGAGTGGATTTCACACTATGAATTCAGTTTTTAAGCAAAAGTCACAAATGTTGTGACCACACCAAATCAGCCTGGATTATCTAAAAAAAATAATTATATTTTGCCAAAAATAGGGTTGTTTTTATTAAATATTTAATGTTCTTTTGAATATTTCTTGATTATTCTACATTTAGAACGGCCAGAATTTAAAACCTTTTCTGTGGTTCCTGCATCTGTGGAAGCTGGGAAAACAATCACAATAAATGTGGTTACAACTGGTAATCCTGTGCCAAGGTTGATTTGTTCTCTAATGTCAACAAGTGGAATTGAAATTGCAAGACTACCTCGTTCTGGTGAGAATTTTTACTGATTATTTTAAGATCATAAAGCACAAAGATAGATTAGTTATTCTTTTGTTACATTTATATTTCTTTCTCATAGGTCGAGTTAGCAATATCACACAAAAGACATTCCTTATCACAAAAGAATCGAAAGAAGTTTTATGTATTGCCACTGGAGAGCGCACAGGTCCCGTAAACGACACAAGACAGCTAAATGTTATATGTAAGTTTTTTTTATTTCGAGGTAGCTGTTATGTAGACCTTTTTAATAATCTAATATTGACAAAAATGTGCTTTTATAGCTGTGCCATTTAAAGTAAAGAATTTGGAGCAAGTTGAGAGCATTATCGACTCGTCGATTACTGTCAGATGGCTTCATATACCATCCAATGAAACTGGTGACCCAAATCAAGGAGAAAGTTTTCTTCTCCGTTATGAGCTTGTATGGTGGGACACAAGTTTAGGAAGAACACAAAATGAGACTATAAATGAATTGGGTTTGCCTGGTACACGGGAACAAAACCAATTTTACTACAAGAGGGACGGCTATGTTTATTGTACTTTAAGAAAATTGGATATAAAAAGTCAATATGGTATAGTAGTGTATGGAGTCAACCGATTGGGAAAAGGAGAAGAAACCAATGTGAACGCTCTTTTTCGTCCCAAAAATGCTGGTACGTTATAAATGTATTTGACTTTGTTTGCTAGAAAAGTTTACTCCCTGTCTTGTCCTGTACACCTTTTTTGAAGTAAAAAGTACAAGTGAAGAAAAATAATAATAATAAGGAATTATTCCAATTTTTCATAATATTCTTCCCTCTTACTTCTGTTCTAGTTTTCAATGCATCCTGTGCATTACATCAATTATAGTCACACTTAAAGGGAACTCGTTATTTGATTATGCTGCATAAATTATGATGTCATATTTGAGTAATAGCAAATTTTTACATTTTCTGTCATCAGTAATTTGAGACCTGATAAGGGATATGCATTCAAGCTTTATCAATGCATAGATATGAAAAGAGCTTTTTCAAAAATTTAAAAAGACTTGTTAACCAACTTTTTAAACTCTACAATATAAGTCCAACATCATTTTTTACCTCGGGTTCCCTTTAAATGAATTGCTGACTAAATTTTTTCATGTTTTTTAACATTTTTTTTTTACCTTTAGCTAGCAAGACAGATGATGGTGACAACATGATTGGTATTATTATTGGAGCTGTGTTAGGAGGGATAATTGTGTTGGTTCTTGTGATTGTTCTCATCGTTTGGTGTAACAAACGCTCTGATGCAAGTAAGTTTAAACTAAATTGAGTCTCAGTAAAGTGTAAACTGAGTCTTTGTGATGCTAGTATGGTGTAAACTGAGTCTCTGTAATGCTAGTATGGTGTAAACTGAGTCTCTGTGATGCCAGTAGGGTGTAAACTGAGTCTCTGCGATGCTAGTAAGGTGTACACTGAGTCTCCGTGATGCTAGTAAGGTGTAAACTGGATCTCCGTGATGCTAGTAATGTGTGAACTGAGTCTCTGTGATGCCAGTAAGGTGTAAACTGGATCTCCGTGATGCTAGTAATGTGTGAACTGAGTCTCTGTGATGCTAGTAAGGTGTAAACTGGATCTCCGTGATGCTAGTATGGTGTAAACTGAGTCTCTGTGATGCTAGTATGGTGTAAACTGAGTCTCTGTGATGCCAGTAGGGTGTAAACTGAGTCTCTGCGATGCTAGTAAGGTGTACACTGAGTCTCCGTGATGCTAGTAAGGTGTAAACTGGATCTCCGTGATGCTAGTAATGTGTGAACTGAGTCTCTGTGATGCCAGTAAGGTGTAAACTGGATCTCCGTGATGCTAGTAATGTGTGAACTGAGTCTCTGTGATGCTAGTAAGGTGTAAACTGGATCTCCGTGATGCTAGTATGGTGTAAACTGAGTCTCTGTGATGCTAGTATGGTGTAAACTGAGTCTCTGTGATGCCAGTAGGGTGTAAACTGAGTCTCTGCGATGCTAGTAAGGTGTACACTGAGTCTCCGTGATGCTAGTAAGGTGTAAACTGGATCTCCGTGATGCTAGTAATGTGTGAACTGAGTCTCTATGATGCTAGTAAGGTGTAAACTGGATCTCCGTGATGCCAGTAAGGTGTGAACTGAGTCTCTGTGATGCTAGTAAGGTGTAAACTTGATCTCCGTGATGCTAGTAATGTGTGAACTGTGTCTCTGTGATGCTAGTATGGTGTAAACTAAGTCTCTGTGATGCTAGTATGGTGTAAACGGAGTCTCTGTGGTGCTAGTAAGGTGTAAACTGGATCTCCGTGATGCTAGTAATGTGTGAACTGAGTCTCTGTGATGCTAGTAAGGTGTAAAATGAGTCTCTGTGATGCTAGTAAGGTGTAAACTGGATCTCCGTGATGCTAGTAATGTGTGAACTGCGTCTCTGTGATGCTAGTATGGTGTAAACTAAGTCTCTGTGATGCTAGTAAGGTGTAAACTGAGTCTCTGGTATGAAAGCAAGTTAAGCTAAGCTAAGAATAAGAAATGATGAAATTATCAGCAACTTCAGCCCTAGAAAAAGTTTTCCAATTTTTTTTCTTTGTCATTTTTTATCTTGCTGCATAAGCACAGACCAGGCGATTTCTGTTGCATCTATTTGTATCTGGGATTACTATTTTCGCTTTCTCTTCCGGTAGTTTTGTTCAATTTTTGTAGAAAACAGTGGCTATAGCTAAAGACGGTTTTTAATATGCATGTAACACAGGGTGCCCACCCTCATACAAGATCATACAATCTCATACAAAATGACAAATCTCCTATAATCTCCTATAATCTCCTACAATCACATGCAAAACTACCTAAAAATATAATTTCTCATACAAACTCCTACTTTTTTAGATTTTCATTCAACCAAAATTTTGTTTTTAACATTTCTTCAGACCATCAAATAAACATATTGTTACCTTATTGCTTTTTGTAATTTTTGGGACATAATTGGTTTTCCTCCTGAGTTTTAATAATCCTATTTTGTCTTTTTTACATGAATTATGTATATTATACAAAATTAGCAACTTTTAAAGTGAAAGTTTGAAAAGAGTTTCCTACAATCTCCTACTTTTTTGTTACTTTTTTATCAATTTGACCGCGTAATCTCATACAAATGAACGGAAAATTTACCTACAATCTCCTACAAATGAGAGATAAAATTATGGTGGGCACCCTGTATCAACGAAAAACCCAGGCTAAGTTTGAGTGATAACTTACAGAATTATTTTTGTTTTAGGTAAACGATACCCAGCCAGGTATGATTTTGTTATGTTTAATTCTTAAAAGTAAAATTTTGATGAGAAGACTATCTTGAGCGAGTAAAAGTGCGAATCGGCATATTTTTGTACTTCAATGAACCTCCATGTACTGTGGTTATATTTTCTTTGGCTTGTATCATAATGTTTATGTTAAACCAAACCGGATTTACTTCATACAAAACAATGATGTTCTGGCGGTTTTGGGCTTCCATAATTCTATGCATATTGTCTGCCTACTTTTTATCCTTTTTAATTTTTTTGTAGTTATGTTGAAGAGGCTGTTGATTACCCGCCTAACCAAGGCCACAGTCTTTACGCTGGTATTGAGAAAAAACAGAAAGCAGTCTCTCGAAGCGATTCGACGTCTGGATACCCCGACGTAGTTGGAAACGTAAGTTGTGCCGCATTTTGTGTGTTTTCTTGACGTGCTTGTTGTTGTCACTGTCGTTGTTTTATTTTTTTGTTTGCTTTATTTTTTAACATTGGAAGCATTGGTCCCCTGCAATCGACAAATAAGACGTTTTAGTTCCTTTCTGACTCATTGAGAAATCAAGAAATAAAACTTTACACTTATAAGCAAATTAAATTCGGTATATAAAAAGACTTTTCACGTGGTTATTTATTTATTTATTCATTTATTCATTCATTCATTCATTCATTCATTCATTCATTCATTCATTCATTCATTCATTCATTCATTCATTTATTTCTTTTATTTCTTTTATTTCTTTTATTTCTTTTATTTCTTTTATTTCTTTTATTTCTTTTATTTCTTTTATTTCTTTTATTTCTTTTATTTCTTTTATTTCTTTTATTTCTTTTATTTCTTTTATTTCTTTTATTTCTTTTATTTCTTTTATTTCTTTATTTCTTTTATTTCTTTATTTCTTTTATTTATTTATTTATTTATTTCTTTTATTTATTTCTTTTATTTCTTTTATTTATTTCTTTTATTTCTTTTATTTATTTCTTTTATTTATTTATTTATTTATTTATTTATTTATTTATTTATTTATTTATTTTCTTTTCTTTTCTTTTCTTTTCTTTTCTTTTCTTTTCTTTTCTTTTCTTTTATTTCTTTTATTTCTTTTATTTCTTTTATTTCTTTTATTTCTTTTTTTTTATTTTTTTTTTTTTTTTTTTTTTTTATTTTTTTTTTTTTTTTTTTTTTTTTTATTTTTTTTATTTTTTTTATTTTTTTTATTTTATTTATTTTATTTATTTTAACAATTCATCCATTCATCTAATCATTTTTAGCATTTATTTAATCATCCATTTACCTGCTCAGTTATTTTATTTAGGGTAACGATTACTCCATGAAGTCAAGAAATAGTCCTTCGTACGAACCTTCCAACAAGGCGTTTGTATGAAGCTAGTTTGCTACGAATCACACGATAAAGACGGTATTTTACAGAAAAAGCAAATGCAAAGAGAGAGCTGATCACGTGGCTTCGGAAGCGTTGGGTCAAATCACGTAATTTGCACTTGAGTGTATAAGACAGACCAGTGAGGAACAAAATGACTTGATTTTTGCACATTTAGGCTGGAGATAATTAGGTTATAAATAAGAAAAGTTATAGTTATTAACTCTCTTCAAAAATGTTTTTTTTTTTTTGTAAAACTTTGTTACGTATTTCACTTTCTTCCAGTAAGCACTTTTGACTGCACAGTATGTTCTTTTGTACATTTTCTAAAGCATCCTTTAGTTCAAGTCGAGTTGTGGATTTTCATTGCTTATGTGTTAACGCAAAAAAGGGTTTAGATTTATAAAAACATTCAGAAATTGGGGAAATTTGGTAAAAAATCTCTAATAAGGTTGAGAGCAAAAAGTGGGATATTTGATAAAAACATTACAGTTCCCATGACAAGCCCAATTTTTTTGTTTTTTTAATTTTTAATATATTTTTTTAATTTTTAGTAAATTTTTGGTAATTGGAATGATAATTTTTATTTTCATATAATGCACAATCTTTCTTGTAATGTACATACAATTTATTTAATTTTCACTGTACAGTTTGATGGCTAACTTGTCGTGAAAGATTCGTTACCAGTCTTTTTGGAACAATCTCGTGCATGCAATAACAAGCAATATAACAAAAGAAAAAATATAAAATTAGTCGTTAGCCCTTGGAATATCCACAGGTTCGCCCGTCAACAAATTATTTACTTTTACGGGGAACCTGAAATGAAGCTAGACGCAGCCATTTTGGACGCGCAGAATGTGGCTATTATAAAATAGAAATAAAGAGGATAAGGTATTGCTGGTTTAAATGCATGGCCGGTCATGTTATTTGTTTTCCATCTGTATATTATGTTTTTAGTTGGTGTAGTAGGTTTATAACACGTGTATATTAATTTCGATTTTTATAATGAACTAATCAAATCATAATCCTTTATTAGAAAGATCTTGTGTTGTCATGTTGCAAGTTTGTCGGAGGGGATTGTTTTTCTGAGCATGACGTTAAGTACAGGGAGGAAGAGGTAACATTGGAATTATTTTAATAAAGCAAAGCATCAGTTTAGTATATCGTTTTAGGCTGATCGTTGCGAATTAGTCCGTAATGACTGCAAAAATTGCTACAAAAATGGCAGACAAATTACTAATTTCAAAATGCCGGCAATGTGTGTTATGTGTGAAAAGTTGAACAAAAGTTATATAAGCTTTATTGAAATACTAACTTTATGCAGGCCTTTTTTCGGCAAAAGTGGTGGCTTGATTAGCAAGCATTTTCAAAATATAGCCAGCTAGAAAAATGTCATGCAAGATGGAGAGGAAATGTAAAAAAAAATTAATAAAAAAGGTTATTGTTAGTTGTTGTTGGTGGTTGTTGTTGTTGTTATTGTTGTTGTTGTTGTTGTTGTTCATTAGCTATAAGATTATTTATGCTTTGGTAGAAATGCTGTTTGTACATGCATTTGTACAATGTACTTCTCTTGGTGGGTTTTTCAAATACTTTTTTGGGGCGCTGAATACGCTTAAAACAATTCAGAACAACGCGTGCTTTACCTTTCTAAACTCCGATAAAAAACAAGCCAGATCTACCAACCCCTGAATGTTAAGGCTTAGAGGTAATGGTTGAGGCTATGCTATGTGTTGATGATAAATAAACGCCCCGAAGCCTTTCCCTAGATGCTGCCCAACGAACATTACGAAGCGTCTTTACGTGCGGATGTAGTTGTTAGGAACAGCAACTTAATTGAAGGTTCATTCTGCAAATTGCGACCTTGAAATCGATAAACCGAAACTCATTTCGATTATTCGACACAACTTACTGTTTCGTTGAAAACTCATTTGATAAAAGATTGTTTTTATTTTTTGATTTAAGAAACTAATTCGTTGACTTGTGATTCGCCTTTTTGACTAGGTAAGCTGATTTCACGACCCGAAAAACCGATTCGACGACTTGCAAAACCAATTCGACGACCCGCAAAACCGATTCGACGACTTGAAAGACTTATTCGAAGTTTTGGTGCCCGGCTCGTTCACAGCGATTTTTGCTCTTTTTATCTCAGACATATCCTTATATCCTAAAGCTATCATTTATCTGGATATAACTCTTCCCCTCTCTTTACTTCCTTATTTTTGTGGATAACGTGTGTTTCAACATGCCAAAAAAACTTCAACAAACTTGATTTAAAAAACAATAGTAAATGATAAATTCGCAAATCAAATCTTCTGAAAGGACATAGCTGTATTAAACTCAACCTCGTTCCCAGGGCTTTTTGTCTCTCATCGGCGCTGCGCTTGTTGATAGGTCTGACGAAAAAGGTTCGTATGTTCGTATCGCCGTCCCGGGGTCAGAAAAGATACAAGATGCCCTGGGGACGAGGTTGGTATTAAACTGTAAGTGCTTAGAAAATTATGTACTTTTTCATAAGCTGTTCGTAAAAAACATCTTTTTCAAACATTTTAAAGACGCTTTTAGTTACCAAGATAACTTCCAGTTGTTTTATTGCTTGAACAAAAAAATTTGGTCCCATTCCGTCTTTGTTGGTTGCTTAAATGAATGTATTACTCATGACTATTCTCGACCCCAGAGCTCTTTGAGAAAAACTTGAGGTTTTAATCTCGAAGAGCTCTGGGGACGAGAATGACTCATGACCCGTTCATGTTTTGACCATAAAATGCTTAACGATCATTCTCGTCCCCAGGTTTATCTCAAAGAGCTCTGGGGTCGAGAATGCTCAACGATACCACTTTATTCTTCGTCGTTTTTTCTCATAATGGTTTAAGGAAACAAACAACATTAGGAAAATGAGAGAAGCAAATGAATGGATTCAAGAGTATATTGAAAGAAGAGCCAAGGGGAAATGGAGTGAAAAGAATAGAAAGAAGAGAGAAGAGAGAAAAAGAGATAGAGAATTATTAAAAGAAGAAAAGAAAGAGAAAAATGAAGAAATTAGCCTAGTCAGTAATAAAGAAAGTGAAACAATATATTGTATTAATATATATTTCAATCTCTTTGTTTGAGCTTGTTGGAAAAGACAAAGTTCGGCGATATGAAGATTCAAAGATTCAAAAATGAAAAAATCCCTAGGAACAAGGAGAGTGCGGGTCGCTAACTTAATAAACCGACACTCATTCTGCTTCGCAGATTCCAACTTGTTTCTAGGCATACATAACGTAATAATTTCCTTGAGAAGTGGATGGGGAATATGATCTTAAGAGGGCGCTTCGGAAAAGTCCAGGTCGGCATCGTAAATTCTTAAAAGGAGGGTAACTCACCGATATTCGTGACGCTTTACACCAAGACAAATTACTAATTTCAAAATGTCGGCGATAAAATCACAACATTTTGTTTTGTTATGTGTAAAAAGTTAAATGAAAGTTGATTAAATGTACTTTATTGAAAAAAAATATGGACGAAGGTGTCCCAGAAAGAATAACAGAAGAGTTGTTTGAAATTTTTTGTTACATGCGTAACACGTTTGAAGGAATTGTAGCATGCAACAACCCCAACGTTTGGAACGTGTTTGGAGGACTAAACCGAGCAAAAAAGGCAACATTTAATGTCCTGACTCATGAATTACGATCCAGTAATATTCAGCCATATGAAGTGGATCTTGTTCAGGTATTTCTATCAGTTTTTAGTTTGCAGTATTTAAACTAGCAAGTTTCTGGTGTACCATGCATGATGGGATGTAATGTTTTATTTTGCACCACAGAAGACAATCAATGTTTGCATTAGCTGACAATAATTTTTTGTAAAATAAAATTTCTAGCTTTTCTACAAACTATATTGACAATATTATATTGATATTTGCCAAAGGTTGTCTTTTTCTTATTCGTTCACTCACCGCAGTTAATTGAGCTAACCTTTTCGGAATGTGACAAAAAGTGATTAGTTACAAGTAAAAAGAAAAACCATAAAAAGATATGGGTCAGAATTTCCAAATCATGGATAAGGCATCAACTTTGTGTTCTTTAATTGATAGGGGTTAGGGTTAGGGTTATCTTGTTGCTGCCTAATCAACAATGCTTCATGTTTTCTATACAAAATACTCCGCTACATCACTTTGCACAAACTCGTATTCTGCAAGCTAATATTGTTAACAGGTTGGGCTGCTCATTTGTACAACTTTAAGGGGACGCCTGGAGTATTGAATGCTCATATTGAACTACCCATACCCTGTTAGGATCATGCTCTACCAGACAACTCCCTACAACATCCAACAGCCCGCACAGTGAGCCATCTCCCTTATTTCCCTTACATGGTTAGGGTTAACCTAGGGATATGGTAACATTCACTCTCCCATATTGAATCGGCACCGAGGGGTGTCGAACCTTGTCTTGAGAGTTAACCACTAGTCAATGGTGCAGTAACTATAAGTATATATATTAGCTTTAAATTTGTTTTATGTATTTATGTATTTATTTATTTTTTAAACTATGTTTGTATATACAGATTACAATGACCTATTTTTTCCCTTTTTTGCCTGATGATGATGATGATGATGTTGTGGCTGAGTTTGGTTGTCATCGGTTATGGGAAACAAGTCAAAAACTACTTATCAAGGCCAGTATCATTTCCATGAAAAAAGATAGGGGTAAAAAACTCATGGGGGCTACTGTATAAAATGACCATGAACTTTCAAATATAGGTGGCTTTATGTAAAAGTATTCTTATGTAACATTGCTTGTTCTGTGGAATTGAAAATTTAAATGTTTGTCTTAAACATTTATATATACTATACAAAAGAAACAGCCACCTGAAAATCCACACACCCAATGTAATTTCTGATGTTGTTGGCCACATTTAACGTCTTGAGATAGCATAAGAGAAAGAATGAATTTTAGGGTCTTTAAAACGCATGAGACTTATAATTTTTAAAAATGGTATCATTTTTGATCACACACCGAATGAAAGCAGAACATACATGTGAATGCAACTTCAGTGCAAAATCAGAATCTTAAAAAAGAGATGATAAAATGCATGATGTCAGAAAAAACCTTAGTCAAATAGCTGCAGACTGCAAGCAAAAATATGTGACGATTCCAGGGAATTTGATAACAAGCTATTTAGCGATAATTTTTCATTATCGATCACTTATAGCGCCTGATCGCTAAGCAAAAAGTTTTATCGATAATTTAGATTAAAAATATAAAATTATCGATAAATATCGCTAAGGGATTTTCTTTTTTTATTTATCGCTATTTATCGCTATTTTGCTAGGGCTAAAGTAGCATAAATTAAAATAATAATGACAGCGGTACTTGATAAATGCTAGCGAGCTAAAGGAAGCCGAGTTTTGATCCCTTGCTGCGAAAAGTTTCATGCGCACAGGGAAAAACACCGTGTCTGAAAGCTAAATAATTCTTTATTATTATTTTTGTTTGATCTGTGTTATTTTCTTCTTTTTAGATAATTATTTTCTAGATAAGGAAAGCAATCAGAAGATTCAAAATTGACCAAGAAAGTTTAGCTAGTTACAGTACAGTCTGAATGTAATCTACCGCGGACGCGAAACTCGCATGAATAGTTACACAGAACAATAACATTGCGATAGCTTTTGTTTTTTTAAGAAAATAATTGCCTCGCTGATAAACAATGACCCCACGCGATCGATTGTTTAATCACAATAGGTTGCAAGATCAATTTTAGCAATCTATTTTGCGCGAACTCTTTTGAAATTTTTAATTGCAGTAATTAAGCGTTTTTTTAGATCGCATTTTAAAAGTTTATAAACGAAAAGCGGCGATAGAAATGTTTTTTTAGATCGCATTTTAAAAGTTTATAAACAAAAAGCGGCGATAGAAATGTATTTTTAGATCGCATTTTAAAAGTTTATAAACGAAAAGCGGCGATAGAAATATTTTTTTAGATCGCATTTTAAAAGTTTATAAACGAAAAGCGGCGATAGAAATGTTTTTTTAGATCGCATTTTAAAAGTTTATAAACTAAAAGCGGCGATAGAAATGTTTTTTTAGATCGCATTTTAAAAGTTTATAAACGAAAAGCGGCGATAGAAATGTTTTTTTAGATCGCATTTTAAAAGTTTATAAACGAAAAGCGACGATAGAAATGTTTTTTTAGATTGCATTTTAAAAGTTTATAAACGTAAAGCGGCGATAGAAATGTTTTTTTAGATCGCATTTCAAAAGTTTAAAATCGAAAAGCGGCGATAGAAATGTTTTTTTAAATCTCATTTTAAAAGTTTAAAAACGAATAGCGGCGATAGAAATGTTTTTTTAGATCGCATTTTAAAAGTTTATCAACGAAAAGCGGCATTTAATAGTTGTGAACAATTCTTCTTGTATGTACTGTACCTTGATTTTTAGTCAGGATAAATTTTATTTTTTATAGTATCATACTCTAGAGAATAAAGCAAGAGGATAGCCGTCGAACATGTGGATAGTTATGTGTTTTGTTTACTTCAACAGCGCGTTTTCATGTAGTTCTTGTTCTAGGAAACTGTATTACTTTTTCTTTTCAAAACAAAGTTTGTAACAAAATCAGTAAACCAAGGAATTTAATAGGGCGCGCGTTTCATGTACTCTTTGTTACAAATAAATAAAATGTGTCACTTTCTATCCCAGACAAATTTTGTAACAAGGCTGGGGAAGGGGTCATTGGCTATTTTTCTTTCATAAGTAGTAGTAGTATTTATTTCGTGTGAGATAACTGTATATTTTACATTAAATAAATACCTACGGGGAGACCATCAGATAGTATAAATACTAATGTAGGTGATGGCCACCTATATAAGATCAAACGATTGCAATAAGCAGTATGACACTACAAAAAAAATTTTTAGTAAAATCTTTTTTATGCAGTGGAGAGATTAGTGTTATAGCAATCCAGAAGATAAGTTTTGCAGATTTTTTTTAGTTGTTTTAGAGTGAGAGAGGCTAGGTCGTATTGGTGAAAGTGTTGTTGGATATTGTTCCAATTAATGATAGATTGGTAACGTATAGATTTGAGACCAAATGAGGTAGTCCTAACAGAAGGTCTAGCTAGAAGTTTAATGGATTTACTTCTTGTTGAATGATTAGATGAATGGTAGACCAATTTAAAAATATCACAAATATTACCTGGAGAATGCAGATTTATAATATTAAAAGTTAAAATAATGTTGAGAAATTTTATAAGATCTGAAAGAGTAAGAATATTAAGATTAAGAAAAATAGGATTTGATGGTGAGTTAAAATTAGAAAAAGTAATGATTCGGAGAGCAGCTTTTTGTAAGCGAAAAATTCTACACGACTTTGAAGTGAGACCCCACACTTGCGGACTATAAGAAATATGAGAAGAAAATAATGCATGGTAAATTGAAAGTAGGATATCCTTAGGCACATAATATCTTAGTTTGCAAAGAGCTCCATTTGTTTTTCTTAATTTATTGCCAATATAAGATATGTGAAAATCCCAATCTAGAAATTCATCTATTAATATACCTAGATATCTTACATGAGATGAGAATTCAAGTTTTTTTCCATTTAATTTCAGCCTTATATCATAGTTGACTGCTTTATGTCTTTGCCTAAATAGGATGACTTCAGTCTTTGCTACATTTAATGCTATTTTATTTGCAGTTAGCCATTTATATATACATTTTAAATCTATATTTAAATGCTTCTGCATAGAGTCATCCTTAAAAGGACGTCCAAATTTTGGGTGGAACCTCTTTTGTATTGTTGTCTTTTGGGGGAAAATATGGGATTATACATACAAGTCGTTTTGTTCTCAATTTACATGAGAAGCATTTTAAATGGAAATCTTAGTGTGTTTTTATCCAGGGAATTTTTCTGGTTAACTTCAAGAAGACCATATCAAGAAGGACATGGGGAGTTGTTTTTCTAATTTAAGAAACACGTTTATAAAGAACACAATACTGACACTTAACGTCCTTTTAACTGAACATGTCTCTTTCTAATGGTAAAAAGAAATGCTTTCCTCCTTATTGAAGATAAAAGTTAAGTACACACTGACATTTTTAGCACTAAAATTTATTTTTGAAATTATTTGATCTTTCCTGATGGCTGCATAGTTTCTCCTGTAAACAGTTTCTTCCTTTAGAAATTATTCCACCCTCATGAGGAAATAATTTGGTAACACAAGGTAAAACTAAAATGAATACATAAACATTTCCATTTCATTTTATTTTGTAACGTAAAATGCAAAAACTACGGATGTAAATACTTTCCTCATGATATATTATAATTTATAGTTAACAATTTCAAAATTTAACATTTAAAAAAATAAATATATATATATATGTATATATATATAAACAAAGAAATTTTCTAAAATTTAAATTGTGCTACTTACTAATAATGTAAACCATATTAAAATTATTTCTGTACAGTGAAACAACTTTACATCTTAATGCTCACACGTGATTATCAAACATGAGAATAAATAATGAAATTTTTAGACAAACATGAAAACCTTATTTACGGTTAATTTTGGGTGGTAGCATTAAATCAACTGAAATTGGTAAATAATCTTGTTCTCAGGTTATATTTTATCAATTTTAAGAAAATGTGAAAAAAAATTGAAACCAGAGGCCGCATGTGGGACTAGATAATGATCTGCAATAATATTTTAAACCATTTATAGAAAAAAGTAATGATAATCAAAAATGTTACTTCCTAGTATTTATTTATAAATAACTGTGTAAAAAATCAGAAAATCGTGATGAGCAGACCTAGAGAAAAGCTTTGACGTATGAACAGACCCTAATTTATAGGTAACTTCACTATCGCAAATAAGAGGCTAGAGACCAAAAATAAGAGGCTAAATTTATTTTTTGGTTAAAATACATTACTATAAATATATAACTAAGGAGTGGACCATGGGAACCATCAAGATTTCTGAAGCACACAAAACTCTTCTCCACCATGTAACACCATAATTCTAAATATAAAGGAATATGCAATGCAAATTTTCGCCCAAAAATTGGGTATCAAATTTCTGACGACACCATCTCCCATAAATGAAATGTCCGATACAGGATTTTACTGGCACTCCAAAAAAAATATTAACAAAAAGTTACGTAATTCAACAGGTGTGGGAAAAATTAGTTACAGAATGACCACGCACTAGCTTTATTGTGTCAGTGTCTAAAAATGATATTTTTGGTACTGCAATTTTGTGTAATATAAAGAAATCTCCTGGCATGCAAGCACTCGGGCAACTTACGAACAGTCTCCAAAAAGTGATTTTACAAAGCGCACCAACCTGACTTATAATAAAACCTCCTGGTTTATTTTATTCGTTCAGGGGAAGCATCGATTTTTGAAAAAAAGCTGCTTAAATTTTTTTGGTTGTATTTACGTCGTTATAGCCTCGCTTTGGTGATTTTGCTCATTTTTTTAATTTAGTTAAGTCCATATGAATAACTACGCGATTAACTATAAACGGCTTTTTTTTAGGTCGTCGCCATATTATCTGTGAATTAAAAAAATTTCCGATGACGCCACATACCCACAAGTGGTGCGAACTGTAAAATACGGCGTTTTTATTGATTTTTCGTCATTTTCGGTACTTTGACGTCATTTTTATTACGGTGTCGGATTTTTTTCCCGTCATATAAAAAAAGACGCGCTTTAACTGCGGGAAAAAAGCAACGTAAAAATGGTAGCTTCAGCGGGAAATCTTTTGTGGAATAAAGTAAAAACCATTATGTAAAAACGAAAAATAATATCATGGCAAACGTTTGTTTTTGAATGCGTTTTTATGATGCGAGCTGAAGCATTAAATGGAATGAAGAATATAAGTCATTATTCCTGTGACTTGCGTTAATGGCGATTTTTCCTGGTGTAGCTATAACAAAATCTAATTTTGAGAGAAATTCCAAGGAACTTAATGCATTTTTGTTAAAAAGAAAAAGTGGAATAGTAAAAGAAGGGAAAAATACCTACATGAAAAAAATCAAATAAAAGAATGATAGGTATAATATTTTTTAATTTTACTCATTCGCATGTAACATATGTCCATTCAGGAAATGGTTTTTCTTGATTGGTATTATTTTATTGTTGCATTTTTTAAATAAAAATTTAAAAAATATATATATACATTGTTATACGTGAAAATTAAAATTATAATCTGCAAAAATGAAATTATGCATTATCACAAAAGTTAAGCAATCAAGTATCATGATGAAGTAACAACACAAAATAAACCTGCAAAAATAATTAAAACTATGACAGGAAATTAAGTTGCTGTGTAAATTATTACAAAAAAGTAGCAAAAAAACAACCTTAGGTTCTTAGAATTAAGTCTCACAAATCATTATTGACTAAACTAAAAATTGTAAATATTATTTTACACAAAATATATCAAGGAGTTGTTTCTAACCAAATCAAGACGTAGATGACAAACCAATCAAGAAAAAACGACATAGTCCAGATCCAAACAAATTAAATTTCAATCATCATGGTCTACTTGAAGAAGTGTTAGGAATGGATATTGGTAGAAGGTATATCTTCATGTATATATCTGTCAAAATTTGGGCTGAACACATTGCCATTTATTTTATTGTCCAATTTTGAACAGGAAAATAACTTTTGTAACACATTGATTGATTTCTTCTTGCAGATAAATTACTCCCATTTGGCTTAAAAATATCATATATGTGGAACTATATACTGGAAATACAGTTGTTAAGGGCTTTCTTGAAGATAATAGTGTTGATTTATCAAAATTTGCAAACAATTTTGTTAATCCATGCAAATATCCTCAAAAACATGAATAGTTTCCAGGTGAATACCTAAAAAGAAAAAATAATTGATAATGTATACTCCCAACATTGTCTCTTGTCCACAAATCTAATTTAGAGCAAATTATTCCTATTTTTTTTCGAGAGTTACAGTCGATTTCTGTGAGGACGATGTTTACCTAAAACACATTTGACTCTTCATGATGTATATACTCTAGCATTTGTACAATCAACTTAACGTTCCTTGTTCAGAAAGAGAGATATTGAGAACTTTTTATCTTT
The DNA here is from genome assembly GCA_030067915.1 of Hydractinia echinata. NCBI lineage: Eukaryota > Metazoa > Cnidaria > Hydrozoa > Anthoathecata > Hydractiniidae > Hydractinia > Hydractinia echinata. Next base: position 4,693,851 of record JASGCC010000005.1, read on the forward strand.
TACAGATGAAAGTGGATCATAGCTGTGCCAATATCTTACACACCAAAAAACAAGAACAACACGAGAAGGTGTATAGCTATATTTGGTAAAAAAAATATAGTATATATATTACTAGCTGTAAGAAGGAAATTAATACCCTTAAAAACATATCTAGTTTCCATGACTGGCTTTATACGCAATAATCTTGTATACAGTACAGCACTTTTCCCAGATCGGGGGTAATCACCCGATTGGGCGAGTCGGCGGCGGACGCTAACTTTTTAATACCCCGATTGAGTGAGTGGCGCTTTGGAGCTTGTAATCAGTCAATCGAGTGATTCTCCCACAATCAATGTTACGCCATATTTCACAAAAGTTTTGGCCTATCTTTCTACATTATAAATGGGTTCGCCTGCTCAGAGTTTATTTTATATGTGATGATGTTGATCCAACGTAAATAAACATTAATAGCGCCAAAACGGCAAGAGGGTGCCAATAAGCCGCAAACGCCCGCATATATAAGGGCGAGTTCGGGCGACTTTTCGAATTAAATTGGCGGTTGTCATCCGAAACCGCCCGCACTTTCCCGAACTCGCCCGGAACATTCCCGAAATGCAATTCCCAGTAACATACCATGCGGACGATAGTTGGAAGAAGGCGCTTGAAGATAAAGGAGTTAATAAAGTTTATATATAAGTTATTTATCAAGTAAATCTTATTATAAACTATCAAAAACAGTTCTTTTAAGAACTTCGCTACCACATAGTAAGTTTATTTTAATTTTTATAGTTTTTTGAATCATTAGTGTCTGTTTTTCTTTTCTTTTTCGGGCATTGTTCGGGTCTATGCGGGGTTTTTCGGGCAAATACTTGATTTTTTTTCAAAACGCCGAACTCGCCCGAAAACGTCCGCACTTTTTACGGCGTATGCGGCTTATCGGCACCCTCGTCAGAACGGCATGGTGAATTTTTTTTTAATTGGTGAATCGGCGCGAAATACGCATGTGACTTCATATAAACAAAATTGGCCCGCACTTTTGTCCAGCGGCTTGCCCTTTTACAAAACAATTTTTTTTCACAAAAAGTACTCATCCGATCCGGGTAAGTCTCTTCTAATTTGGAAGTTGCAGACTCCCCCGATCGGGTGATTACCCCTGATCGGGGGAGACCCACCCGATCGGGGAAAAGTGCTCTACTGGTATATGCAAAACTTAGAAGAATATAGCTTAGCTAGCTATAGTTTAAAAACGTTCAAAGTTTCTTTTATCTGAAAGCTTTTTATATATGGAATATATAAATTAGATTAGTTCAAATTATTTTGAGATTTTGTTTTTGTCTCAAGTGCTCATTAAACTTTTTCTACAGCACTAGCTTGACTTTCTGAGTTACAAAAGTCTAGAATTAACAGCTCCTTTTGTATGTCAAAACAGTCTGAAAAACGGTCATCTTTTACAATCAGTTTTGTGGCTTATATATCTGCATCCTAACGCAAGAGAATACTAGCTAAACTGCTTTTCTAATTAAGCTACTCTTTTGTACAGAGGTAGGATTTGCACCCACAACTATTTAGATAAGTATATAATCTAAGAACTATACATGAAGAGTTTATAGCTAGCTAGCTGACTAAGCTAGCTAGCTGTAGCGAAGTTAGGAAAGCTCAAGTATACAGAATAAATAAATAATATGACAAACCTTGTTTTTTCTGTGTAATCAAAAATACCTTGATAGCCAAATGTACAACCAACCATTTTTGTCAACACAAAAAGACATTTGTAAAAACGGCGGCACTTCCTGACTTCTTCACAACTTGAAACGACAAAAAACACGTCAGATAGCAAAACGCGGTAGAAGATTATGATAAAACGCGGTATACCCGTGTTTTACCCGGAATAATTGGAGACTGTTCGTAAGTTGCCCGAGCATTGTTTTGTATGTTGTGTGGTTTGTGTAAACAGGGCTTTAAGTGGCACAAACAAAAACACCCCCTAATTTGGCTGTATCAATTTGCATTTAAGCAGATTTTCTTATTTTATTTGCCGATATAATATAATTTTTCAGACTGAAAGTTTGGCAAATTAAACGATCACAACTAAAAATATTCCAAAGCAACAGCTGAGGCTAGCTAGCTAGCTCCCTTGATCCAGACTTGTTTTAGTTTTAAGAAGGCTATAAATTCACTGGTGTGGACTTTTATACAAAAAGAAGCTTGTTTCTTACTTGTCATAAAGTAGCTAGCTAATTCAATAAGGTTTTGTTCCAGCGCAGCCATTGCGTCCAAAAGAAGAATCTAAAATAAAAGGGGGTCTGGACAGCGCCGCATGTTTACAGCATGTGATATTTTGCAGAACAAAAAAAATTAAAAGAGACTAACTAAATTATTTTTTTATTCTTTACAGCGATCAAACAAATTATATTTACGATTCTAAAAAGAATATTAATACACTTTATGAAAACATCAAGTAAACCGTTTTTGCTGTTTTGCAAGTTATTTAATCGACAAACATTAAAAGAATGTTGTCTAGCTTGCTTTTCGCATAATAAGCTAACAAATTTATGCGTCGGCCATATTGCACTATTATCGATAATCTGCTGACAAAGCAAATCAAATTAGCGATAATTATAGCTCAGCATTGTTTATCGCTAATGACCTGATCGCTAATCCATTTTATTTATCGATAATTCTGTTCTTTTTTTCATGAATTATCGCTAAATAGTGATCAATAATTATATAGGTTGTTATCAAATTCCCTGGAATCGTCACATATATGTTCACATCCTCCCACCAGCTTTCCTACCGTAACTCTGGTTGATTTGATAGTAATAAATCAATTTCGTTTTTTGCAGACAGACCGACTGACAGGCCTAGTGTATTATTATCTCTGAATGAAATTTGTCTGAGCATTTTTGTGTAACGTCACTGAATGTAATGTGTCAGTTGTTACAACTTGTGTTCTGCTCTAACCTTTTTAACAACATATAACAAGGACATTTTCTTTCTTTAGAAACTTTGCAAAAAGTTGTTAGAACTATATCCATGTGGTGATTTGGGAAATGATACAGATGAGTCGTTCGAAGAAATTTTATCAGGATGGATTGAACAACGTTTGCTTGACCATAGCTTGTTTGATTGTATTAACTGTGCATTCCTTCAAAAGCCTGAGGAGACTTTACTTCAGTTATACAAAGGTTAATTCATTTCAAATTAACTGTGAATATTTTTTAATTTTAGATTATTTTTTATTACTAAAATGCAGCATTGCATTAAAACCAAAAGGGCATTGGTTGCAAAATTGAATCAACGCTATGGAATTAGTCTTTACGGTATTTTTTTAGGTGCAAAAAATTACTAATACCTGTTTACAGAATCATTAAGTATAAGGGACATAAGTTTCAAAAACACAATAATAGAAAGAACCCTTCAGTCAACCCTAAATCTACTGTGATATCTGTAACATGAAAAAATTGGACTTAAGGATATGGTATATAACCCCTTTAATCCATTTTTTTTTAAAAATTCCTTTAAAAATCTCATGATGTAAAATGTTTTGTATAAATATTTAAGACTTTTTAGAGAGATATAGTGGTTACTAAATCAAAAAAGAAAATATTTTTTTTACTATACGTGAGAGAAAAAATGTCATTTTTTTAGTAGAGTTTTTTTTTAAAAAAAAGAGGAACAAAGTGATGGAAATTTGAATAAGAGCAATTTGACTTTGTGCTTTTAATATAAAGGGGTATATATTTTTTAGTTCAGATTTCTCTCTCTTCTTTGAAACTTACTGATAGTAAATATAATATTATTTTGTAGAGAATTTATTCATCTTTTAGAAAATATATTTTTTAAAGAGAGATAATCTTGTGATTTGAAGATGTTTCAAATATATACCGAGTGTGTAACAAAAGAGTTTACCATATTATTAGGCTTTTTAAGCTTAATTCAATACAGTATAAATGTACCAATAGCAATTAAAATAATAAAATATAAATAATACAAAAATTTTGTGAGAAAAATAATTTGTGAATTGGGTTAATAAGAATTTTTTAAAGGTATAATTTACGGTTTATGATTTACAAGACTGCTTTCCTTGCCATGTACTTAGTTGTATTGTTTGTTTAAATATGTTCTTGTAAAGTTTTTTTTTATTATTCTCTTTTTCCTTTCCTTTTTTTTTGCCTTCTTTCTATACAATTTTTATTTTGTTTAGAATTTTCGTTCATAAAGAATGAAATACTTGTAAAAGCACTGCTGTGCTGCCTGGATGCTTTACAGCAGAATGCGATTGAACGTCTTTCACATGTCAATCCTATTTTGGTAAGATGCATCTGAGTGGAAATTTTGAGACTGAAACTTTTTATGGCCCTCTCATAGATTAATCTTAAACCTTGATTTATCTTACAACTTGTTATATATTGTTATGTATTTGTTTTTAGATGAACAAGTCAATGTTTATGGCCAAAATCACACCATGGGTTGTTGAGAAAATGATGGAAGAATATAGAATTGATAGCACTCCTCCAGAAGTGAAACAAACCGTTTGGCCATCAACCTTGCAAGCGCCCTCTTCTGTCAGTTCATACTGTGACCAGTGTGGAGGAGATGCATCAAATTTAGATTTTTGTTTAGATTGTGCAAAATTAAACATGGAAAGGAGACTAAGTAGTAAATCATTTTCTAGAGAAGTCCATGAAAACGCATTCCCTTGTGTCCCAGAAACCAGCAACGAAAACTTAACATGGTATGATGAAGATGACGGCTTTGATAAATCGGATAAAATTGATGACCTAAGAAATAGACTTCAACGTATGAAAGAAATCAGTCGTAGTGAAAGTAGTCTGTTTCACGAACCTTGTCAAACTGATACAAAAGAAGTTCATAGTGATCTAGACCATGCAGATGAACACGAAGATACACTCTCCATCGATGAAGCAAACAGTGAAACAGTTTCTGTTGATAATATGGCCCTACCAAGGTCTTCTTCAATTGTACTAAAAAAGAAAGGACATCATCGCTCTAAATCCGATCAAATAGGTGTTCATACTCCCGTCACAAATATGGAAGATGAGAACGATGATTCGTCAATTCAGATTGCTTCTTCTTTGCCAAAAGAAGTAACGCAGCAAGGTGAGGTTGTTTCAATGAATGAAAAATAATGTTATACATTTTACTAAATGTGTTTTGCTTTTATCAGCATTTTTTATGTGCATAAATAAATTCAACGTTGTATAAATAAATGATTAATGTGTCTTTTCATAGCATTCAAAGCATTTAAATAACAATATTTATATATAATGTGGGCTAAATATTTAAAAAAAGTTAATTTGGGTGACAAACAATTTAAAAATCTTTGATGGAAAATAATGTTCTTTTTGCAGAGTTGTTACATTGACTTCAAGACATGAGCATTTGATATGTATATATAGATTGATGTTTTTTATTTTCCATTTTTGTTGCATCCATAATGCTCTTCTATTAAAACATTATTTTTTGTAGTAATGTTTTTTGAAGGATATTAACAGAGTTTTACTAATCTAACCTAAATATATATGCCAGTAATTCACGTCAACAATCAAATTAGAAAGGCAGGTTAAACATAAACTTTACTGCAGCCTGGGTTATCGTTGTTTCTTCAGGGGGGTCATAAATACATCAAGTAAAAGATAGTGATACAAATCTTTCCTGGTTAAGTTTTTATATTTTTATTAATTTTTCTGTAGTTTGAATGCAAACTAGTTTGTAAATTTGTTAATTCAAACCATTTCAGCAGTCTGGTAGGCCAAAATACTCCCATTATTAAAAAATATTCTAAATTTGTGAAGGTTGCCATTTTTCTTTTATAAAAAACAAAAATATATATATCATAAAAATAACTTGTTAATTTAAAATAGTTAGTTAAACGTCTTTTCTCCAGTAGCACTTGCAACCCCTTATGTCCCCAAAGAATATATGAATTTTTGTTAAGAATTAAAAAGAACTTTTGCTAAGTTAATCTAAGTACAGTTTTTTTTTGCTAAAATTAGAGGTATAGAATGTTCCTATAGCTTAAACATTAAAAAAATCAAACTATTTTTTTCATTCATCAGAGGTTTGGGTTATGGGGAGTATACTGTAGCATTCACTCTTTGGTTTCTAGGTTCCTGCAGCTATTATTATCACAGTGAAGATGGTCAAATGTTTCCCAAACCATACAAAGGTCAATCATTAATCAGTTATTTAGATTCAAGAAGTTACGATACTGGTGCACAGCTTGATAAGGTAGAAATGTTTTTTCTAGGAATATAGTTTGTGATTTTGACGAATTCCTAATCATTCCACCTTTATACAACACACTAAAAGTTGAAAGCAAATATATTGTACAAGGCTAATAATGAGATTTAATTTTAAAATTGTTTTGTGCAGGACTGATGTTAAGATTTTATTTTTGAAATTCTTGTGTTCTTTAGAATTGACATGATTTTAAATTTTAGGAAAATGCACATTTTAGTATCTGTGAAGCCCTCATCACAGCTATTGAACAGGTAAGCATTTTACTGCAGCCTTTCTTATAATCACAGTGCACTTGGAACCTCAAAAGACTTGAAGTCAGACTAGGTGCTTTTGAAAATACAAATATTGCAAAAACATTTCTATCTCGTTATGATACATTATTTCATAGTAGTTCCTTGTTTTTGTAGTCTTTTAAATACTTCCCGTTCAATTTGGCAATGCCATTTTTTTACTTTTTTATGTTACCTTGATTATGCATAGAGATTTTGTGTCTGCATTCTTATGAACATTGAAATATGACAAAAAACTCTTGCATAATCAAAAGCGACGTATTAACATGTTTTGAGAGGCGTAGAGTAATAATAAACGCCAGTGCCTTACAGTTGTAAATACTTAAGTCATTATACAACACATAAAAATATCCAAAATTAAATTTATTTAACATGTTTTAGCGATATTTTAGAATTGTATTTTTCTTTCTAGCATAATTTATGCATCCTGTGGGTAAAAAAGAAGTTAAAAAAAGATGGAAATGTTTAATTACTTTATTATGTTTTTTACTTGTAACCATCCTAGTGGGGAAAAAATTGGCTTTCTTTATGTGCAATATATGTATAAACCAGAAAATATGTTTAATATCTTTCATTTGGGTATTAGAAACTTTAAACAGAATGGTAAAATTCGTTCTAGAACTGATGTAATTGAATTTTGAGCAGATAGTGATATTTTGGAAAAATTTCAAACTTCTGATGACAACACAAAAAAAGTGCTGGCGCAAGAAAAAAATTATCGCTTCCATTTTGTTACTTTGATGACGTTCTTAGAAGTGTGCCATGTTTAATTCCATATGAGAGGGATGGAATCAGCCGCCCCCTATCATAATCTGTTTAAAATAACCTAGACCGAATAGGGTCTGGGTTATTTTGTGATAATTGGGGTAATTTTAGACTAAACAGATCTATTTTATGATCTTTTTATTTAAATTCTTAATTTTTAATTTTTAATCTTTGTGAGACTGTACAATGTTTCTTGATCAGATCATTGTACTACTTGGGTTTATAATTTGGGACCCATATTTAAAATAATGTGAAACTTTTTTTAAATTCCAATTAGATGAGATGCCAGAACAAGAATAATGATGAGGAAAATTATGAGCAAAGTGATGAGGAAGTTCTAAGATCGTCACAAAAACTAATACGGCAACGAAATGACGTGTCAGCATTTAGTGATCCCAGTGATGAAAAATCGTCTTCTGTGAAAACGTCATCAACTTTAAGTTCTTCGTATGGAAGCTCTTCTACAGGTACTTTTATTTTAATTTCTGGTTGTGGAGTTAGTGCCACCTTTTAAAAGATGCTTTAAAAGTAATGTAGGAAAGTTATTTAGTAATTGTGAGAGAGCGAACGGAAGATTTTTGTATTGACAAGCATTTCAAGGCTGCAAATTATCAGATACACTTTGATAAGGAACATGCAAGAACCTTTAGTCTACGATGGAAGATCCCACAACTTAATAATACACAGAGTAGCCACACCTCCTAAAATCTCCTAAGCAACCTAAAAAATGAAGACCCTTCTAAAATCTCATACATAGCCCGAAAGTTATGTTCAGAAAATTGATTCATTCGTTACTTTTTTCAAATAGTAATTTTTTGTTATTACGTTTTATGTGACAAAAAATTTCACATGAGTTTATCTCGCAACAGACAAGACTATATTTTTGAAATACCGCAATTTAAAAATAACAGCTTTTCTGACATCGAAACAAGGAAAAGACTTTTAAAATTTTTGCAAAAATAATATAAAATGGTTTTTATACGTTTTTTTGTGACTTTTTCCAAAACTTTAATTTCTCCCAAAATCTCCTAAAATTACAAAGTTTTAAAGCTGAGGCCACCCTGATACAAATGTCTCAGTATAAAGCCTTCTATCATCTTTATCTTATTTACATAGTAAACAAGTGAGCCTAAACTGAGTAAAACTGATTGTGAAGAAGTTGATCTAATATTTTTGAATTGGGTACTTCTGTTAAGTTAACAGTGCTCTTTTAAGAAAAATACATGAAAAACTTGTGTAGTTGCATAATTTTCGAACATTTTTTTCTGTAACAAAATGTTTCATGTCACTCAAAATGTGATGGCATGCCGTTTTATTTGTCTGTAGTCTTTTTCTCCAATGAGTTTCAAAAGATGGAATTTCTTCTAGTGTTAATTCAAATTTCAATTTTCTCTTTTATTTGTATCAATTTCTCATCAACAATTCTTGCTGTTTTAGTACTGTTAGAACAGGTGAAAAATTTCGCTGGAACACGTAACCTTGTCAGATAAATGTTTAAAAATCGTTACCAGGGCCTGCTTCTTTTAAGCACCCCTCTTGTATAAGCAATGTATGTAAGCAATTTACTATAAGCTGCCAGGGCACTTGACACTACATAACGGATACAATTTTCTTTCCAACAAAGTTGTTGCAATTAGGTTCAATGTATTGCAAACAACTACTGACAGGAAAAGTGTTGCAGGTTTCGGGTGTTACAAAAGACAAGAGCTAGTTATTGAGAAAGGTTAAGGTTGGAAAAGATGTAAGTCAAAACAATTACGAGAGCAGGGAAGGGAGATGTAAAAAATAGATTTAATGAAAAAACGCTGCTAATAATTAAGGAGATAACAGATACATATATGATTTTAAATCCTTGGGGTGGTACCATGGGTGGTACAGTGAGGGTGGTATTAGATATTTGTATGGTGGAGGTCACAATGAAAAATGCCAATATAATTTTATGCCCTGCAGTAAAACGAAATTCAAATGCTTGTGATCATCGAAATGCCAATATCAGTAGTCTAGTAGATACATCACTGCGTGTGCGTGTAGTAAGATTTTTTTTATGTTTTTTCTCAGATGACACTGATAATGAAGAAGCCAAGAAACTCACAATTAGTGCAAGCTGGGAAAATGTCTCTCTTGCTTCCAGCAAAACATTGTCACCTGAAGTTGAGAAGAAGCCAATTGCAGAGAAAATTGACGTGATTGAAGCTAGTGAAGTTCCACCTGACGATTTTTCTGCAGAAACTGTCGCGAAAAGTCTTCTCCAGGTGATTAATTTACTCGCTGTTTTGACAATCCAGTAGAATTGTAAGAAAACGTTTATAAAATAGCCTATAAAACTCATTTGGTTCGTGCAAAAACCGCAACTAGCGAACGGGTGGAAAGAAATCAAAATTGTGCACAAAGAAAATTAAATAATTAAATAATTGAATAATATAAACACCAAGATAGCCAATTACATATAAATCAACAATACTGCAAAACAGTAAACATCAACCATCAATCTAACTAAGTTCACATAAAGTATAAAACGTACTAGAAACAAAGAAAAATTGAATGTTAATAATCCTATTTGAGCCAAGACACACCATATGTCTGAGCGTAACGAAGACTGTAATTAAGACATGTAGTGTTTTAAAACAAGTTGGATCTATCTACACTTTAAAGAAAGTAATTTTTGCGGGAATTATTTTCGCGAGTCAAAAGAAATTGTATTTCACGGGACATAATTTCAGCGAATTGAACATATTTAGATTTTTTGGTGCATTTATTTTGCGACGTTGCTTGATTTGCAAAAAAATATATTTTACGATCTGATGGAAACCGTGAACAATGACTTTTTTAGTATAAAGAGCCTTAGTATTTTGTGTTAAACAGACACTGACCGGTTTTAATGTTGTACTGTCAAAAACAAAATAGAGGTCAAAAGTACAGACTGAGCTTGCGAGCAAGGTAATTTTTGTTATGTCACCTCCGTGATCAACAATTGTTACATTATTCAAAGCACAGATATAAAAAGCTATAGAATTAAGCTAATAAGAGCCACATAAAATAATGACGTTGACAAAAAAATCAACGCCAAAACAGTAAAATTGTACAGAGTTCTAACTTCATCAAGGTCATTGAACGTCTAATCGAATTGGGTTTTTTGCTTTTAGAAATTTGATTTGTCGTCAATACCTGCAGCTTCAGAACTGAAGTGGATGGTGACAGAAGAAGTTCCTCAAACACTACTGCCATTACCCTTGGAACTACTGCACCCAGATTTGCATGACGGAGGTAAATATCGCGTGCAAGAAGGATTAAGAAAAATATCTATGCCGGTATGTGTTTACTTCTCTTTTCATTGTATACCAATGCGGAGTATAAAAAGGAATTCTTGTAGTGATGATTTTTTTGGCTTTTTAACCCTTTGAAGTGGGGTCTCCGCTCGGTCAGGAAAGTATAAAATGAAGGTATATATAATGAATGTTTAGTTTGTTTGTTTTTAGCTTTTTTGTCCCTATAGTTTTGTATTCTTCAGCCTAGAATTGAATGCAAAACATTTAATGCTAACACGCATATTTTGACAAGGGTTAAATTATGGCCCGTTATAAGGGATGTAGAAAGCCATTTAATTTCATTAACCATGTTGTGATGTTTCTAAGAACTTTGTTACCTTTTATCTCTGTCAGAAAAATTGGGAAATTTGGTCAAGCCAGGAATTTTGGTCCATATAAGCAAGTGTTATGCATGTATTTTATCTCAACTATATTTTATTTTTCTTTAGAGTTTAATACGTGGCAACATGGAATGGGCACCACCAAGACCTCAAATTATATTTTCTCCACATCCATTCGTAAAGTATGTTTCTTGTATGGTTGAACATTTTTTTGTTTTTGATTGGATAAATTTTGCACACTTTGTGTGGTGGTAATCTCACTTCTGACTTTACTCGCAAGATCAGTAAAATAATTAGCTATTGTTCTAATACTTTAAGAGAAAAATTTTCACGGTTCCCCCGTACAGTGAAATTTTAACATTTCACGGCTGTAAATTTTCCCGGATTACATAAATCAAAACATTCCGTGGCCATGTACTTTCGCGGAGATACAAAATTCAAATATTTCGTGGACATAACCTTTCGCAGATGGCCTTTTTTCTTAGTAAAACTTCAGGTGATGTTTTCTCAGGGGTTTTTTTTCGCTTAGATTTTTTATTTTTTTATTTTCCTAACGTTAGCTTCAAAAACAATTGGTCTCTCCAAGCCATATTATATAGTAAATATATTGGATAACTGGGAAATTATCGTAGAAGTACGCTGTCCTTATCTTCACGCAATGTCCTACCAGTGCCCTCATTATCGAGATTATTTTGTTAACGTAAATGAGTAAAAACGCTGTGTTTTTTTTCTTTCTTTTTCTAGTGTAAGTTAAGATGTCACATAAATCCTCGGAAAGTGGAACTTTTCTGACCTCACGAAAATTAATCCCTATAAAATTTAAAAACTACACATCCGATTTTCTGATTCTATTTCAAAATTCTCTTTTATAAATCTTTTATACAGCGAGGTTCCTTTAAAAATGGTCTGCATTATCTATCCAAAAGAGACTGAATTTATGAATTGGGCATAAACTTCTGTGGATGACAAACATTCAACATTTCGCCGACTAAACTGTGGCGAAAAAGGCCAAAAAACGTCAAACCGTGAAACTTTCCTTCCTTAAAGAACAAAAACCAGTGACGTTTAAGCTGATTTTCTTTTCGTGTAATGATCTATTTTGTCCTTTTCAATGTTTAGACGAAAGGTTATGCTTCAAAAGCAACATTTCAGATGTGCTGGATGTGGGTTAAAAGTTACCCCTAGTGAGTTTATTTGTTTATTTCTTGTTGTTTTTTATTTGTTTACGCGTTTGTTTATCGTGTGAATTACTATATTAGTATAGGTGGTCATATATTTTGTTTTATGTGCCTGGTTTCCAACACTCCATCTGTGAGAATGTATTTTGTTGTAATATGACATATTAAACGTGCAGAATGACTTCCCATGGTAGGTTTATCCAAAAGATTTCGCTTTTGTGAATATGTTGGCAAATATTTCTGTACGAGTTGTCATCAAAACAAACAAGCATTAATTCCGTCCAAAATTCTCACGAGGTGGGATTTCAAAAAGTATCCTTTTCATATTTTTATTTCGTTTCTTATCAAATATATGGTGCTTAATTATACGACATCTTTTTTGATCTCAGTGTTAGCTTAATAGAATAACTGTGACATCATGTGTTACGTATGTTATTTTTATTTCAGCACCTGTTGGGACTGTTGCAGATTACGTTATCAATTTCGTAAGGACCACTTCACTCCCCCTCCCCCCGTCATTATTATCTCCGCTATGAAGTGTCCAGGCGGTTTTTAGAGTTTGATATTAAGGTTGAAAATAAGCCTCCGGGCGGTTGTTTGAAAGTAACAAACTTTCTTCGTCTTATCAAATAAACGCCCGGGCGGTTACTAGAGTTTAAGTATGCTGCTAACGAGTATTGTTTTTACACCTTTAAAATTTGTAGTGATTTTGAAAATAATTTTTAACCGCCCTCTCTATTAATCTTACCCGTGTCCATACAGTTAACAGGGCGGGATAGGGTATAAGCATAACGATTTCGTAGACTTGCTGCTAAATAATATCAGTTTTCTTTTATTCCCTTCTGAATGCGGACTAAGGATTTGAGATCTTTCACGACATTTGTCTTTTTTGTTTTGTGCTAGCTTACTTTTACTTAATGTTTTTATTGTTAGCAAAAGTTATTTTTTCTTGACTCGTGTCGCAGTTATCCGGTGTCTGACTTCGCGAAAGAATTGCTTAAAAAGATACACAGTGACCCGTTGTTTAACGTGCTTGATGTTTCGCCAAGTCTCTACGATAACGTCAGACAGCTTAATGTTGTCAAGGTAACGCCGGTATATCATCCTTCGTTGCTTATGCGATAGGTAGTAGATATCATAATTCACTCTATTTTCACGTACAATTGTTTTTGGCGCAAAGCAGTTTATTTTTATGTCGTTAATAGAACCTAAGAAATGCTGTTAAATTTCTTTGAATTTCACCACATTTCCATTTTTGTCAGCAAACAAAAGGAACATTTCGACATAGGATCATTTTGACATGCGCTAGGACCATTTTAATATGCACTAGGACCATTTTAACATGCACTAGGACCATTTTGACATACACTAGGTCCATTTTGATATGAAGTAGGACCATTTTAATATGAACTAGGACCATTTTGACATACACTAGGACCATTTTAGTATGAAGTAGGACCATTTTAATATGAAGTAGGACCATTTTGACATGCACTAGGACCATTTTGATATGAAGTAGGACCATTTTGACATACACTAGGTCCATTTTGACATACACTAGGTCCATTTTGACATACACTAGGACCATTTTGACATGCACTAGGACCATTTTGACATGAACTAGGACCATTTTGACATGCACTAGGACCATTTTGATATGAAGTAGGACCATTTTAATATGAACTGGGACCATTTTAATATGAAGTAGGACTATTTTGACATGCACTAGGATCAATTTGATATGAACTAGGACCATTTTGACGTACGCTAGGACCATTTTGACATGCACTAGGACCATTTTGACATGAACTAGGACCATTTTGACATGCACTAGGACTATTTTGATATGAAGTAGGACCATTTTAATATGAACTGGGACCATTTTAATATGAAGTAGGACTATTTTGACATGCACTAGGATCAATTTGACATGAACTAGGACCATTTTGACATGCACTAGGACCATTTTGATATGAAGTAGGACCATTTTAACATGAAGTAGGACTATTTTGACATGCACTAGGATAATTTTGACATGCACTAGGACCATTTTGATATGAAGTAGGACCATTTTGATATGAACTAAGACCCTTTTGACATGCGCTAGGACCATATTGCATGTACTAGGACCATTTTGACATGCGCTAGGACCATTTTGACATGCACTAGGACCATTTTGATATGAAGTAGGACCATTTTAATATGAACTGGGACCATTTTAATATGAAGTAGGACTATTTTGACATGCACTAGGATCAATTTGATATGAACTAGGACCATTTTGACGTACGCTAGGACCATTTTGACATGCACTAGGACCATTTTGACATGAACTAGGACCATTTTGACATGCACTAGGACTATTTTGATATGAAGTAGGACCATTTTAATATGAAGTAGGACTATTTTGACATGCACTAGGATCAATTTGACATGAACTAGGACCATTTTGACATGCACTAGGACCATTTTGATATGAAGTAGGACCATTTTAACATGAAGTAGGACTATTTTGACATGCACTAGGATAATTTTGACATGCACTAGGACCATTTTGATATGAAGTAGGACCATTTTGATATGAACTAAGACCCTTTTGACATGCGCTAGGACCATATTGCATGTACTAGGACCATTTTGACATGCGCTAGGACCACTTTGATATGAAGTAGGACCGTTTTGATATGAACTAAGACCCTTTTGACATGCGCTAGGACCATATTGCATGTACTAGGACCATTTTGACATGCGCTAGGACATTTTGACATTCACTGGGACCCCCTTGACATGCACTCAGACCATTTTGACATGCCATAGGATCATTTTGATGTGCACTAGGACGACTGGCATGCTATAGAACCATTTTGATTTTCATTGATAGCAATACCGTTAGGCCTGTAAAAAATTTGTACGTGTAATCTTACAAGAACTGTATGTTAAACTAATGTCGCGATAATAAGAAGCAACTTTCTTGATTGACGATGTTAAACATTTTTAGTGTCTACGGCTACAATTACACCATATAAAGAACTTTTTAAGATCATGTCGACATGCTGACGGGTATGTTGTTTGTTTGTTTGTTTTGTTTTGTTTTGTTTTGTTTTGGTTTGGTTTGGTTTGGTTTGGTTTGGTTTGGTTTGGTTTGGTTTGGTTTGGTTTGGTTTGGTTTTCATCTTTTCTAGATATAAACCCGTGTAAAGCCTTTTAGCCAATATAGTCTAATACTGTAACGTGTAATTTTATTCGCTTATCATTTCGGCTGTTACATTCTTTCTTCCTTCATTAAACTTGTTTGTTATTTAATTAATCTTACCTTTTGCAGAAGCCGAGAAGATTTGATGGTACTTCCTGACCATTTAGCCGATGATCCGCACGCGTTTTCATTGGACGACCTGGTTCAGGTAAAGCAATTTAAAACGAGGCTATTAATTTTTAACAAGGAATTATCGATGTATTTATTTATTTGCTTCACGTTTCAGGTAAAATCAGGAGAAATGCAAGCCGCTCTAAAGGTCATTGTTCAAAACGGAATTACACATATTAAGGCGTGTCCGGTATGTATCGCCATCTTAAGTTATTTGAAACAAATTCTTCCGGAGGAACGCGTTTTGTGCTATGTTACATGTTTGGTACACGAGAATGTGTCGAGAATTGCCAGGAACTTTCAAAGTATTGTCAAAATGTCAGAAAAAGTCAGCAATATCAGTAATTATTTTTGGTATGTCAGGAAAAGGTCAGGAACTTTAAGTATAAATGGTCAGGAATGAGCACCCCCCCCCCCCCGCCCATATTAAAAAAAATGGTGAAAACTGTGAAAACTATGGTAAATTAAGTAAAAAACCAAAAAAAACCAATTCATTTTCAAAAGAAATATTCCCATGGTTATTTTAAAGACATTACGAATTCAACCATAATTTACGAAATTTGCAAATATTTTTATAGTCGTAAAGTATTTGTAACGTCGTAAACATTAGGTAACCTCGTAAACATTAGGTAACCTCTAAACATTAGGTAAATTACGTTTCTCTGCTTTTAGTTATGTTCAGCGAAAGGATTCGTGTGTGAGTTTTGTCGAGATGGTGAAGATATCTTATATCCTTTCGATCTTCAAAAAGTATATATTTGTCAGGGTGAGTACGTCCATTAATAATATCACATGGAAAGGTTAATCCTTGGCTGAACAAGTATTAGTCTCTCTAGTAGCGCGAGATCTGTAAGTTCTGTACATTCGTTGTCAGTTTACGGTGACTCGATGAATTTTTCGAATTTTCATAATTTTTAATAAGTGATAAGATTTGCCACAATTATTTTAGTGTTTAGTTTATTTTTCCTTTCTCGTTTCAGATTGCAAAACTTGTTATCACCGCGCTTGTTTTGTTCACGACAAATGTGCTCGCTGTGCTAGGATAAAAGCTAGGTAAGATGTCTGCGTGTCTATAAGCGAACATAAAAGTTCATTTGACTATGTGAGGTTTAGTGTAATACGAGTTTAAATGTCGCGCTTTTTATCTCGCGCATCCAGTGTGAGCGCATATTTAATTCGCGCGCACTCCTTGCGTTAATATACCTTGCCGACCACAATTTTTTGCCGAGGAAGATTTTGTTTTAAAACGGCCCATGTATCCAGTGGTAAAAGTAGGAATTTTTTGTAGCATGACTTTGGTCTGTAGAATACACAAAATTTGACCGAATTTGATTGATAACGTTGGTTTTATGAATCCCTAAAAAAAATCCCCAGTTTTTAAGGTATAATACGTTAATTCGCCAATCTTTACTACTATGGCACGCTGGCTCATGGGCTATTACCGTTTTTTTGATTGTCCTTCTTCAGTGTATTAAAAACCATTAACAACCATGTCTCATTTTTAATTTAGATATTGGGTTAAAATTTTTATATATATAAAAGTGTTACGAAACTCAGTTTCCGTTTTTCCAGTTTCGCGCAATCTATTCCCACCAAATTTTCGCGCTACTAATTGTTCGCGCAATGGCTGTGCGCGAAAATGACACGTGCGTGAAAATTCCATGCGTTAAGGTAACTAATACGGATGTCGAACTTGTTGTTATTTGTATAACCTACCATCGTTGCTCATTGGTTTAAATTTACGATTGATTTCTCTCGTAGGAAGGAGATGCTGCTGCAAGAAATTCACTCTGATCTTGCTGACACCACGGATAGTTGATATAATTTCAAGTAAATATCTTAATGGAAGATATTTTGGCGGAAAGAAAATTTGGCGAAATAGTCAAAAATCTACCAAATTAAATATCTGCCAAAAGAATTTTGTTTTTTGTCTGGTTTAGAATGTGGAAACAACTTGAATAGTTTTTAAAAGAAAGGCAAGATTATGTTATTTGGCTGTCCTTCAATTTTTTTCGCACTAATGTTTTTTCGCCAAAATCCCTCTCTTAACGTAACACTGTAAATATGTTCGTCCACACTTGTTTTCAGTTAATTTTGTATGACGCATGTTGACGCATCGGAATTTGGGTAATTTGCCCAAATTCTGTTTGTCTCGATTAAAGTAAAATATTTCAAAATTTATTTGTGTATTTGTATTAATTATTTTGCTCCTTATCAAATATTTTGACTAGGAAATTTTTCCGATTTTTGATATACGGTGAAACCTTCTTATAGCACATGCTTTTTCTCAGTAACAGGGGAAATAAATGACAGTGAAACTCCCACACAACCTCTATGTAGCAGACACCTCTTTGTAGCGGACGTCGTTTTAAGGCCCAATTTACATTACCCCCAAAAACTGACCTCTAGCTATAGCTTACACGCTCCAATTAGTCGTATCAATCAATTCTTGTAAAAGTTTTGTTTATATTTTACTTAAGACAAGGATATTTTCTTCAAGTCCTGATGATGTCCGCTATAGAGAGGTTTCACCGTATATCTTTTTTTTATAAGACTTTTATAAGCAATATTCGTCTGAAATCTTTCACATTTTAAGAACTGATAAGCAACAACCTATCCTAAACATTCATATATAAAATATTATCTTTATCTTGGTAAATTTCTGTCAAAAGATCTCAGCTTCTTTTTAATTTGACTTCGGAACTCTCTCTCACTCATCTAGAAATTTTTTTTTTTTATAGCTGAAATCAATGAAACTGAACTGTTGCGTGCAGTAAACGTTAGTATAAGTTTTACTTTATAACTTAATAGAAATTATTTGCGGAAGAAATTTTTGCGGATTAGTAGATCTTCAAAAAATTTGCGACATTAATTTTTGTTGAGGCTGGGATTTGTAATTTTAGTTAAACAGAATCAGCATTTTGTCTAACAGCTTTCCGAAATAAAGGTCGTTTTTAAATAAACAAAAAACCTCATGAAATTGCAGACGATCTCCTTTCAAACCCGCTAGAATTTCTTTTAAGAATAATTTTTTCCTCATTTATTTCTTAAGATAAAACAGTTTCCACTTTGGAGCTTTTAGATAAGTAAATTTTATAGATAAAATATTTTTAAGATTATATTGTAAATATAAGAACTTGAATTCTAATTCAAGAAAAAGATTTTGTGTTCTGCGCAAAATTGGGTAGATTTTACCCTTGCCAACTTGCAAATGAATAAACTTTTCTGGTTCAAAAATTGCTAAAGTGAAGAATTTATTGTCCTGGCTAATTTCTAAAGTAACCCGATTCACCACTTTGTCTGTCTGTGTTCTTCGAATTCTTAAAAGTTGTGCAAAGTTTTTTTTTCAATGCGCCAACGCTACGCCTTTTTTTATATAAGAACCAGTAAAATCTGACATGTCCTAATTTGTTCTTATTCGAACACAATTACGAGTACGGATGTCAAAATTCAACCTCAAATTTGTTCTTAGTTTTTATTCTGTTCATTTTTTCGTTTTTTTGTAAAATTGTTCATATAAATTTAACAAAACCAGGGCTCAGAAAAAAAACCTATTTGAAGTTTTTAGACATGAACAGTTTAGAACAAGATGTTTATTTTCGCAAAAAAAATTTGAAAATATATTAAGCTTAAAATCAGCAATTAATTGGTGTTTTTCGGGAGAATAGTAAAAATCATGCGGTTTTTTAATAACGTTATCACATAGTCTGGAGGGCAAATTCCTTTTAAGAGAAAGACAACAAATTTGTTCCACTCATTCACCCGAAGCAAATCTTATACAGCGAGGTCAGCATAAACACTAGCTACTTATAAACATTGCAAATATTATCATATTCTCAAAACTAAAAATATATATATATATATACATTACTGCTAGCTACGTACCTACTCTGCACGTGTGTAAAATTAAGACGTTTTAAAATAATAAAGACTAACGAAAACCGAGACCAAACGTATTTTTTTTATAATAAACAAAAGGAAAAATAAATAGATAAATAAATAAAAAACAAGAAGCCCTGCGGCTTAAAGATTTCCGCCATTAGCAATAATCTGAAAAAGATAAAAAATCGTGACTTGTCACGATTTTATAGCTATAATGCATTATCTCTCACCAAAAATATCCAGCCTCAACAATTCCTCTTTAAATTAAAATTCATGAATAAGTAATTAGTTCTGCTGAATACAGCTTTAGTCTACGTGCTTGCGAAATTGTACAGAAGGAAATGACGTAATTATTAAAGGGAAACGTTAATAACATGGCGCATTATAAGACGACCTTCATTATGCTACACTGCACGAGCTTTAACTTTCGATAGCATATAAACTTTAAAATAAAGTATTGTTCATTGGATAATAAAACAATTTGTTGCACTGTTAGGATTCTTATTGGCTTAAAACTCATTTTAGCCTCGTTCTCAGAAAAATATCTTAGCCTGGATAAGTTTCGGGCGTCCAGCCTAGCTGCGCTGTCTCCATCCATCCATCTATCTCTCTATCTATCTATCTCCTCAGGCGATTTTAAAGATTCCGCCTTCGCTGGCGGAAATCAACAATTCCGTTTTTCTTAATAGGCCTTTATTTGGAAAAAAATTAATCATAATTTAAGCTTTTTCTTATTCTAATACAATTTTAAGAGATTCAGGAAACACGCTTGATGGCTCTTATAAAAAGAATAAATATTGGCTATATTTCCTAAAAACTGCGAAATGAAATTATTATAAAAATCATAAAACACTTCATTTGGAAGATGAAAAAAATAATCAAACATCTTTTTCAAATTGCTGACTTATTCTGACAGGAAAAAAAACAAATAAAGGCACCGCTAGAGAGCTCGGGATGTCCAAAACATGAAAGTTTAGTCTCTATATTCACGAGTGCTTGTACCTTTTAGCCTATAACGTAGAGGTGTATCGAGCAAAAATTGTTTTCGAGATGTCGCGATTACAATAATCACGTGTTTGATCATGTGATTACGACATATCATACCAACCCGTACACCGTTTAGCTGCTTTCTCCCAGGTTTTATGTAAGCTAAGATATTTTACTTGCATTTCTAAGTCAGGGCGAAAGTACGATCTTGGCCTGTCTAGCTTCATCAACTCCTTCTTATCTTTCCATATACCTAAAATAAATAAATAAAAATGTAAACGTCGAAAAGAATGACACAAACTTTAGTGCCCACATTGTCGACATTCCAAGCGTTTCTACAATCATGCACAAAATATATTAAATCAGGACGGTTTATTTCGAATTTGTTTCTATTTACAGTCGCGTATTTTAAACGTGCCAAACGTTCACTCGGATATTAGGTTGTCGGGTTAAATCAATGCTGTTGCTGACGCCACTATTTTCCCGAATTTCGTACGTGTGCGCTAAATTAGAAACTTAGCACTCGGCCGTAGAATAACAATAAGCATTTGACCCTTTTGACCATGCTTTAAAAATGACGAAAAACTGTCTTTGCTCTTTTTAGTTTGTCAACGAATGTAGGTAATTTCAACTTTGGATCTTAAACAAAAAAATGGTGGAGAGTGAAGGGTAGTGAAGGAGCGCTTGGAAATATTATAGTGAACCATTTATCCTTTAGTTTCCATGTTATTAATTCTTCAGCATAAACAGTTTAACAGGCAATAACATTATTTTTTTAAAAGTTCAAAATCGTACTGTTATAAAACACAACCCTGGCAGACAGACACAGACAGACATTCCTTCACATTATCATCTTTTGGAAAATACAAGTTTTAATTACCTGCTCCTAAGCCAGCTAAATATACGGCACCGAGCAGGGACACGTCATGTTCCTGTGTCTTCTCGATAACACAACCAGTTAAAGAGCTGATCAGTTTCATGAGAAAATCATTATTCGTCACCCCTCCGCTCACCCTATAGAAAAATTCCGTCTATCGATCTAACGAAAAATATCAAAACTAAAAACGTTACCTTTCTCGCATGTCTCGAAAAAATTGTTTTGCGTATAAAAAAAGCGTATAACTTGTCGAAACAATGTGAAAGTTCACGCAAACTTGGAACGAGAAACCTACTTGATATTAGAATGAAATGGCATCTTTGTTTCGTCAATGACAACTCGATACAGCTCGTAAAACCTGCAGCAAATAACATACACTATATATACATATTTTTCCGAGTTTTTGAGTGAAGTTGCTCAACTGATGTAATTTATGTTACCATGCCCAAAACAATATTGCCCGTCTTATTTTTGTGCAATATTGTTGTCAGGGGGTGGCAACATATCTATTCTACCAATAGTTGCAAAGGTTAAAGTCAAACACTAACCGAAATTGCTGTCATTGTTTCAATCTTATCACAAATATTTTGGTGCATGATTTCACTTACGTAAAAAAAAAATGTTGACAAACCAAAGCTGTTGCATAAGTGAAATGTGGCAACGCTTATAAACACAAGTCACTGAGTCAAATGACATTTGAGGTTTCCGTTAAGAACGGCCGTTTGCGTGTAAGCTTTCATCGGACAGAAACTTAAATTTAAAACTCAGATAGTACTTAGTTGACCAGGCCAGTAATATTGAAGCTTTACTAAAATATCTAAATTGTTGCGCGTATTTAAAATATTATATGTGGTTGCTAAGGTTAAAATACCCCGAACAGACAGATCAGTATCACGTTTAAAATCTGGATAAGGATAACGATGTTCAACTCCGAAATCAACAAACGAAATGGTTATTACATGAAACCGATTCCCTCCAAAATAGCTCGAACAATCTGAGCTTTTGATGTACTTCTGTTGATACCGATCATGCCAGCGCATGCGAATGGATCTTGAAAAGGTGCCTAAACAATAACAAAGGTGCCTAAATAATATGAAGTAAAAGGGATGATAATTAAATGAGGGTGTATGGCAAAAAAATTTTATTTCGTTCTTTTGAACTATTTTTAAGGGTCTGCCGTTTTTGAAAAGTAGACCCTTGGTGTAACCAATATGGTCAAAAAGACCCCAAAAAGGTATTGCCAGAAATTAAGACCTCGGGAAGGGGAGTATTTAAAAGGTTGCAAACACAACTAGTTACTAAGAGACAACGTGTCATAACTAGGCAGAAATGTTTGTAAAAAAATAATTCAAGCTTTTCGAAGTTTATCCTTGGAGAATGATAGATATCTAAAAATGTTTAAGGACACCTAGTTTGATTAAAGGTTTTTAATGTCCAACAGACAATCCTGAAACTACTACATGTCTAAATAAAAATAAATTCATATTTCCATATATTGTTTTCTCAGTTGAAGTTCATTACTTTATTTCTAGCTTTCATTTTTTATGTCATCAATGCCACACCCAATAGTAAACAATATCGACCTTTAAGACTGGTCGTTGTATTGATACTATTTCTATGTTTGCCAATTAGCGTTTTAATAGCAATTCAGCGTAAAGGACTTCTCTTTTTTATTTAAGGCTTAACTGAGGAGTAAAGAAGAACAATCAGACATTATTTACTCACAGGCAATCCAAAAAAACCAGGAACAAAGTAAACACCGTCTGAATCTAAAAAAAAATTATTAACACCCATTTGTAAAATTGGCAGCCTAAATACATTCTGTTCCACCCTAAAATTTGTTGCAAACACGACTTTCCCTTAGTACTAATAATTTCCGTCCTGCTTGAAACTTAATCACGAGATTTCAGTAAAAATATTTGTCATGAGAAAAAGCGACGATAACGCAGTGGTAGCACATTAAACTCATAATCATAAGGTTGCTGGTTCGAGTCCCACGGTGGCGCTTCTTATAATGCAGTGTATTTAATCCTTTTTGAGGTATGAAACGGTGCCGTACCAGTATATATGAGTGGCACGTACAGAACAAATTATACTGACAAAATCATAGGAATCCCCCACACAGTTTGAATTGGTGATTCCATATTGTTGACAAACTGATACAATGTCCGGTGATAACGGTGGTGAAGTGATAGCGCATTTACTTTCTAATCATGCTTGAACGCAACCCCACTTTCTTTAAATGCAGTGCCTTTTTGAGACACTGGCTGACCTCGAATCAACATAGTTATTAATGCCTGATAGGTAATGTAAAAAAAGTTACGTTCGCGAAAAGTAGAGCCAGAGAATATGTGGTTGGATTCTTTACATGAACCCTTTGTTGCTTTACCTAGAACACTCTTATTCACATAAAAACATTGTAAAATTAAAGCAAAATACATCGCAAATTTTAATACCTTCAACTGACTGAGCAATATCAGAAGTGTCTGAGACATCGTCGAAAAATCCTGAAAATAATAAAAAGAATGATTAAAACCTGTGGCTAGTAACATAGTTTCCTTGTTTCAAGAATAAACAGACAAACAGTCCGAAAGAAAGACAGTCCTACAGACAGACAAATGATTTAGGGATGTTGTTTTCGGAAAACAATTTGCGGTTCTAGGAAATTAAAGGTTTTTGGGAAGAAAAAATTTGCGAGTTTACAAAAATGTTCATCAAGTTCCAACTAGTTTTATGAATTTCAAACGTCCGCTAGATTTATCTTATATGGAGGAGAATGCGACGCGTTTCAGGCTTTTGCATATCAATACGTGTTCTTATTCGATACTGAATCCTTCAAAAAACATTAAGTCTCGTCTGGATGTAGTTTTAACTGAATTTTTTCTGCAAACTTAGCATTCCGTTACCCTTAATATAAGAACACTAAAGATAGCAAAGGTTTCAGACAGTAAAAGAACTCTACAAAATGAGAGCAACCAGACTGGATGTAGATTTTGCCTCACCCATATTTTGTGCCCATTCTAAGCTCGGACCAACTCCACCAAGATTTCCTTCGCACAAATACGTGAGTTCGTCTTTCATTTGCCATCCAACTTGTGGAAATACACCTAAAATACAAAGCAAACTTATGCAACTTTTTCATCGATCAAGAACTCAAAAACTAGCTTTTTTTAAGTTTGTGGAAATTTATTCTGTATTTTCCTGGAGTTTTGAAGCAGTAATGAAAGATGGTATACTTTAAAATGGTAAGAAATACAAACAAACGGTAAGAAATGCAAACAAACAGTACGAAATACAAACGAACGGTACGAAATACAAACGAACGGTACGAAATACAAACGAACGGTACGAAATGCAAACAAACGGTAAGAAATGCAAACAAACGGTACGAAATACAAACGGTACGAAATACAAACGAACGGTACGAAATACAAACAAACGGTACGAAATACAAACGAACGGTACGAAATGCAAACGGTACGAAATACAAACGAACGGTATGAAATACAAACAAACGGTACGGAAAAAAATATAGACAAAAAAATAAAATAAAATGAAAAATAAATGAAACAAAATAGATCGGAAAATATTTAAGAAACTTATTACTGCCGACGAAAAAAACATACCATGGATCGACGCATGCGCATACGTTCCTGTATTTATTGTGAAAAAACATCCGGTACCGATTGTACAAGAAGTTTCACCAGGTTCGAATGACAACTGACCAAATGCACCAGCTTGTGTGTCGGCAACCTAAAGTAGCATAAAACTAATTTTTCTAAAGGTCGATTTACACTACATGGAAACATTTCGTGCATATGTAAAAAAGAGTACACTATAATTCCTCATGCAAAAAAGAAAAATATTTTTTGGGAAGTGTAAATACGCGAGTCGAATAAGTGGAACAAGCACACTTTTTACAAAAGCTAAGAATTTTAGCATCGGCCCAAGTGTTCTTATTTTGTTCTTATATTTCAAGAATTTTTTTAATTTAATTTACAGTACACGATGTGTTTTATAAGCAACTGAACTGGAATTGAAAAATTATTAAGCAACTTTATTTCTGTACAAATATAAAAGCACAAGCAACACATAAAATTTATTTGTTACGAAAAAAGGACGAGACACGCTTTCTAAACAAATGAAATAAAACTCCAAGAAAAGAAAACTACAATAACTTCTTTGTTGCACACTTTAGTTTATTTCAAGAACTTTCTTTTCTACCAAATATATGACTTCTTTTTCTTTTTGTCCCTTCTTACACATATAATTACGAAAATTAGTTGAATAAAATTAAGCAACCATTAAGCAACTCAGAACTAGATATTGACCAGAAAATCATCAACTTAAGAATTACAAATTTAAGTACAATTTATTTATTTAATTTTTTTCAAATAAAGTACAAGTTTTGATTTTCCGAAAATTTGTCTTTATAAGATCGAATGTTCTCAAAAATATTATTTTTATTATGTTTGTTTTCACCCATTCCCAGCGTACATAGAAAACAAATTCTTTTTTTACACAGACTATCCACATGAACTTACCACAGCTGTAAGAGGAATCTTCGCGCCAAAAATATCTTCATCAATATCGCAAATGTGCCCGCTGAAACACATTTTAAGAGAAAGATTTAGAACATGCATATAGATGCTTGCCATTGTTGGCAAAAGTTTACAGAAATTTTTAGTTTTTTTACACGCGCGCATTCTTGTAGATAAAAAACAGGACTATATTTGGGTAAAATGACTATTATTGAAATTCATACAGATTTTTTAAAAGCGCAAGATCCAAAAGGCACTGAAATTAATTTTTTACCAACATTTTTTTAAACAAATTTTAACAAAGCGAATATTTCGTTTTTTGAAATAGATTTATTTGATATTTCTGTTCTGTTTATATTTTCTACCTTTCTACCAGGAATGAGAGCGCATGTTCATTCTTCACAACCACAATCAAAACATTACATTGCACGAAAAGTGATCTGTTAACAAAAAAATCTTAAATTCCTGTTTGCAGCCTTACCTTTATAGATACTGAGCTCAGAATTCAACAATGACCCCTTTATTATCTTTTTGTTCATTCAGCCATTGTTCGAAATGATTGAAACAACAGTGAAAAAAAAGACATAGACGCTATCGTCAAATTTCTAGAGATTTTAGAAATCGGAGAACAGTCATACCTTGTGTCGCATAACGATGGGAACATACACAATGGAGCGTTCAGGAGGAGTGGAACAATAGCACTCCATTGTAGCTAAAAAATCAAATCGTACTATGACCTAGCATGAATGTATATTTTTAAACAGAGGTGCTTATTTTTTTTACACTTTTTCAGCCTAGATTGTTCTTATATGTGTCCTTGTTTTTATTTCTGTTTTTTTTAAATGGATGGTGTTGGAATGCAAAAATATTATTTAAAAGAGAATAATTGCTTTTAAGTAATTCTAAAGTCAAATATTTTCGTTCGCAGTAATCTATGAAGGAATCCAAGCCTAGTACGTTTTTAATATTATTTCTTAATATTCTCTTAGTCTTTGGCCTCAGCCTCAGCCTCAGCGTTTAAATGAACAAGCTTCTTATAACAAAAATGTGTAATCATTTCTAGCAGGAAATTCTTCTGAAGCAAGCAGTAATCACACTTACAATGTATGGATCAAACATTCCTGTTCCACTAGCATTTGATGCGTCTGACACATGAAGTCGACCTATGATGATAAAGCATGCATACCACACGTTAATATACCCACCAATCAAATAAATAAGCCACAGTGATAAGTTTCAATGGGCGTGTCATAGCCTATTGAGACACTTTAAATTTTCGTGACT
The DNA here is from genome assembly GCA_030067915.1 of Hydractinia echinata. Classification (NCBI taxonomy): domain Eukaryota; kingdom Metazoa; phylum Cnidaria; class Hydrozoa; order Anthoathecata; family Hydractiniidae; genus Hydractinia; species Hydractinia echinata. Next base: position 4,720,908 of record JASGCC010000005.1, read on the forward strand.
TAGGTAGCCTTAACATAACCTGTTGAGATTCGCACAGGTAAATAATTCACGCATGGCTAATTTCGCCGTTTTGAATCGCGCTCCTGGATATATAACTGACAAGAGAAAAAAGTTACTAAAAACCAATTTGAACATTGATTAATTAGCATGCAAGGCTTAATCAGTTTGGAGCTACAAAACTACTTATAAGCTTCATAGTAAACTAGTCGGTGGCCTGTGAATAAATACACACCTTTATTTAACGCATTTTTCGTGTGTCTCGCTACTGCGGTTACCATTTTGGTTACCGCAGTAGGTAGGCTTAAATAAAATTCATCTGGCATAAGGTTTAAACATTACATAGCCTTTCATTTTTATATATTGATGTAGTACGAATGTAGCACATGCAACATAGATTTTTAACACGGTTTACTATCAGTTGATTTTGGGTAAATCGCGTTTACATGAACATTCAGACCAAAAATAAAATTTCATCTCATCCCCCGAGATGCCACTGTATTGAAAGGCTGCAATAACACTAGGTACATCCACTTTGCTTTTACCTTCAAACAAACAGTCCAATACCCTAAAATTTGCACCCCAAAGCCATAGTAATATTTACAATTTTTTGTCATAGTAACCTACAAATTCTGTCATAGCAACCCATAGTAACCGCTCAAAGTCATTGTCATAGTAACCCATATATTTTGTCATAGTACCCATAGTAACCCTCCATACTCATCGTCATAGTGACCCATAAATTTTGTCATAGTAACCTATAGTAACCCCTCAAAGTCATTGTCATAGTAACCCATGAAATTTGTCATAGTAACCTATAGTAGCCCCTCTAAGTCATTGTCATAGTAACCCATAAAATTTGTCACAGTAACCCATAGTGAACCCCTCGTAGTCATTGTCATAGTAACCAATAAATTTTGTCATAGTAACCCATAGTAACCCCTAATCGTCGTTGGCATAGTAACCCTAGATATATGGTTAGGGACATGTTCAAAAAACATAGGCAAGGATGTGAACATTCAAAAAATGCCAAATTTGATTTTTTAGCTAAACTTAAAAATTATTTCCTTGATTTCCATGAAACTTTGTATAAAAAATGATAATCATGTAACAAATCTGATGCACTATTTTTTTTCTTCCAAAATCTCAGCTACGCAGGGAAATTGACAAAAAAGTAACTTTGTTACTTAAATATCTCTTTTGTTGTTTTGAGATAATGTGTAGCACTATAACATCCAAAACTACTTGCTTTGATCCTATTAGAAGCTAAAAATAGCATCAGACAAGAAAAGTAACACTATTCGCGGAAAGATATGTGATAACAAAGTAACAAGGGCAATATTATGAGTGTGTTACTTTTTGGACTCAAAATTTGTAGTTATAATCTAATAATTAGTCATAATTTGATTAGTAATTTATGGGAAAACTACATTGTAATAATTATTTTAGGTGAATTTTATTCAAATTAGGGATAAAAACGTAACAAGCAGGGTAATTTTTTTTAGGATTTTTAATAAATTAATATTTGTCATTAAAGGTAAAAACATATCTTAATTCTATTCCTTGGGCTACCAAATTTTTTTAAATCAGAAGAAAACTAGAAGATTGTATTGGGATAAAAGAGTAACATAACATAACTAATGCATAAGAAATATATAACAGACATATATTCAACTAATTTTCCTTTCTTTTTTCATAAAAATCGACAAGCAAGTAGACTTAAGTCATGTTACTTTTTTATCACACAAGTTTGCAAATGATAAAGGCCATTAACACCCAGGATTGTCTTTTAGGTTCAGCAACTTAGTAAGAAAGAAGATTTTTCCTAAATTTTCTCCTGTATCATTATACAGATAAATACGTAACTGAGAATGCAATCAAGGTTACATTTTTATCAATTACACATAATGTTACAGGTTTATCACCAATATTTATTCTTAGAAACCTTTTTTAAAGCTTACCCAGTTAATTTCTTAAAAGGATGATTTTCTAGAACCATTTCTTCATTAAATTATATTATAAACATATAAACTATGCCCGTACCAAGTTTCAAGTCATAAAAATAAATTTTCAAACATTTATAGAGTTTTTTATCATTTTTAACAAATACACTTGTTACTTTTTTATCATTTCTCTTTTTTGAGTTTGTAAAGCTATATCTCATAGTGTACACAAACTACAAGGATGGAAACTTCACTGTTACAAAATTTTGTTATTCTATTTTTCAAATATGTATTCAAGATTTTTATTGGAAATACCAAATCAGCTACAGAGATAAAAATGTAACATGGTATACCAATGTTCACAATTGGCCAAAACCCTGCCTATGTTTTTTAAACATGTCCTTATCATAGGTGGCCACTACATCATTTTATGGGATCATCATTCCGTGAAAAACGTTTTTATTTCTCCTTTAGAACTCAAGTTTGAATTCCTACCTTTTGTTAGTTTCCAAATAATGTAGGTGTCAAGTGTGCCAAATAATATGCTGCCATCATGTGCGGCTTGACGAATCTAAAAAAATAATGTCTCTAATGGTAGAACGATATTATATTTTAGTGACCACTTTAAAAATTTGCAATTTTAGGAGAATTTAGAGGGATCAAAATGTCAGAGAAAAAAACGAATAACCTCATATTCTAAGGGATTTTGACAAAATTTTAGGAGAAAAGTAAGTTGGACTTTTTTAAAGCGAAATAACAAAATATAAATACTATTAAAGAAAAAACAGTTGCATGTTACATAAAAAATTTAGGAGATTTTAGTAAGATTCAATATTTTGGGTCTAAATGATTATTTAGCAGATTTCAGAAGGGTCTTCATTTATAACAGATTTTAATAGGTATGCTCACCCTGTGTTTACAGTACTAGCAAAGTCTTAAGTGTAAACTCTGTAAATTATTGGAAGAATATAAACTTTATCAATGTTTCGAAGAAGATAAATATTTCTTTGGTTTGCTTAGTTTGTTTCCATGGTTTTACATTTACAGTTTCTTGTTGCATGGATAGTAACAGGGTTTAATTTAGAAATTAAAATAGGGGCTGCTTGGTGTGGGAATTCCGTGAAAGGTTAGTGGTGTGAAGATAAGAAAATTTTGGTTCTCACATTTCCAGATGATTTGAAAAACTCTTTCCAGATTAAATTGCATGCTACATTACTGCTGAAACAATTTTAATTAAAAAAAAGTGTTTCATTTTAAACCTGAAAATATAATTTGAATTTTTACAGTATTTCTTAAAAAAAATCTTTTTAGTCACCGAAATTACTGCTAATACTCGTATCTATGTCCTAGTTATGGTGACACAGCATCTTTGCACATTGTTTTTAGAAAAGATAAGTTAGTGTCTTAAGGTAAGAGGAAAACCTTATTCCTGCATAAATAAACTTGAAAAATGAAAATAAATTTCAATTGAAAATTATTTTTGTATTATTAATTATTTTTTGAAATTGGTTAAACACCAGATATGAGGACTAAGCCAGATATTTCTCACAAATAAATAAGCTATACCTCAGGGTTGGAGTCAAGAAACCAAGCTAACTTCATGGATGCCTAAAGTTAAAAAAATATATATTTAGTCAGAAATAGCATACATTGCATTTTTTTGGTAATGTTGCTTGCATAGTTTTTCTGAGATTGGAAGAGACACAAACAATGCCCTTACCTGATTGATTTGGTATTTTAGGATTTTCATTACCAAAAACTTTGCTTGTCTTAAGAACGTGTAAAGTATACTTCCTAAAACGTTGGTTGTCTAAAAACAATAGATGCAACATGACTGTTTGGACATATTCTTTTATTACAACAGAGTCAATTATTAAACAAGAAGGTTTTGAAAAAATAAACTTTTTGAGATGTGAAAAAATGTTTTTGTCATTAAAAATGTACGTCTATTTTTTTTTGATTTTAAAGGAAACTCAAGGTATAAAATGATGTTGGACAAAAAAAATTATGTTAATCAATTCACGTTTATAATATCTATGCATTGATAAAGTTTGAATGCACATCCCTTAACAGGTCTAAAATTACTGATGACAGAAAATGTCAAAAATTGCTATTACTTAAACATGACATCGTAATTTGAGCAGCCTTGAGAACGAAAAGAGCTTTTTTTAAAAATTTAAAAAGACTTGTTAGCCAACTTTTTAAGCTCTATAATATAAGTTCAACAACATTTTATACTTCAGGTTCCCTTTAAGCAAATGAAAATTGTAAAAATATGTTATAAGCTGCCCTTTTAAATTGCCAGAGTAATTAAACATCTTAAATCAACCATTGGTAGGTACCTTTAAAAGCCATGCTTTGTTGTAGTTTATCACTTCTTTACTGCATCTTCTATCCTGCCAACTGATAAAATTACTACACACTTCACCAGTCTGTCTAAACCAAAAAAAGGGCAATGCAAAAAATTCAAATTCAAGGAATAAACATTGCAACACGTTTGCACACAGCTAATCAGAATTTACAGATTTTCTTGTTGTGATCTACCTGTTGCTGAGTTTTGGCAACAGTCTTAGTAATAGATTTGACGCAACACATATATCCAGTCAATTAGATTGTTTATCGTGATAAAAATATTACGCGTCACAGGTGTGTGGAAGTATAACAAGGATTTCCTTGCTTCCAGGGTCTGAGTTTGCATGTCTAAGTACATCTGAAGAAATTCTATCGCTTATATCTATATTTTCTTTTACTTTACTTGTAACTTAAAGTTGCACAATTAGACATACTTATCCCATAAAACAATTGTTCCTCTTTGGCATGAAAATCCAAAAGCTTCAATCTTTGATGCAGGAATCTCACTTTCTGAAAACAAAATATAAACGTATTATATAGGCCTTAAAGTTTATGGAAAATGGTAAAATTTTGCTAAAAAACATCTAAATCTCATTCCCCACTGCCTGTGTGCAAGCATTAAAGCTTAGCCATATATATTTATTATTTTTAGTTTAAATGCAGAAACTTTTGCAATTGTGAAAATTCTAAACTTTTGCATCTTTGCATCTTGAATAAGCCACATTAACATAAACTTTTACAAAATGATGTCAGCACAAAATTTTCAAGCATAAACTTTCACCAAACTAGTTTACATTTTTGAACCTAAAACGTATTCTCTTATTATCTAAGCAAAACATTGAAACTGAAATGGACCCTTCTTGGCCAGAATTTCTTTGTTTAGTAATAGAGACGCATTAAATACAGGAAAACTCAGTCCAACTCAGTTTTAAAAACAGTCATTGGTCATCAGCCCTTGTTAGCAAAAAAAATTAAGGTTAAAAACTTGATGACAGTGATAACGTATACAAATGTTAGATAAAGTTATATACACACTTGTAAAAGTTGCGTTCACTGCATCAATAAACAAATCCCAAATGGCATCAGGATTTATTTCAACAGCACCAGGTTCTGGATGAACGTAAGGTACCTAAAAGAAACTTTGTATGATACGTCTTACGAATACCTACAAATATAGTAGTCAGTCTGGATATATATCTATTTTGCATGAAACCCAAACTTTAGTTTTTTTTAAAAAATTTAAGAACCACTTTAATGACAACTGTCAAAAAATTACCTAGTGCAAATACAGCATTATCGTTGTTACTACATTCTTCTTTGTACACATGTACGCTATACAATGGTTTACAACAAAAATGTTATTGTGTAGCCTTTTCCTAACTTTGTCTTACCAATGTAAACATTTCAGCTCTCTGGTAATACAGTTAAACTCATTCAGAAAAATTAATTTTAATGTAATTCCTTACCTTGACTGTAGAAGCAGCAATCAGATCGGCATTTTGATCGTAGATTTTCACAGAGAGTGTAGTGCTCCAAAATCCACACCTAGAATATATCTTGGTTCTTCTCTTTCACTCATTTAACCCAGAAAACAACTTATATTCTTATTCCATGTCCATTATTTATTCAGTCTTCCTAGATAACAGGCAAACAAAATAATTGCACCTCTTCAACAATAAACAAAAATGTTTAACTAACCCAAATTAACCAATCATTTAGTATAATTATTATGTATAATTATTATTTAACTGTTGTAAACATTAAATAGCAATTCAAAAACATAAAAATTTAATTTCTTAAGCTATAAAACCATAAAACTTCAGATAATTCACAAAAACAAAAAATATTGCCCTATCAAATCATCTTTTCATCTTTTCAGAATAAGACTTACTACAAATTGCGAACCTAGGGGACATTTAATATCATTAAAATATCCTAAAATACTATTTTATAGTAATAATACTAACAAGTTTAAAAGGATTAATTATTCAAATTGATCATGCTTCTTTATAGTTTAGAAATACTTGCATAAATTATAAATTGTAAATAATTACTGGTCAGAAAATTAAAAAATATAAACATTGCAAAAACAAGTAAATATAATTTGCTACTGTTAATGTACATTAGCAATAACTTCAGCATAAAGTGACAAAATTGTTTTGAGATTGCCTTTCTTGCAAACAGTACATAGTATGTTAGCAAGGAGTAAACACACAACAACTTTTCATTTCTGTTTTGATGTCATTTCACGGTATTTCCTTATGGTTAATTATATCAATGTTATTTTTGATTTCTTGAACCAAACGATTCGCTGTCATTATAGGTGTCTTAACTTGTGGAGTCCGGTAAGAAACATAGGGTTTCATCTAAACAAAAAAAGACATACATGAAAATTCAGAAACTGTCTACTTTTTTTAACACATGATGACCAAAGCCACAACTGAGTGTGCAGACGAAGAAAGAAAAAAACATGTTTTACTTTTATTGTTTCTACTGAATGTCTAAAACTAATTCGTACTCAGATCTGAACAGAGTATAGAAAAGTGCATTTTATTTTTTTTCACCTCGAATCCAGTGAGATCAGGTACAATGAATTCAGCCACTTTCTTCTGAACAATTTTGTAGCCACCTACCAAAGAGAAGGTTAAAAAATTTTACTCTAAAATTTCGACTTGTGCAATGAAATAAAGTCTTCACTTCTTTATTGGAAAGTTCTAAAAAAGACCACAAACTTTTTAAATAATACAGTGATTTTACCAATCAAAAATACGCAAAAAAGTTTATTAAATAGCAGAGAATAAGATGGGCCAATGTGAGGGTCGCATAAGGGGCATAAATAAATATCTTACTTACCTATTTAAGTATGACATCATGCTCAAAGTTTGATCAACAATTAGACAATACTAGTTGTCAGTTCGTGTCAAACTCACAGGGGATTGCCTGTCATACATATTTCTGGCATCACTATTTTGTGCACCCTTACCTCCAGTTAACATGAGTTTTGAAACTTACTTGGACTGGGGTTGTTACTATATTATAACTGTGATTATAATGGTGTTTTCAATTACAAAACCAACAGATTTTAAATCGGCTCACAGACAGACAGAGGCAGATAGACATTAACTATATTATCTATAATACTTGCTGTCTAGCAAGTATTATAGATAATATAGTTAATGGAAACAAAGCAAACAGGAATAAAAAGAATTCCTGGTAAAAAGACTTACCCCATTTTGTATGAAAACCAGGATTTCTTACGCCTCGCCCTAAAAACATAAACAAACACTAAAAGTAGCAGTTTTCAACAGACAAATACTTCTTTACTGGTAAAGTTTAAATAATAAAAAATAAACAGTTAAAATATATTTTAAATTATTCATAATTTTTCAGAATCCTTTATTAAACTTTAATATGCCAGCAAATTATAGTTCAGCATAAAATGGTAGAATGTAATAATAAAATTGAGGTTACATATTCAGCCATTGACGTAAAGAACTATATTAAAAAACTTGTTCAAATTACGTCAGAGCACTTTCTTTTTAACTTTCTGATAAATGTTTAATAAAATTATTATTTTTCTGTCTTTAAATAACTTTTGAAATGCAATTAACATGAAAAAATTTAGTTGCATGTTAAGAGTTCGAATTAGTAATACAAAGTCAGTTCGCAAGGATTTGCTGACTTTGCAAAAAAGCTATTTCTGTTCTTAAGATATTCACATTTAAAGACTTTAAATTATTCCACGTTGTCCCAACAGATTTTTTTATTGTTATCATTTAGAAGTCAAACTCTGCTCTTGTATAAGGGTTACAGAAACAGAAACAAAATATGAAATAGAAAGCAAATATAATTTTATATTAGCTTTCTTTCTGCAACTCTTATAAGGTTAACAATTAAGATAATAAAAATATTGATAATTTATGCAAAATAATTAAATGTTTTAGAATGGAAGGAAGATCTTGAGAATGAAAAGAGTTTTTTCAAAAAGCTTGCTGAGCAAAAGGATTTCAAAAAGCTTGCTGAGTAAATTTTTAAACTTTATAACATAAGTTTGATTCTGTTTTATAAATTTTGTGCTTTTCTCAGATTTGTAAATTATGCATGATGAAATAAATATAAGTGTAAAATCTTTTACCTTTATAAAAATTTTTGTTTCCATGCTTGCCAGTCATGACACGTCGAGTGGCACCAAATAGAATTTTACTTAATTGCATTGTGAAGTTGACTAATTACAAAATAACAAACACATTATTATATATACTAGTCGATAAGGCCAGTGGAAAAATCCACTTAGGCAAAAGGCCATTAAAAAAATAAGTTGCTTTAGATGTTTCGCTGACGTAAGCAGTGCATATACAAAAAAAATGTTCTTAAAATCTTACACAAAATGTCAAATGTCAAATCTTACACAAAATAAAAACAGAACAGCTTGCAAGGTGTAAAATCTAGTTGATAAAAAGTTACAACAACGACACTCACAACATTGACACTCACAACACCAATACTCACAAAACCAACAGTAAGAACACCAACAGTCACAACACGGATAATAACAATGTCAGAAATAACGCATCTCAAATATGTACATCTTTAAGTGATTATGTTGAAAACCCTCAGTATTTTATTCTGAAATGTCAAAAAGTTGGCCTGCAAGAGTTAGCACAAATCAACAAAAATAAGTTCTTTACACATTTTAAATATTGTCTTTCCCTTTAATGGCTTATTAACCGTTTAACCAAGGTCATGACGTCATGGACCGAACGCAGTGAGGTCCATGCGAGTGACAGAGGTCTATATTTTCCCGTATAGACAGGCTAATAAGGTTAATAAGTCATTTATTACCCCACTGATTATTTCATAATCATTAATGAAAAAAAAGGTTTTAGAGTCCAGGGGTCTTTACCAAAAACAAGGTTTAGGTGGAAACCATGTAACTATTTCGAACGTACACATACATTCGATCCACAACTCGTTCAAAAATAAACAATACAATACAACTTCTAAAAATAGAATATTTCAAAACAGTTTTAAAATTCAATTCTTTGTCGTTTCGCTGGTGGAGTGTTAAAATTTCCTCCGGAAAAAAATGAAGAGAGGGTTGAAGACTGCGTGAAACTGGAAGTATTAAAGGGAACCCGAGGTATAAAATGATGTTAGACTTATATTATAGAGCTTAAAAAGTTAGCTAACAAGTCTTTTTAAATTTTTTAAAAAGCTCTTTTCGTTCTCAAGATATTCACATTTAAAGAATTTCAGATTTAATTATGCTGCATGAATTATGATGTCATATTTCAGTAATAGCAAATTTGGACATTTTCTTTCATCAGTAATTTTAGACCTGTTAAGGGGTGTGCATTCAAACTTTATCAATGCATAGATATTATAAAGGTTAATTGATTAACATAAATTTTTTTGCCAAAATGACACTTGTTTGCTCGTCCCAGGCCTCTTATTTTTTTGCTGACGACTCAATAACTCGGGATCTGCAACTTGGTTTGCAATCAAATTTTGTGGGTAAGCTTGTATAAGCCCTATATGTTTACTCACAAAATTTGATTGCAAACCGACATGCAGATCCCAAGTTATGAGTTCGTCAGCACAAAATTAAGAGGCCTGGGACGAGCAAACAAGTGTCATTTTGGAAAAAAAATTTATGTTAATCAATTAACCTTTATAATATCTATGCATTGATAAAGTTTGAATGCACACCCCTTAACAGGTCTAAAATTACTGATGAAAGAAAATGTCCAAATTTGCTATTACTGAAATATGACATCATAATTCATGCAGCATAATTAAATCTGAAATTCTTTAAATGTGAATATCTTGAGAACGAAAAGAGCTTTTTAAAAAATTTAAAAAGACTTGTTAGCTAACTTTTTAAGCTCTATAATATAAGTCCAACATCATTTTATACCTCGGGTTCCCTTTAAGAGCTGTCGATTGGTTATGTACGTCAAGTTGGTTATTATTTGAGCTCAAGATGTTTGACATTTTGTAACAGTGAGTGGTACTAGCTGATTTGTAATTTCTTAACGAATCAATATTTTTGTGACCACTGTGTTGCGCTACATAAACTTCGGAGACATTTGCATCCAAAAGCTTTCCAATCGATGTTTTTCTTACTGAATGATTTGCCACTTTTCTGCCTATATTTTGTAGCTTTTGACTGTTGTCCTGCTATGAATTCGTCTATTTCATTTAAATCGTCAAATAAACTATCGTCTACCAGACGAAAACAAGGAGTAATTGACATTTTTCTACCACTTTCCTTGTTTTGTTTTTGTTTTGATGTCGGTTAATACGGCGTCATATAGACTGGTCACATGAAAAAAAAAACCAATCAAATTTTCCGAGAACGTTCGAATAAACGTAAACATTCGAAAATACTCAACAGTGGGGTAATAAAAAAGCTTATTAAATGTAAATCTACAAAAATCAGTCATTTCAGTTGCATACCATTCTCTCCCACAAAAATTTACACAAAATGTAAAAATCAACCAGTTAAGAACACAAAAAATTTTCTTTTCTAGTATGATGATCCGCACTGCCCTTTACCAACAATTCTGAACCTAAATGTCAAAAAATCAATAAGCAAAGAATAAACTTGAATTAAAAAAGATCATTATTTTGGAAACATTGTATACGGTTCATAAACAAAAGTTTACACAAAATGTAAAACAGATTGGTTTTTGAGAAACACATCTAAATCAACAAAAATAATTTCATTCAGCATGTCGTATATTGCCATTACCCATCAATCTTCCACAAAAAGGTTATGAAACACATCAAAATTTAGAAAAATCAGTCATTTAAAAATAATTTCATTCAGCATGTTGTATATTGCCATTACCCATCAATCTTCCACAAAAAGGTTATGAAACACATCAAAATTTAGAAAAATCAGTCATTTAAAAATAATTTCATTCAGCATGTCGTATATTGCCATTACCCATCAATCTTCCACAAAAAGGTTATGAAACACATCAAAATTTAGAAAAATCAGTCATTTAAGTGCATACAGTCATCGCCCATTAGATTACAAAATCAGAAACAAAACAATAATAAATAACTTAACACACACCTTTAAATTCTATAAAATTCGTTCCACTTGTCATACTTGTCATATTGTAAAGTGCACAGGTAATGTGAAAAAAATTATAGATGAATTCCAGCGTCACGTTATTTGTTTACTTTTTAGCGGTAAGCTCCTTGGCTCTGGCTTTTGCGTGGCAGGAAAAAAGATGCTAGGATTTGGTGAAGAAAGGTCTTTTACTGTGGATTTCTTCTAACGGGGACATCGTTGGGGTTATAAACTATTATCGAGTGTAGGTTGATGCCTTCTGATTTATTTGAATTCATTAAAAGTCATAAGAATGCCTTCGTTTGAAAAAATGAACTGATAATTACTTTGCTTCACCTAGCACCCCAATCTTTTTCCCTGCCACGCAAATGCCAAAGCAGAAAGAGCTTACCACTGTAAATGTAAACAACGGAATTCATCTATACTCTATGGGCATAAAAATACATCCTACTATCCTGCAAAAGTTCAAGTCTTTGAAAGATTTTGTAGGTAGGTAGGTAGCTTGTTACATCATAATTTGTGCTCATAAAAGAAGAGAAATTTGGAAACTATAGTAGTTAGCTATAGATAATTAAAAAAGAGGAATAACAACAGAAGTCATAGGTTAGAGCTAGCCATGGGATGGGGAGCTGGACTTGGAGGCTAACATTAGCTAGCTAACAGTAGCTAAGACACCCAGTTAAATATACTTAAACTGGGAACACTTACCTAAAACTAAAGCTAGCTATTTATGCTTAGTAAAACACATATAAAGAGAAGCAATAGTAATGTAAAATTAATAACATTACAGTTCAACAAACCAAATTTTTCCGTTTTTTATTCAGCCAACAGCTTTATGTAGCATTTTGAATTTTAGGACAATACATTAGTTACGTGCCAGGGCACATGAATTATGCAACAAAACGTAAACAAATATGGCTACATATGCGGTAAAAAAAAAACTGTAGTTTTTCCTGGGAAATGCGAGTCTGCTTGCTCCACCAACATAAAAACCAAACGTCTAAAAATATCAAAGTTCTTACTATTTGTGATTTCAAATCCACTTTAAACTCTAGCCTTTGTTTTCTACTTCTAACTTTACTTTACATCTAGCTCCACTTCTCACTTCACTTTTCTACTTCTTCACTTGGTCTCTTTTCTTTTTAAATATATAGCTATGCTTTTTTAAACCACTTTTTTTCCTTTTTTTCAAGGTAAAGGGGTCGTTCTTCTGTGCTTTTTTTTGGTGGCGTTTATTTTCTACTTCTAAATTTACTTTACTTCTAGCTCGACGTAGCTCCACTTTCACTTCCAACTTCACTTTTCTACTTCTTCACTTGGACTTTTTTCTTTTTAAATATGCTTTTTTGAACCACTTATTTTACTTTTTTCAAGATCGTTCTTTTGTGGGTTTTTTTGGTGGCGAGAGGACACCATTTTTCGAAAGTTAGCCGTTAAATTTATTTCAGCAAATCAAATTGAGTCGTTTTCATCACGTGATGTAAACAAAGTAAACCCGCTAGCAAAATGGACATCATTTTTTCGGCGAGCTCAAAGAAAATTTCGGCGACATCAAAGGAAAATGACGATATCCACTATGACCGTCACATACACTCCGTATTATTATATAAGATATACTATTTAAAACAAAGCCAAGGTCAGCATGCTAAAAAACAACTCTATAGTACTGGCCTAACTGAGTTCAATTTGCTGGATGATTACAAACAAAAGCTTTTGCGTTTGACACAATCATGGAGACATTTTTTCTTTGAAAGTTGTTTTAATCCATTTTTTTCAAGCATGTTTAATTCATTAAAATGACATAGTGATAGAAGAGCAAGACAGGAATATTTTCTCAGTACTATTACAGAGTGTTTTGCAATCTAATATTTCTTTTGTAATTGTTTAGGAAAACTTCAAAAAGTGTTACATAATCATCTCTATTAAATATATATTATATTTCTCCTTTAAATTCTGCTGTTAACAATAAAGTAGAAATAAAATAATACAAATACATATACATATATAACATATCCTCTCCATTGCTGCAATTCATTTTACAATACATGCTTTACGGCTGAGATATAAGATAATGAAAGTTGTAATACAGTAACTTAAAAGGGAAACTTTTCAGCATTGTTTTTGATACTAAAGTTTCAGTTTGTTATTAAATTAAATCACACAACAATCAAAGTGTTTTATTATTTCATGTTTTTCCAATTAGTATTTTTTGTCAAATGTGTCAATAAACAGCTCGTATGCACAAAAAATATTTCAAAATATCTAGTTGGTGCTACCAATTAAAAATTCTTTTTTATCTATATACATTTTTTGAAAAAAAATGAATAAAACAATTTTAAGCTGGTGTGGCGGCTGTATATATATATACCCAGGGTTCTTGAACGAAAATTGAAACCAAAAATTCAGTTGCTCTAAACTGAATTTTAGGTTTCAATTGAATTTTTGTATACTTTTTTTTAAAAAATGTTCAAAGATTTGCATATTTTAATTTTTTTTAACCCGTGATAATGTAACTTATAAGTCTCTTAAAACACACATATAGTTAACTAAGCTTTCTTCGAGGATATCATATTCAGTTTCTCTCAAACGAAAGCTTAGACGTAAACAAATGTCAGAGCAAATCTCTAAAATTCAAATCCACCTAATAGCAAACCCTGGATTACAATCAATCAATAAGCACAAAGTCGCTGGGTCACATCTTACCCTTTTAAATAATACAAGAATTAATTATATTTGTTCAGGTGAGTGAGACAATTTGCACTCAAAACAAAGAATTTCCCTGAAATTGACCATTTGAACAAAGAACAAGAGAATTAACCCATAAAAAAGGTGGTCAGTATTTTGACCGCAAAGAATTGTTTGAGACCCAGTATTTTTTATCCTACCTTAACTATTCCGATTTCCTGGTGGTAAGAAAAATCCTGGCTAACAATCATGTGAAACTGAAGTATACTGTATAAGGTCAGTGCTAACTTTTTAAAAGTAGGCTCAAAAATCACAGAACTTCTTTCTGAAACTGTTCTAACCCGGCTGCGCCAAGCCTTATATTATCATCCGAAAACTGTTAAAACAGGTATTAGCTAAGTTTAAACATTGCAGCATTCCTTTCGAAAAGTATTTAAACCTGGCCGTGATAAGCCTTATATTACTGTATTTTATTCAGAAATTGTCAAAACAGAGTTTCCCTGAACTTAAGAAATCATTGTTCTTTGTTTCAAAAATACAACAACGAAATTGTGTGAAACCCAACAGTGTTCTAATTCATTCAAAAAAACATTGAAAAAAAGAATAGCGTAAATTGTACTGTGTAAGTTCAATATAAAAAATGTGCAAGTATTTTTGGCGTACTCATATGCGCAGTATACTTGTCACATACTCGTGAAATACCCACAGCAGAAATTACTCATACCCATAGTTTAATACTCCTGTATAGTTACTCGCGATCGGCAGTGTATGTTAATCTGATATGCAGAAAAAAAGAAATGACTTGCAAATCTGTTAATTCAAATTACTGTGCTAAGTTAATCACTTTGTACAAAGATGGTTAGTGCAATTCCTCTAGGATGGTTGCCACATGCATAAAACAAATTTTTATTTTATATACATCTAGCGTACAATGGTACAATTTCGCCATAGGTACAATTTCACCAGCCAAAAAAAAATTGCATTCACGCCACTATTAGGTGCTAAAATTTACTTTAGATGATATATATGCCTCTTCCATACATCCATCTTCAATAAAAAACAGTGTTTGGATAGGTGAGGCAATTTCCCGTGGGCAGCAACTTCATATATTTTCCATGGCCAGTGATTCCGCACATTCTATTTGCCGCGAAATGGTGGTACAATTTCGCCAGGCCTCATTTCAGCAGATCCGCTTTAGCAAACCAAAATTTTTACCCATGACATGTCACAAAGAGACTTGAAAATTGATATTAGGGTTACTTACATTGATACTCTGTATATCTTCCATTCGTTTTTGCACTTTAAACATTGGCATTAAAAACCGTTTTTTGACCTTGTTTTTAGGTATTGGAAAATCTGATTTTTGCAGTTGATTGATTGAATCTTACCAACTAATGAAGATAATTTACTATTAATGATGTTTAAATACCTTTTTTATTATATCAAGGGATCAATTTGGATTTGCATAGATATATAGATACATAACATAGATACAACATTCTAGATACAATATTTTTTTTTATCAAATGTTCACACTAACACATGCCTTACAATGGTACACATCAAATTCTGCATTAGCGGAAGATGTTTTTTCACAATCAATATGAAGCCAACAATCACAAAGTCCACAGTATATCCAACCTACATTCCTTTTTTGACGACCGAACAGCTTTTGGAGGATCCTTCCGCTTACAAAATTTACATATGTCATTTTCATCAACTTCAGACTTGGAAGAACTACTTTCACTTGAGGAACTATTTTCTGACTCGCTTAGTGCTTCCAAAATCTTTCTGTAATCCACACGTCTTGCTCTATTGCTACGTCGAGTTACATCTTTGTTGTCTGAATCGTTTTCAGCGTCATTGCAACTCATATGTCCACTGCCACCTCCCTTTTTCTCTTCGTCTAACTTAGGAGGGTTTAACTGCCTTCGTTTCGCTTTCTAGGTAACACTTTTTTAATTTTAATTTTTTTTTTACTTTCTTCCTTGTTTTCTTTTTTTCATCCCGCTCTTTTTTCCGCTTCTCTTTGTCTTCCTTTTCTTTTCTTTTCTGCCTTATCTGCGACTGCCTTCCTGTACTCATCTGATGTAATATGCCTTGCTGTCGTCACAATTCTTGACGTTTTTTTCTTTTCTTACAGAATTGGTGTCACAAAAAGATCAATCATATTTTGTGGCACCAACCTGCTAAGGGCACTCGTAGGTGTGGTATTTAAGGAGCTTGCTGATGTTGCTGCTTCTTATTAGTGGCACCTTGCGTTGGTGTTGATGCCGATGCTGTTGTTGCATATGAGGCATTTTGCGTTGGTGTTGACGCTGCTGATGGTGATGCTATTGTTGCATTTGGAGTACTTTGCATTGTCGAAGTCGCCGCCACAGTAAAGTCAACTGCAGTTTCTGTTGCACCCGCAGATAAACCTAGGCCTGATGGCATTAAATGCTTCAAATTTGTTCCATACGAATTAAGTGGAGAAATACCACAGCTTTCAAAAGCAGATTTGCACTTCACGAAGGTAAAAGTTTGAAGACAGCGCTAAATTTGCAAATGGTTACATTGGTGGTTATACCTAGTCGCAAAATTTGAATTTTGTCTGTAATTCTTGAAAAATAGGACTTCAAAGGTGCATAGAGCGCAACATCGAGAGGTTGAAGTACGTGTATTGTGTGCGGTGGTGGGCAATAAAGTTCAGTATCTATGACATTAAGCGTAAAGTGCGATCCATGTCCGTCGATGATGAGAACACGTTTTCCCAAATGCTTTGTCTCTGGAACAAAAAGCATTTAGAACCAAGCGATAAAAAATTCCTCGTCAATGTATCCATTTGGACCTTTTGCATACAAGGCACCTTTAGGCCCCTTTCAAATTGTATCAAGAGGGCTTCGCGATGCATCCGTCTCGATATCATTCTCGAAGCTATCGAGGCCATTAACAATTTTTCATAATAGAACTATTTTAAACATAAGAGTGTTTTCAACAATGATTGTGGATGTTTAAATATAATTATACTTCCTTTGTGTTTTATTTTTTTAACTTACACATAACAATCGAGGGTAAGCAGCTAGCGTTAATCTTTCTTTAGAAAACATTACAGAGATTGTGTGTATTTAATTAAATATTTATATGAACTATATTTCCACGTCTGGTTGATTTTACACACTTTCGATGATCTTGTTTACGCAGCAAATGTTTTTATTTTACACGTGCTTCTTATAACGATCTTTGTTAAAAAATGTACCCAGAGGCTGCATATGGTCAAACATCCTACGTAAATATTTATTATAGCTTCTTGTTTGTTACAACTCTGTCATTTGACCATAAAGCTCATATCCAGTGGGCACATCGTGGATTAAAAACTTTGCCGTAGATAGAAAAGCTTCGTTAGAATGCTTTTTAAAAATTTAAGAACGAAGAACGGCGGTAGAAATGCTTTTTGAGATCACGTTTTAAAAGTTTAAGAACGAAATGCGGCGATAGAAATGCTTTTTTAGATCGCGTTTTAAAAATTTAAGAACGAAGAACGGCGATATAAAAGCTTCGTTAGATCGCATTTTAAAAATTTAAGAACGAAGAACGGCGATAAAAAAGTTTTTTTAGATCGCATTATAAAAGTTTAAGAACGAAATGCGGCGATAGAAATGCTTTTTTAGATCGCATTTTAAAAGTTTAAGAACGAAAAGCGGTGATAGGAATGCTTTTTTAGATCGCATTTTAAAAGTTTAAGAACGAAATGCGGCAATAGAAATGCCTTTTTAGATCGCGTTTTAAAAATTTAAGAATGAAGAACGGCAATAGAAAAGCTTCGTTAGATCGCATTTTAAAAATTTAAGAACGAAGAACAACGATAGAAAAGTTTTTTTAGATCGCATTTTAAAAGTTTAAGAACGAAATGCGGCGATAGAAATGCTTTTTTAGATCGCATTTTAAAAGTTTAAGAACGAAAAGCGGTGATAGGAATGCTTTTTTAGATCGCATTTTAAAAGTTTAAGAACGAAATGCGGCGATATAAATGCTTTTTAGATCGCATTTTAAAAATTTAAGAACGAAGAACGGCGATAGAAAAGTTTTTTTAGATCGCATTTTAAAAGTTTAAGAACGAAATGCGGCGATAGAAATGCTTTTTTAGATCGCATTTTAAAAATTTAAGAACAAAGAACGGCGATAGAAAAGTTTTTTTAGATTGCATTTTAAAAGTTTAAGAACGAAATGCGGCGATATAAATGCTTTTTAGATCGCATTTTAAAAGTTTAAGAACGAAAAGCGGCGATAGAAATGCTTTTTTAGATCGCATTTTAAAAACTTAAGAACGAACAACGCGATAGAAAAGTTTTTTTAGATCGCATTTTAAAAGTTTAAGAACGAAATGCGGCGATAGAAATGCTTTTTTAGATTACATTTTAAAAGTTTAAGAACAAAAAGCAGCGATAGAAAAAAAAAATACGTTGAAAAAGTAATGCACTAGAATTACTTTAATAAATACGAAAGTTAAAAATTTTCTTATAATATACACTTTCAAACTTTCTCTTTTTTCTCATTAAAAAAAATTTCTCTTTATTCTCATTATCACCTACCATCGCGACACATCGAGACGGATTTTGTCACGATACTAGATTCTCGATAGATCGTGACAATTTATTTTAATTGTTTCTTATTATTATAAACGCGGTACTTCGCGTATCGAGGGAGTCTGCTCACGTTACGCGCTCGATATGCTAAACAACCTTTTTCCAGTACTGTACCTCCAGGACCGTTTTCCAGTTTGAATGTCTTGTCCTTTCCGGATCTTTTTGTTATGGCCCACGCAAAAGATTTAATTAGCGGAATAGTCAAAGGAAGCGCCCTCTCCGCCACGAACCTAATGTATTTGACTAGGGCCGCTTCTTCTTCTTCATTTAGCGTCGTCAGATGGCCCAACTTAGCTGGATGTCTCCCACTAATTTTACCATTAGGGTTTTTTGCTGTATCCCTGTTTCCTGTGAAGCGGCTGAGATAGACAGTCCCTCGTCAAAAACTAATTTCATAGCAGCCTCCATCTCTTCATCCGTCCATTTTTTGTGTTTATGCAAGTGAGGTAGAAGTTTTTTAAAAATTATTCTGCTTAAAATACTTTAAAAAAATCGATGATTGACAAGATATGGATGGATATATTTGTGTTTCATACCTGATATACTTGAGTGTTCTTTAGATAACCTCGTGGAAAAGAAAAACTACAAATCTCAGCATGCTTTTAGAGAGGAGAAGCCTTTTGTGGTGTGGTGTACATTTACAGTGAAACTCTTATAAAATCATTCCATTCTATTTTGTCATTGCTGCAACTTATTAAATAAAGGTAAATTTGACATAAGAACCTTGCAGGGGGAACCCTCCTTGTCACAAGTTATTTTATATTTAAAAGTAATATCTAGCCTCGTTTTTATGTTATTTGGTCATTGACCAAGAAAACATAATCAGAAAAAGATTTGACACAAGAACCTTGCAGGGGAAAGCCTTCTTTTCAAGTTATTTATAATTAAAAATTATTGCTAAGGCGGACGTCGCAAATATTTGGTGTTAGAGTCACCTGACCGACCCTAATTTTTGATCGAAATTTTTGATATACTGAGTCGGAAAAACTAAAATGACAAAAAAATATTATACACTTGTTGTCTCCCGACAGCCATTACCCACCATTATTGTTGTGCTTCGCTTTAAAATGCGAAAAGGGTTCTGAGAACTAGTTGAAAACGGCGTGCGGAAACTCTATTTAAACGAGGTGCCAAAGTTATCATTAAATATCGGCGATTTAATGGCACGCGTGGCTGGATGGTTGGATACAATTTTTTGAATCTTTGAGTTATCATTCGCCGACCGACCGACCGACTCTATTTTTGGTCCTCAAATGACTCTAACACCATATATTTGTGACGTCCTCCTAATAGAGACAATTCAGACCAAATCTTATAGGATGTTTTCCACTTGCAAAAGTCAGCAGCAAAGGAGGGCATAAAATATCTGTTATGTAGAATAAAATTACCACACTATACCCCAAATGGGGTAACCCATGTTTTCATTTAACCCCCTCACTATATCGGACCAATAGCTCAGTCGACAGAACGATGGAATGCTATCCCAAAGGTCGCTGGTTTGAATCATGCTCAGTCCAAGTTCTTTTATCACCAGACAAGAATCCACTTACCAAATTGCTATAATATATACATTTTTATCTTAGCAATCACAGGGAGCATGCAGTGTGGATAGTCTTTTGCATATTTTGATTAGTTAAAGCAAAAATGGTAGCTAGCTAGCTATTACCAACATTTAGCTAGCTAAACTTTCTTAAAACATTTTTACTAGCAAATAATTAAAGCCATGTGAATTCTACTAAAACTGGTTTAGAATGAATGCTGTTAGAAAATTTGGGTGAGACAAAAATATAAAAGTCTATTGGTCATTTTCTGTGCTAGGTTAAATATGGACGACGTGTCCCCCAGCAACCAAAAGCTCCACCGGCAGGCAGAAAGGAGGCGTACTTTAGGGCTATGATATCAAGAAAAGTAAAGAAAAATAGAGCAAAGTGGATTATTGCGAGTCCCTCTGCCGTCGAGGCTATATATGGATTATGTCTGTCTTCTGTGCCTGAAATGGTGGAGCGCAAAATTTGTTTGTTTCGTTTTCGGGTTATTTCCATGAATTTTGTTCTTCCCTATTCCCCAAACCTCTTGAGGAATTTCCCTCTTCTTCGCAAAGATAGTACACGTTTTGGGCTGTGGGAGTTTATAGTAAAGCAAGATACGGTCGACGAACACTGAAAAAAGTAAGAAAATTATTTTATTCTCGCTAATATTTATCTAAAACTTTATCTATTTATATTAAGGCACAGAATCGTCAAGAGCAAAAGACACGAAAATAGGCACGTTAAAATAGTTGCTAATGTGATAAGTAAAGCTCATTTTAATTACCTATGTTGTCCCTAGCATCTCCTCCTGAGATAATGTCAGTTATTTCCACCTGTTTTAGAATTATTTAGCCTTGAAGTTATAAGTGTGGTGCTATAGATGGATTCAAGCATGATGTTATTTGTTTATTTTTTAAGCGGTAAGCTCTTTGGCTCTGGCATTTGAGTGGCAGGAACAAGCAACGGAATTCATCTATTATTTTACTGACTTTCCATCTAATTCGTCAATTAGAAATTAAACAGTTTTCTTGCAAATTTTTTCCTGGAAGAAAAGTGCAGTTTCTTGGCACATTCTTTGGATTAAATAAATATATATACAGTGTTAAAGTTTTATTCAGGTTATTACGGATCAATAAATGTATACTTTTAAGAGAAGAAATGTTGCTGTGAGAAACTTTCAGAAAAAGCCTTCTGTGGTAATTTAACTTAATTTTCTGCAAAAGTTTATTCCACAAAACACGTCTAAGTAGTTCAACTAGGAAAGCTTAAAGTTTAACCCTGCAAAATTTTATAAATTAAGATAAAAAGGTGGAGACTTATTTAAGCAAAAAACACATTTCATGGCAAATATCTATATAATAATACGCCAGTTCTGTGTCTCTGTAACAGGCAAAGTTGATATCGTCATTTTCCTTTGATGTCGCCGAAAAATGCATGTCTAATATGTTAAATTTTCTGACGTTATGGCGCGACGTCAATAACACTACTTTAACGTCAATATCCTATATTAAATTAATGAAGCCATAACAGTGCACCTAAAACTTTGAGGCCAAATAACTTGGAAACGAGGTGGTGACATCAATGATTTTTCACCGCGTGGGTAACTGGACACCACCTAGGACCAATTTGGGTAATTTTCCCAAACCTGGATCCCCGAATCCGTTTCGGAATGGATGGGTTAATGACGTCATCAAAAAACCTTCAAACCCTAATATCTATGCAACCGTTTGTCAAAAGTACATGATCCTATACCTTTTCTTGATCAGCGTTTCAAGATCTATACGATGAAGGCAACAGGTATACAAATTTCTAAAAAAAATCTTTTGGGTTTTGCTGACGTCAGCAAAATTCTTAAAACCTTATATCTCCTTAGGCGTTTGTCGAAAACATATGATCTTATACATTATTTTGATCAGCGTTTTAACCTCTACACATTACAGGCAACGAATAAACTAAACTTCGCCAAATTTTTTTGGTATCTGCACTGCTGACGTCAGCAAAAAATCTAAAACAACCTATTTTTTTATTGTCCTTCTGCCTAAGTGGATTTCTCCACGGGCCTTATCGACTAGTACTCTAATAATTTAGATGCTACAATAATCATGGTTCAATGCAGGTTTCAGTTGATTGATATCCAGCCCTTCTTTTATCAACAGAATATTCCAATTATCACTACGGTCAAAACTGACATTCAGTTAAACACAATTTACAGTCTGGTTAATGAGATTTAAATATATATAGTTTAATTTTTTTGTTTAGTTTAAACTGTTTCATGGCACAAAATTTTATTTCATTGATTTGTTTTGACATGGGTAAAGTTCTGTATTAAAACTCAATCTCCCATTCAAAAATTGTGAGTTGGATAAAGAATTCGGCCACTCAAACCTACGTTTTTCAGTTGTTCTTATAAAATCAATAGTATTTTAATATTTTTTAATATAAAATTTAAACTTTTGAGGGAAAATAGCAAAGTTCAAAGCAAAGACATTGAGAAGTTTGGCATGAAATTGTGGATTCGTTCAAGATAGAGGATAATAATTAACATTATGATTCAGGTCAAAAAATCACTATCCACAAAACCTTTTTTTGTGCATATTATAATTTATAAAGTTATACTATGGGCTGTCAAATAGAATTTCTAAGAAAGATATTAATCTTTTTGTATTATTACACCTATATACAGAGTATTTTAAACAAAAATATATATTATGCATTTCTATTTTAAAATATATATAGCTTTTGTACAAAAGAAAATAAATAGCATATACAAAAGAAAGTAGAATTTGAACATTAATAAGATTTTTTATTCTGGGAATTTCCAGGGAGTGTTTATATTAAATTTATTTTTAGAGAAAATTCTAGAAAAGATCAGGGAATTTTTTGGTATATAGGGAAATTCTTAACTTTGTTGACACACTACTTTTTCCTTAAATGTAAATTTTATATACCTTAGGGAAATTTAATTTTAATGTTCTAAGGTCCCTTGCACTGTGAAATTTTCAAATTATGCTCAAGAACTGAAACATTTATGACAATATTTTATAAATTGACTGTACAGACACAGTCCTATTTAAAAAAAATCTAAAATAATAAAAGTAAAAAAATTACAGGATAAATAAAAACTAAAAACAAACAAGTGATGTCATAGGGGGTACAGCCATTTTGAAATCACAATATAATAGTTTTTTTGATAAGAGTGAGATCTTGATGCAATTTTGCAATATTATTAGCACTCATTATGAGAAACACTCAGAAAGTGTTGGAAATGTGTGTTTTGGCAATTACGTAGCACTTGAAGCCCATAAAAAGAAATGTTTATGTCTCACAACATTGTAATAAACTCAGAATGCGGTGACGATACCATTATGTTCTACATAAACATTATTGAATCACACCATAAGTTGCCTGACAAAAATTATTATTTATACTTAAAAAATAGTGGGGGAAATCCTTCTTGTGACATTTATTGATGTTCAACCCTTTTCACAATTTCTGGACATTTCCTAAAACTTTAGGTCACCTTAATTATTATGACCATGTAATGCGTGTATGATCTTGAAAAATTAGTTAAATTGAAGTCATAATTTAAAATATTTTTACTATGAGTTTGTAGTATTGTTCAAAATTTTTGAAATCTGTAGGTCTATATATTTAGTTTATTAGATGAGATGACTGATGGTGTAGAGGTCACTATGGTTGAACCAGATGCAATTGAGAGAATCGTGGACCAAAAGAAATTTGTAACTATTTTATTTTATTTATTATAAATAATATTTTTTGTTTTTTTGTTTTTTTGAGGAATAAAAAGAAACTACAATGTGATCTTTATGAGGCAAGAAAAGAAAAGTAAAGCCAAGGAAGGAAGAAAGCCTAATTGAACCAACATTTTGAATACTGAAATCTTTGTAAAATCAGCATAATTCCTACATGATTTTATTTTTGAATAAATAAGATCTCTGTCATATTTTTTTCTGCTATTTCACTGCCCATCCAAATTACTAGAACACCCAGATGTTTTTTGCTTATTTTTTTATCTCTTTCTTTTCTGCAGGTGTTCAATTGATTTATATTTCATTTTGTGTGTGTAACCAATAAGCCTTTTTGTATGCAATATCTGGAATGTGCTGCAGGTGTTTCCATTCATTTTACGCAAAAGGAATAACATAATAACAGGAACAACAATCCTTGCATAAATTCCGAGAAAATTAAAAATTAGACAGCAAATATAACACCTGCTGCATTAGATTACTTATTTCCTGTAACTGACAGTGACGTATCCAGAGTTTTTTGGGACTACCGTTTTCTTATACCCAACTTTTGCTTAGGTTAGTATCTCCGTGAGGCACCACAACGGTTGGTGTCGAAGGGGAAATTTTGGGTTTTGAGGTCCCTAGATTGCCCGAAAATGGCTTTGTGGCACTCAAAACAGCAAAATTTTGTACAATTATTACTTGCATTTTATTACATAATTTTATATATTTTTCGTTTTTAGTCTTTGTTGCTGATAAATACCTGTTAAAACTTTCTTCACAGAATTAATTACAATATAAATATATAGGCCACCTGTTAGTTTCCTTTTTTTTATATAATGGCGACACGAAGTCTGTTCATTGTAGATTTATTTGAGAACCTGTTCAAAGTCATATTCCATATTTTTCTTCACTGTTTTACAGTAGTGATGGTTTATTAAACTCGCAAAGGGAAAAAAGAAAACTTGCACATGTTTCTTAACCTGTAAGGGGTTCAGCAAACTTGCGAAGGGAAAGAGAAAATTTGGACGCGTTTCGAAAAGGTTTTTAACCATTTACCATGTGTACGAGGCCTCAAAATGGTGTTTAATCGTTTTGAAGGATCGCAAATTTGCTGAAGAAAAACATACTACTTAGAGCTTATATTTACTTAATTTACTAGTGTTTTTTTCTTTGCATTTTTTTTGGGATAAGAATTTGGGATCCCATACCGGTAAACCGGTAGCAAAACCTCTCTGGGTACGTCGGTGACTGAATCACCTTTTAAAAATAACAAGGCCTGGAATAATAAAACTTTACTTTTCATAACACTAAAGAATTTCTCTTGTAGTATGGAACAGAGAAATATAATACGGTGACCTAGAACAATAGTAGTTTTCATAAATCTTCTTGCATAGGGAGAAGAAGTGCATTATAAAATCAGATGGAAAGAAAGTTGGGTTCCACGCTCAAAACTAACCCACTGTTTTAAACATATCGAAGAATATTTCCTTGAGGTTTGTTAACTTTTAATTTTAACAGAATCCCCATGTGATGTTAAGTGTTAAAATTTATATTAACAGAACTGGAATGAAGTAGGCAACAGTTTTTTGAGATTTCTTATATGTTTTGAAGTTTAACTTAAAGATTAGTATATAAAGTAGATATTGCATGTCCATTTGTTGAAGATCAAGATTTATCTGCCTGCGGTAAGTTCTTACAAACAGTGGATAAATTTGATACTTTAATAAAAACAAGCATGTAATTTCAGTCTTATTATATGCCTAAACTGTTTCTTAACATAGAAGACAACAAGAATTTACTTAGAATAAACACAAATTTTTAAAAGAGATTCATTTTGTGCTCTTAGATATAAAAAATGCATTTGAAGATTTTAACAAAATTCTGACATTAATTATCTATATATATAATAATTCGAAAGTTGTATCCATCTGTGACCGTCAAAGTGGATACTTCATATTCCTTGGATGTCGCCAAAAAAGTTATGTCTATTTTGTTATTCCTTCTGAGGTACAGCGCAAAGTCAATGCATTTAGACTGTCATTGATGTTTTTAACAAGATTGGTGAAGCCATTGCATTGCAGTTATAACTTTGAGGCCAATTAACTTGGAAACGAGTGGTGATGTCAGTCATTTTTCACCGCATGGGTAACTAGGGACACCCTGGGACCAAATTGGGTATGGGCAGGTTGATGACGTCATTAAAAAACATTTAAACCCCAATATCTCTGCAACCATTTGTCAAAGATACATGTTACTATACATTTTCTTGATCAGCGTTTCAAGATCTATACGAAGAAGACAATAGGTACACAAATTTCTAAATAAAATTTTTGTGTTTTCATGGGTCTTTGGTGACGTCAGCAAAATTTTTAAACCTTTATATCTTCTTAGGCGTTCGTCCAAAACATATGATCCTATACATTATTTTGATCAGTATTTCAACCTCAACATATTACAGGCAACAGATAAACTAAATTTCGCCAAATTTCTATTTGGATATCCACTGCTGGCGTCAGCAAAACATCTAAAACAACCTATTTTTCCCATTGTGCTTCTGCTTAAGTGGATTTTTCCATGGGCCTTATCGACTAATTTAAAATACATTTAAACTAAACAGGCATAGTAATTAATTATAAATTTGATTTCTTAGCTTCCTCTCTGTCTGCCTGCCTGTCTTTATGTCTGATTGTCTGCCTGCCTGTCTGTCTGTCACAAAACAAACTGGATTTATATCAATTTTTTTGATCAAATTTAGTGGAGCAATGACATTGCACTTTTAAGTTTGAGGCCTAATAACTGGAAATGGGAATTAAATATATAAAATAAATAACTGAAGTCATCTTCTTGGTGGGTAACCATTTTTTTAAAGCTGAGTTAACCTGTTTTAGAATCAAGAACTTTTACATTTCAAAATTTCCTTGACTGTTTGTTAAACTGTTTGTTAAAACAACAAATAGTTTGTTTTTGCGTTGCTGATTTACCAAAATTCTCTATTTCTATTTTCTGAGTTAATCTTTCCACGGCATTAACAACAATATTTTTTTACGTATTTGACCAAAGTTTTTAGTGAATAATATTTTTAGTTATTTTAAATATATAAATTTTAAGCCTTGTAAGGTCCTTGATTTTTTTAAAAAATAAAAAAAAATCCCACGCACAAATTCCTGAAACTATTTATGCATGCGATTCACAGCACACAGAGTTTTTCTTATAAAATTCCTTGCAATAGGCAGCCTTGCCTAAAGGTATATAATAAAAATAACCATTTTTTTAAAGCTTTTTCAACCTAAAATTAAAATAGTAGAAAATATCAGCATTTTGTAATATGACATTGAAATTATGTTAAGTGTAACTTTATATGCCTTAAAATACATAAGTAAGACATTTTCAATTTACAGTTTTTAAAGTTGCAAAATAAGATAAGCAGAACGCAAACACCTCTGTTCTAAGAGAATTGGGCTGCGCTCTTGCAACAAAACAAAAACTGAATTTAATTGTCATTTTAGAAAGCTAAAGATGTCGAACCTGATCAAACAAATCCTTTAAATGGTCAAGAAGAAGAAGAACAACAAAAAAAAGATCTCGCTGTTTCAAATGAAGCAAAACTCAGAACGAACTTGGATGATGTGGAGGTTGCTAAAGCTATTTCAGATGTTAAAGCATTAAATCTAGATACTCAAGAAAAGGAGGATTCAGTTGATTGTAAACCTGGTAGGCTTCGAAGTTTTTTCAATATTTTTTTTTGATATTTAATAACCAGTGCTGGCAAGCATTTTTAGAGGGAAAACATGAATTTGAAAAAAAATACCTTTGATGACCATAATTATGTGTTTGCAAAAATTAGGCCATGTCAGCTGGATAAAGTTTGACTATTATGCAATTAAAGAACAGTGACATAGTACCAATTAGAAAGCGTAATCCTGGTTAGTATTAAGCAATAGAAAAATATTTTGCAACCAAGAGTTTTCCTTCCAAACCCTCTCTTTTAGTTTCCAATCTGTGTTGTAATAAAAGGACAATGCTGATTATGAGTATTTTTTCTTTTTTTAAGTTTTAATATATTTCTCACATCAAGGCTTCTTAAAATACTTAAACAAGAATATAAGAGAATATAGAATCCATTCAAGCGTTTTTTCCTTTGCGCTGTACAAATATACTTCTAAGATTTTACATAGCTTATTTGAACACATGTTTATTTTATTTTCTGTTTCTATTTTACTAGACAATAAGGTTGAGGCTAAAGTTGAAGAAAACTTTGCAATCATGAGTGCATCCACTGTGGATGCACTTATTAAAAAGCCTGGTAAAGCATTGATTAATTTGTTATTGTCTGTATAACATCAAAATTATTTATTCAATATTTAAGGCTACTGTAAACGAAATGTATTTAAAAATATCAATTATCAATATCAAAATTTTCCTGAATTTTGTCAAGGAAAGCCCATCTTGGTAAAACTATTTTTTCATTTTTTCAGCTGTAAATGTGATTTTTAAGAATGATTATACATTTAATTGATCTTGATTTTCATCCATTGATCTTTCAACCTTTCTCAAATGTTAGTTATTTATTTTTCGTTTTGGGGCTAGTTGAATTATGCTCGAGATATTACATCATGAAGTCAAAGTTTGGAGTAAAGAAACACACTATGTAAAAAAAGTAACATAACTCCAAATCAAGGCTGTTATAGAAAAAAAACAAAAAAAACTTGTTACACACATGTATCATGATTCTAAATGTCATGGGATTAGAACTGGGAACAAAGTAGTTTTGTAAATAAGGTCACTCTTTTTTATCTTTTCTAATAAAAAAAATCCAAATAAGTTTTATATTCTTGAAAAGGTTATTTAATACACTTTTAAATGATATAAGAATGATAAAATGTTGGCTTGTTTTTTTTAAAAAAAAGCAAATTTTAAGAATTATATATGCTCTTTTTCTTTACAGTAGCCTTAGGAGGTTAAGAAAATTTTTTAAGTAGAACTACATTCAGCTCTTTTTTAAAAATGGATTGAAATTAAACACTTGCATATCTTCTGACCACATGTTAAACTTTTATTTAAGATATACAAATTCCTGAAAGTCAATCTTGGTACACAAATGAGAATGTGAGAAAGCAATTATTCAAGTTTTATGACAAGTTTGCTAAAACACCAACAAAAGAAATTAACAAGGCAAAGGTGAAACACGAGATTTACATGAAGATGCTTGAAGTTGAATTGAAAGAAGAAGGATGGTGCAAAAAGCTAGAATACACTGGTTCATCATATGAAGGTCTTAAGATCACTGAAGATGGGCTTGAATTTGATGTGATGTTTGTTATTGATGGTAAAGGCTTGGAAACCTCACTAATTCCAAATAGGGAAGGTTACTGTAATCTCCACATGCAAGAGGGTGCAGTTTCAAAACTTTTTGCATCGTTTGGAAATCAGGAGGGAATGTTGATGCCAAAGAAAATGATCTCTGAGTTCTTTAGTGTTTTACAACGAACAATAAACAAACTGAAATACGAAAAGTTGTTCAAGTTAAGGATTCATGGACCTGCTGTTCAAATGGATGTGAACGACGATAAGGGAAATTTTTGGTACAGTGTAGATTTAGTCCCATCTGTTGAAGTTAAAGTTGATGCATCAGGTTTGTTTATTTTAAAGTAATATAATTTCAATGTTTGATTTTAAGTCTATACGTGTTCGAGTCATGGACTTGCAAGATCAAAAGTTGTCCTAAGTTTATGATAATATGACAAAATGTAAGACAAACTAATGTGAGACATTCTGATTTTCTTTGATTTTCAGGTAAAGTTGATCGTTTTGTCCCAAAACCAATTAATGAGCCTGAGATTGGAAATATGTTGGAAAATTCTTGGCGATGTTCGTTTTCAAAGGAAGAGAAGGATTTACTTAAAGGTTTGGATACAGATAACGGATGTCGACGACAAGTTGTACGGATAATGAAAACACTTTGTAAAAGAGAGTCCACTTTGAAGGCATTGACGTCATATCATCTGAAAACTGTTTTATTTCATATGCTACCCGTGGAGCTTTCTTGGAAAAGTATTGATCTTACAGAAAGGCTTTTTGATATGCTAGGAGCCCTGGAGTTCTATTTATTGAAGAAAAATTTACCACAGTATTTCATTCCTTCCATGAATTTGATTGCAACAATGAAGCCGACACAGTTAGCAAATATCATTGATCGCATAAAAACTCTTCGTACAAGCGAGAATAAGTTTATCAAGGCAATTAACTTTTAATTTACTAATATTACTTTAGAAGCAGATATTGAATATTTAAATTTTTCTAAACCATTTTCACTTCAAATTCTACGTATAATCTTCATGCCACAATCCTTATTGTGCTAGGGTATAAGTGTGGCGTAACTTGATTGTATGAAATGTTAAAACAAACGATATTTCAAGCAATCAACATTCTAAATTAATCTTGTTTGTCATATATTTAATTAAATAATTAAACCTCCATTTTGTAGGCCATTGTATGAAATGATGTTTCATCTTGAAAAGTAACCATTTACAATCCCACTTGGTTATGATAAACCTGCTAAGGTTTAAAGCACGTTCTGGTAACTAAATAATTTGATGATTAAGCTTTTTTGAGTTCTCTCCATTCTTGGATATGGAAAGGTTCATAAATATCAGACCATATTTTGATGATTTCTGGACATTGGTATCAGTCGTTTTAAAATTATAAGAAAATGTTTATGAAGAATAAGTTAAAAAGCAATTTGATTTTAGACATAGCATTATAGTCAAAAGTTCCCGACTATGAAATCCCTGTTTCATTACAGCAAATATTGACATAGTTATTATCGTTTGTTTCAGGAACAATAAATTGATAAAAAATTAACAAGCACAGAGTTTTCAAATTGATAAAAAATGCTCTAAACTCCTTCTTTTTAAGAGTTATGTATTTTGCTTTGAATATGATGTCTTTAGGAACTTTCCTAACAAATTAGCATATTTTTTTATTCCCAGGATACAAAATTGAAGTTACTTTGAAGTTACAAAATTGTTACGTTTTATCAGCTTGTGATCCCAAAACAAAAAGAGACAGATAACTATTTTATTAGAATTATTTTATATGAAAATACAGGTAATTGGAACAGTACTGAATATATATCCTATGTAGGGCAAAAATGTGATAGTTCCGTAACAAATCTGAATTGGGATATTTTTCTTTGTAAATACTCCACTTCTAGTTTTTTTATTATAAAATCCTGTCCAGAAGCATTTTAACACTTGCCTATGTTAAAAACAAACCATACACTCATTACTTAATATCGGTCTAACAATTACATTCTAAAAAAAAAAGGCAACAATAAAGTGCAGAATTTGTTTATGTAAATTGTTAAGATTTTACTATTTTATTACCCCTAAAATTGTTTTTAGGCATTATTAAATACGACTTGATATGCTTTTTATGCTCTTTACACAGTATATGACATTTTAATAATTTTCGTTTGTTAAAAATTTATCAGTTTATTGTTCAAATACTCTACCACAACAGGTTTTTTGGTATTTTGACCAACTCAGCTTTTGAGAAAAAAGCATACGCAGTATCCCTGAAAATTTCAGCAAACCACCTGATTTATAAAAAAATAGTGAGCAAATTTTGCTTTTTTGCTGTTTTGCAATGTCCAAATCAGTGTCTGATATGTAAGAACTTGTCCATATAACGTGAGAGTGAGAGTACAATAAAAGATTTTCAATGGTACATTTTTTTAAAATCCAAACTTGATTGATTGACGTAAGAGTTTCTCCTCTTTTCAAACTCCTGTGTTTTTATTTGATATATAATGTAAACTGTAGATTACAAATACAATGAAGTTATTGTGTAAATGTAGCTTCTTTAGATATTAATATTTTAAAAGATTATTAATTTTGTTGTTCCAGATAGATAATGAATTTGCCAATTAAATCTATAATTTATTCTAATGTGTGTTTTTAATTTTCATAGTTTTTGTTTTTGTTGGATTTATGTTTTTAATTTATTAGCAATTAAAGAAAACGATTTTTGAATTTTCAGTGGAAAATATTATTTACAAAATTGTCCTGCTTTTTGTAGATATTAGTAGATTCTAAATACAAATGTCTATGTTTGTACTCAAATTGTAACAATCTTCAATAGAATATTTTCTTGTCCATGCTAGTGACTTCTAAATTATTCTTCTTCACAGGAAGAATAAACTAGCTCTGGTTGTGAAAGGAGGGTGGGGGGTTTCCTTGAGGGAAATAGCCCTTGGAAAACACTTATAAATGGTCCGGTCTTTTGAAACAACAAAATAATTGTGTGAATCATAGCTGATAGTCTTTGATTAAAAGAATGGGTAATTACGACTACAAGTGTCCACTCTTTTTTTATAAGTTGTCCAATGCAGCAGTTTATATTATTATTTTTTAGTAGAATTAAAATAGTACAACTAAAATTTGGCATCCTATAAAAAATACTACCACCATTTACAGGTACGTATAGACGATATTTATTTCAAACTTTCTGTATATTCTTTAACATCCTATAAATCTAAAAATGTTTCTTATTTATAGTCCAAATCATAATAGTTCTAAACGTTTTTTCTTTACTTTCTCAAAATTTCTTCTAAAAAAGATGGTTTCGTGTATCTAATTAGAGGTATCTTAAAAATACACAAATAAATACCAAGCTTTTCTTCTGTTCAGGTCCAGACAGTTGATCTTTATTACCATGTTTATAGCATTTGTTGTAATCCGAAACAAGAAGAAAGTAACTGACTTCATTCCGTGAAATTCTGTTTTTTAAATCATACAGATGATTGTCAAAGATTAGCATTCAAAGGCTTTAAATTGATTGTTCGAAGGTTAAGTTTTATCCGAACTGCAATGATTTCATAAACAAAATATAATTTTATTGTCTTATTGTAAAAATAGTCATAACAATATAGTGGTAAAAGTTTCCTAATTTTTTAAGATTCTGCATGTAGGTTTCTTATAAAATAAGGTAAAGCCCCGTTGCGCTTTTACTCTGGATTTTGTTCGAAATAACTAAATACAGCATGAAAGCCAGTTGAGTACATATGTTGTCAGAAACTTTTTGTTGAATAACCTCAAAATATTAACAATGTTTAGTATTCATGAAATTTCTCAGTTGATAAAAGGCATGAAAACCTAATAAATTGATTGCACAGTGTATTTTTTTATGGTTTGGATTCACAATGTTAGCAGTTTGCTATGTTATGCAAAGTTTTTTACATACTATAACTAATATGCCTATGATGTATTGCCTCAAGGAAAGCTGTATAAATTATCCTGTTGTTTGGGTAATTGAGAAAAAAACAAAGCCTGTTTCTTTGTTAAGCTATTTGAAGAGTTCACCTAGAGGGTTGTGCAAGGACAGTGTTACCTTTAAATTTTTTGTGTTTTTGTAGAATAGTGCTGATGCTGCAATGATGATGTTGTTATGATAGATATTTTTCAGCAAGTAAATGATGGCTTCCTCCTTTTGTAAGTGCAAATATTTATGTAGGAAAAATCTCTTTTCTGAAAAATAATTTAAATCTTTGAGCGAGTTGCCATGTTTAACCAAGTTGCTTTAGAAAGCATAAAAATACCTCTATGTATAGTTTTAGACTACCTTAGAAATTTTTCAGGTTGTTAATTTCGCAAATCTTTCCACTTCGAACAAAAAGGGAAATCCATAATACAATAAATATCCTCTTTGAAGTTAAACCTCTTTATAAAAACTAGTTAATATGTTAAAAAAAAGTTAGCTTTCAGAAACTTGTGATATTTTCTTTTCTTTAATTTCTTAGTTAAAACTGTGCAGGTCGTTAATTTTAAGATTTATAAGAGAGAAATTTTGAAATTTGCGAAATTCAGGACGTTTAAGGTATAAAAGAATATGTGTTGCATTAGATAAAAATATGTCAACATTTCCCTTTGTTTGTAATGTTCAACATTGTTCATGCTTCTCTTTAATTTTTTTTTTATGATTATTTAAAATCAGCTTAGTACTGTCACTTTCTCTGTAGCTCCAATGGCATTCTAAAGAGACTGTAATCAATCAAATAATCCACTTCCATAAGACACTTGGAAAATCTCCTAGTGAACTAGAAGAAGCAAAAAAACAGAATAATGAATATATCGATGATTTGAAGTCGGTTCTCAAAAAAAAAGGTTTATGCAAGTACGTTGATTATACCGGATCTGCATACGAGGGAGTGAAAACAACTGAGGGGGAGTTAGAGTTTGACATAATGTTTGTAGTGGATGGAAGCAATTTAGAAGTTACGCCACTGCCAACTGAAGAAGGCTATGTCTACATTCACAATAGAACCGGACTGAGTAGTTTGAGCAAATTTGCAGACAAGAATAACAATCGACTATTGCCAAAACGTTTCTTAGATAAGTTCTACAGTGTTGTTGATAAATTTATAGACAAGCATAAATACCGGGAGATCATGAAGTTAAGGAATCATGGCCCTGCAGTGCAAATGGATGTGATGCACGAAGATGGCAGACTATGGTACAGTGTGGATATTGTGCCTGCTGTTGAAACTCGGTGTGGTAAGTAGCTGCTTGATTTACAACCAGAAGAGTTTTTCTTGATTTACAACCAGAAGTGCTTGAAGCATAGATTTCTTTTTTTTCTTTTAAAAAACCTTAGTATAAACTACACTGGTCTGATGACCCTTATAACACTACACTGGCGGTGAGCAGAACCATAATATTGCAATGTTTTGAGGATGCACAGTACTAAGGCAAATTAGATACTTTGTTTATTGAAAGATCGATTTTTACAAGTGGTGTTAAGTAAAATTTAATATTATGACAGTATAGCTTTTAGGATTGGAGTTTCCACTTTGTCAGGAATTTTAATATATTGTCAAAGTGTCAGGTTATAATCAGGAAGTTCTAAAATTGATTTCTCACACAATTAGAATTAATTTCAAAGTGTCAAGAAATGACAAAACAACAACAAAAAGTAAATACTAGCTTTGCATCCTGTAGAACTTCCAGTTTTGAAAAATAAAAATTAGATTTAAAAAAGTCACTGCTTGCAAAGAACTGCGTTATGTTTGTGCTGGCCGCTGATCCTTACGATAATTTTGAAAATTAAAAATTACTAAAACTCTCCTCCAATAAAATCTGTCTGCCTGCCTACTTGTCTGTCCGTCCGTCTGTTAGTCAATAATTTTTTTTAATTAAGATCTTTACATTTTAAACCCTTTCTGTTTTACAGGTCATGATGTTGTAAGGTATGTTGCCAAGCCCTTGGATGATGATGAAGCCACTTGGAGACAGTCGTTTTCCAAAGAGGAAAAAAAAATTCTGCAAAACCTAGACAAAAACAACAGTTGCCATCGGCAGGTTTTACGCATTTTAAAAACTCTATGTAAACGTGATTCGACATTAATGACGTTGAACTCATACCATTTAAAAACCGTTTTATTCCATGCTGTTAAACATTTGGAGTTGTCTTGGAGAAGCAGTGATGTGGAGAAGAGAGTTTTTTCAATGCTTGGGATAATTGAAAATTATATTAGTAGACAGCGTTTACCCCATTTTTATCTACCGACCTTTAACCTTATAAATGATTTTAAGCCGGAGCAAGTTAGATGTATTTGCAACAGACTAAAAAGCCTTCGATTGAAGGAAAATAAGTTTATGAAAGCTTTCGAAGTAGACAAAGAGAAAACTTGAGGGAAAGATTTTTTGGTATGAATTAATTCGTACAAAAATTCGTACTTTGAAGATGTTGATAAAATTAAAATCCTAAATATAAGCAAATCCATGCAAAATTTTACCCGAATTTTATGGTGAAAGAGGGAGTGGATTATTTGTCATACTCAAGATAGGTTTTGTTGTTGGTTTTTGCAAGCCCACTGATGGCTTTGTAGTAGAGTGTTTGCATCCACTGCTAAAGGTCTTGGGTTCAAACCCCGGCTGAGTTATGTCAGAGGCTATAAAAGTGTGAGCCTATCCTTTCTGCTTAGTACAGGAATAAGATTAATATCTTAGTGTTTTTCTAGCTGAGCAGCTGCTGTGCTAACAGCTAATGCACTAGGACCCCCTTTGCAGGACCCCCATTGATAACAGTACCATTAGAAACTGAAGAGGCTATCCTGGGTAAATAATAATAATGGAATTTGCAAAAAGTAATTCCTCATAAAAATTATTTATATTAAATAGCCCACAATTTGACACTAGGTGTGACTCAGAAATACACCTAAACATGTAAAGTTTTATTGGTCATCAGATCTATACACCTTTGCCCCAAACCGCAATTCAATGTACACCTTTTATGAGCCACACCTTATAAAATTTTATTTATATTTTTACATCAATTTTTTAAACAAGTTAATATTATAAATATATAATAGAGTATAAATTTTTATGCAACCTTCTTTTTTGGAGAATTTAATTTTATTTCTAACTTATTTAGAATTGTAATTTTACCCATGTAAGTTTTGGGTCTCTACACAGATAAGGCTAGTTTTACACTGACTAAATAATCTTTTAGTTACAAAGTATAGCTGTGTGGTTTGGTTTTGGTTGTTCCAGGTTTTAGCTGTTATTATTTAGTTGAAAGTTTTAAATATTTCAGTTTAAAGAAGACTGATGAACGTATTTATTTGTCTGGGTTATTTTTATTTCATGTTCATATTTCTCTTTTATTGTTATTTTTAAAAGCTTTGTCAATCAGAAAATAAAAATAGTTTCAAATTTTAAGTTAATTGTTAATTCATGTATTTTGTTTGTTTTTTAAAAAACAACAGATTGTGTTGTCATTAACTCAAATTTACCCTTTCTAGAAGAAAAATCATCTACGTTAGTTACTTGCAGAGATTTTCCCAGTTTGTGTGTGTGAGAATATTTCAATGAAGGAATATCAATTGCTTTCTGAAGTCTTTAAAGAATTTTTTTCAAAGGTTTAAAATCGCCAGGAAGAAGCAACGTATCAGAACATAAGGAGTACACAATAAAAACGATCTCCCACTACTGTAAAACTTCAGATCAAAATTATAAACAAGGGCCACTGAACTGGGCTCAATTTATTTGTTTGTTTGTTCTTATTGTTGTTGTTGTTGTTTTTGTTGTTTTTTAATTGTAAGTTTTTAACAGCAACAAATTTTGTATTCTATTTTTTCAGGTCTGTATAAGAAAAATGAGTGCTTTTTTAAATTGCATTTTTTTACTGTTGTGTTTCATTGCAATCACCAGTGACATTGGAACAGCTGAAGCCAAAAAAAGCCTAACAAATGTGAGTTTGTTTGTGTGTTTTGTTTACTTGTTTTATTTGTATTGAAAATAGTAGCTATTTCTATATGAAGGCTTTTGTTTTTCCTGGTCTCTTCATGTTACTGCAGAATTCCATGAACTGAAACGTTAAAAATATATTACTATGAATTTTTCAATAATGATACTGAAGCAATCATCTTTATCTCCGCAAGTTATTTTGTCTTTCATTTGATCAATGCTGTCATTTGGTTGCTCTTTTTTTTACTTTTTTCTATTTATTTGACATTTAAAATGATATTTAAAAAATAATGAATATCTCGCCTCTTTAAAAACAATCTGTCACACTGATTTTATTGAATTTCAAATCGTCTTCCAGCGTTTGGCCTTCGGAAAGGTGCTAATCTCAAACCATTGTTTGCCCTGGCGGAGAGACTAACACTTAGCCAGCCCTCCCCCTAAAAAAAAGATTCCCACGGTACTGTTTATAGCTTTTCTTTGTAGTTTATGAGAATTCTTTCCATCTTTTTTAGCGTGTTGATAAGAAGGGCCGGAGCGAGAAGTGTAAGTGTTGTTGTTTGGCCTTTTACTTATTTATCGTCTATACAATATATGTGTCTGAGAGCAGGGTGACCACAAAAAAGCGTTAAAAATTCATCAATAAACTTAGCAATATGGGATATTTAGACTTTTAATTTTGTACAAATAATTCGTATGAATTACAAGTCAACTTTGAAATGCACTTTCAGTGATAGATTTATTCACATATAGTCTAGGACAGATTTTTTTTTGCAATTTTTTAACAAAAATCAATTCTGTTTTAGTAGTCCCTAATTCTCCTCATTTTTGATTAAAGTTTTTCATCCCTAACAAATTCCTTTTAAAAATATTGTCCTAAATGACATTACTTTTCTCCTCTGTTTAAAGACTGGTCACACTCTATAAAAATCTCTGTGCAAGAAATATAATTCGTTTCTATTTATATTTGCTTTGCTTTTAAAGGTACTTTAAAGCATCCACTGGAAGGAGAAAAGAAAAATAAGCCGCCAAAACAAAGTAGGTATCCTGTTGAATTTGAGGGGTTTTTTTCATTTTGTATTTTTATCTTTATCCTGTAATTCTCCTGTACAAAACAACTTAAAATTATTTTACTTATCCTTCCCGAAAATGTTTTTCCTCCTTAAAAATAAGTCCCCTCAGAATCTGCTTGAAAGAGGAGGTCACAAAAGGAATTGAAAAAGGTAATTTTGTAAATTTACTGATTTTCCCCGCCCCATATGTTTCGGCGCCCCTTGTGTTCCAGAACCTGTTATATTTCGCCATTATCGATTGCTGGTAATTTCGTGATTCGGGAAGCGCGGAATTCTTGTCAAAATTTATAAGCGAATGAAAAATATGATTTCTCCAATGTTTCTTTTTAGTTTGTCTTCCTGAATTACCGTCGACTCAACCATGGTATAATAAATCTACCTTGGATTCCATCCTTATTTATTATTATAACGCAAATGCGAAAAACCCCTACGAAGAAATGAAGAAAGCCAAACCAGAGTTCATCAAAGACATCAATCTTCTTGAAACGCGTTTGCGAGGTTTGGGTTGGTGCAAGAAAGTAGAATATACGGGCTCGTCATATGAAGGGTTGAAGATAAGCGAAGATGGGCTGGAGTTTGATGTTATGTTTGTGATAGACGGAACAGGTTTGGAATTAGTACCCGTTAAAGGGCAGGAAGGTTACACGAGTTTTAAGGCGAGCACGAAAGCCTTGCCTATGTTGCAGAAATCTGCAAATTTTACAGGCTTGTTATCACCGACTAAAGTCAACGCAAAGTTTTTTGGGACTGTGACAAAATGGAAAAATGACGTGGATCCCACTGGGCAGCGCATGAAGTTACGCAATCATGGTCCTGCCACCCAGATGGATGTGTTTAATGGCACAAAAAAGGTTTGGTACAGCGTAGATCTGGTGCCAGCTGTGGAAATAAAAGATGCTGGTTAGTTACGTTCATAAATTTCGTTTTATGAATAGAACGATTTGCTAGATTGTGGCGATTGTGTGAATCTTTAGCACAGAGTCAATGTTTCGTGAACCCTTAGTACAGAGTCGTTATTTCGTGAATCCTTAACATGAGTTGATTTGTGGCCGTTATTTTAAAGAATACGGGCATAAAAAAAAGACGAACAGAATGCGGGTATAAATATTAAAGACATTGATTTGATTTTTGGAATACTTTTTGTTATTCGAGTTAGGAAAATATGCCACAAAACTTTTTGCAAGCCGTACAAACTTTGGTGTTTTGTTTACGTTTAGCACTCGTAATATGCAATGTTACGCTATTAACTGCCAATATTCAGCGTTGAGGTATTTTTTAGTGTCGCGGGGTGGTTATGATGTTCGCTTCGTTATCACGAGGTCTGTGGTTTAATTCACAGTGCGGTCATGTTTGGCAAATGCCATTACCACAGCTACGGACTAACCCATGTCATGTGAGGGTAATTGGGTAGGCAGTCCCTATGTATATATCTAAACATTCAGAACTAAGGACCCACAATAATAACAGTGTTTCAAAAACTGGATTGGCTATCTTGTATAAATAAATAAATAAATTCTTTACTAGGTGAAGTGAAACTATACATACCAAAGCCTTTAAAAAACGTTCAGACAACATGGCGTCGCTCATTCTCGAGAGAAGAGAAACGTATTCTAAAGACCTTGGACCAAGGTAACGGTTGTAGACGAAAAGTGGCCCGTGTAATTAAAGCCATGTTTAAAGGTGAACCTACACTACGCCCTTTCACATCTTACTACATAAAAACCACACTTCTCCTGACAGTACAATCATTCCCAGATATGAGCTGGAAAACAAGTGATGTGACTGAGCGAGTCTTGGATGTTTTGGGGGCAATCGAGTTTTACCTGAAACAAAGATATCTTCCACACTATTTCATCCCATCGATAAACCTGCTCGTAGATATGAAGGAACACGTGAAGTTAAACATGTTGAAACGAGTCAGATCGTTACGACGTTACGAGGACAAGTTTGTCAAAGCCATCGACTTACGCTACAAACTTCGCGGCGAAACAAGTGGTGATGAAATGAAAAACGGGATACATGTAATGTTTGCGATTATTATCTTTTTGAAACCGATTTTGAGCATTTTTTTCAACTTTTAAGATAGAATTTGCTATTTTTATGTTTGGTATACGTTAGGCTTTAGAAATAGTATTGGCGTAAATGCAACATATAACATATAACGTATGCACTTTTAGATTTATTTTAATTTTATTTTACATGCACATGTAGTTTTAGAGTGAGAAAACAACGACTTGAAGAAACGGAACAATACGACGAAATAACGCTGAACGACAAGATAGCGACAATGTGGCGAAACAATAGATACAAAAAAACGACAATATAGGAGTTACACTTATCTAAATTAAAAAACTTTTCAACGTTTTAAGGGAGAATTATTCCCTTTTCATTTATTTGATTTTGAATTTTTCTCTCCATTCCGTTGTTTTGTGATTTAAAAATATATGTGATTTAAAAATATATTTGAATAATAGTCTGACAGTTTAAAAATAGTTGCCAATTTAGTAACACCCCCCGTTCTAAAAAGCTCCCACCCTATAAATCATTTCTAGTGGGGGAGGAGGGATGGGGGGGGGGGTATAATTGAGTATTTACGCGTGTACATTAATTTTACTTATTTAATATCAAAGTTTGAAAAAGAGGGGATTACAAGCAGGGATAAATATATAAGATAACTTTTATTTCCATCGCAAATATTCGCGTAAATTACTAGCTACAGTTATCTGTTATAGTGACGTCTTTTAGTTAATTAAAAGTCACATATAATAATATTTGAAATAGCTTTGTGCGAAAATTAATGTGCCCATGTTTATTTCCTTGCATGGAAATAAATTCGCGCTAAATTGCGCCTTAAGTCCGCTACGCGGAAATACTACAATTTAAAGTTCGTTTCCATTTGTAGTTTTAACGCAAAAAGCTCGTGAGTTTTAAATGTTAGCGCATGCGCACTTGGACATTTTTAAAAGTGCGCACGCGTTAAGAAACAATCTCGTGGGAACGAGCCTTTAAAGTTATGTTGTTTTATGTCTAAAATATTTGTAAATTCATATAATATATAGCTTACTTAGTTTTTAGTTTTAATGATAGGAAACTATAATGGGAATGAATGAATGAATGAATGAATGAATGAATGAATGTTTTTTTCTTAGTTGTTTTTAACTCGAATTAAAGTACGTAAAACAGTAAAAATTATGATTTCTTTGTTTTCAATGGTGTTTTTACTACTTTAGTTTCTATTTAAAGAAAATTTATTTTTGTTATCATGCATGAGGCTAGCTTTTCTTTGGTTGAATCAAACTTTATCTGCGGTAGGAACGACATTTTTGACGAAAAAAATATAACCAATCTAATTGCAGAGTTTGTGGTAAACTTAAGAGAGAGAGAGGGGGGGGGGGGGGGGGGTGCAGAGTAAGTTGCGAAAAATTTAGTCCCAAATTGATTTTGCATTTTTCAAAATTATGTAACTCTTTCTATTATATAGTACTCAAATTTTTCAAAAGCTATTTCCAATTTATTTCTAGAATATGGCAAGCAATCCTGGAATGATGTGTTCCAAATAAACTTTATTACCATTAATTAGATAAAGTTTACCTTTCATGATGTCATGTTTCTTGTCACGTGACTTTAGTTATTTCATTTTATCCTGCAATTTTTATCCTTTTTTTTAGGAAATAGAAAGCAAACATGAGAAAAGTGATCTTTGAGGAAGACTTTTGATGCTATCTGTGAAAAGTCAATCTTGTGAGATGTAAGTATGCTTTTGTTATCAGGAAACAAATGTCATTGCTGAGTTCGAAGAGGAGCGTTGAACGGTAAATTAAAACGAGAGAAATCTGCAAGAGACCGAGAAGTTGTTATGTTCATTCAATGTCATTTAAATTTTTTATGTGTAAATTTCTCTGCTATGAATATATCCACGGATAACTACCCTAGAGTACTAAATGTATTAATAATGAATGTCACCGCGCAGTACAGCATCATTCATGTCTTCACTTCTAGGAGAGAGTAGTGCGGAGGGGACGATTACGCCGGCATCAGGAATTTTTTTTACAAAAAAAGTTTGATTTACTATTGGTAGATCTAACCTTCTTAGAAAACATTTCTTCTTGCAAGTTATTCTCGATTTTTTTTCAGATGGGATTTTTCGCGAGTTATTCTCGATTAACCAAACGTCAAAAAGTGATGATCGGTGCGACAGGGGTTGTGGTCAGTTTCATTGGTCCATATATGACATTATTGTTAACTGACGTGTTTGAAAGAGAGGCTGAGCGAGAAAGAATTCGAAAAGAAAACGTTCGAAAAATGAAAATAGAAAGAATGGAGAAATTGCAAAATCTTCGTGAAAAGGAGTTGTTACCATAACAGTTATAACATGGTATCTGAAGCTGTGTAATCTTCATGGAGCAAAATATATATTTTCAGTAAACGTGATTTTACCATTAAACCATCCTCGTGCAAGAAGTTCAAGTTCTCATGTATTGACCCGTCTTTAATTCTATGGCATACAATGGTTTGTTAAAATTTAGTCGGTAAAAATATCAATGCAACGTTGTTCTAATTCTTTCCTTCAAACTAATTGAAGCTTTAACAGTCAAACTATTTCTAAAACATACTCAACACACTAGTGAAATTAAGTTAAGGTACGTAAAGCCAAAAAAAGAAATGTTCTCTAGTGAATATTTAACTTTAGTCTGCTGTTTTTGAAGCATGCCTCTCGCAAAAAGAAAAAGGCGAACAGAAATTTTGTAGACACGAGTCAATAAATATCAGAGATTTCTTTTGTAAAAACGGAATAGCTTAGTGAAAGTACATAAACACATTTCAAGCTTAACTTACTGAATAACTTACTGAATAACTTACTGAATAACTTACTGCATTCCATAAACATAAACCTAGGAGGATAAACATAACTTTGAACTATGACTAGATCTTTTTTTTCTGGAACGATATTACGAATAAATTTCATAACCAAAGCTAAATAGCATTTGAACTATGACTAGATCTTTTTTTTCTGGAACGATATTACGAATAAATTTCATAACCAAAGCTAAATAGCATTTCAAAAGTCATATATTTGCGTCTGTTAAATAACTTACGATAAAATAAATGTTATTTTTCACGTTCTTTTTTTGATAAATGTTTTGTTTATCAACCACGCCTTTTCCATCGCCAAAACGCCGCCATTTTTTATATTTGTGCCTTGATTATCTGCCTCTTCGTGGTCGCATGTGCTTTAATTAATCACCACCTTACATTTTACTTTTAATATTGTGCGTTCAGCCATTCATTACGAGGAAGAAAGGGTAAGGCAAAATTTTGCTGCCTAAACCAAACGCCCATTGGTGATATTCAAGGATTTTTATGCTTAAGGCATGACGTAAAGACTGCCGAAATTTAAATTCACATATTTAGTGCTAGGCATATCATCAGAAGTAAAATGGCAACTGAAAATTTTTCGCAAAATTAATAAGAACTCGCCAATTTCATAAATTAAATTAAATTATTCCTTGACTGACGACAAATACAAAACAAAGAAAATACAAAAGTCGTATCTTCAATATAAATAAACTGAATTTACATCTTTTCATACATCTTAAAGTTGCTAAATTACAAGCTTCCTATCGATTTTCAGGTCCCAGGACTTCATTAACAGAGGCTATAGTCCGGGAAATATAGGGAATGAATCTGCTACCCGTGTTTTCGAGATTATTGAAATTAAAAATAACAAAAAATTTTAGCACCTTATCTTTTTGCGAATGCCATGATTTCGCGAAGACTTATTTTAGCGGAAAAATACCACGTGGATTTTACACGAAGATAAATTTCGCGAAATTTTATGTATAGTAGTATGATCTAGTGAAACGAGAAATCGCGAAAGTCGCGAAAATTATCTTGCGAAGAAATAATTTCATAATAGTGATATCTTCTCTTGATTTCGAAGTTCATCCAGTTTTAAGTGATGATTTTAAATATCTTTGTTATAAATAATTTATAGTGCGGTACATCAAAGAAAATAAACTCAGAAAAGGTGTGAGCTGAAACGAAGATTGTATTACGGAAGATTAATTAATGGTCCCGATATTTCGAGCTATAAGAGCTCTGTGAACTGATGAGTTCAGTAGTTAGTCTCAAAAAACGTCTCATAGGCGCAGGTGTTCCGGCCAGTCGAACAACAAGCTAAACCCAGTCCCAGCTAAGTTTTATCGCAAAAAAAATTTTACTAACAATATGGAAAAAATAAATATATACAAAAAATAAAATAAAAAAATAAACTTATATAAATTGTTCTGATTTAGAAAATAGAAATTGAGAATTTGAAAAATATCTATTATACGTCGACAGTGTAAACGAAGCTAACATTTTCTATGTTTAAACTACCGCTAGACAAAGGTTTGAGTTACACTAATAAATATATACGA
This sequence comes from Hydractinia echinata, assembly GCA_030067915.1. Lineage (NCBI taxonomy): Eukaryota > Metazoa > Cnidaria > Hydrozoa > Anthoathecata > Hydractiniidae > Hydractinia > Hydractinia echinata. Next base: position 4,765,611 of record JASGCC010000005.1, read on the forward strand.
TACACGGCAAAATACCTTATCGGGAAAATTAATAGTCTCGGAAAAATTTAGTCGCCACTGCATATAATCAGTCGCTTACCCTGGCTAGGGTTGGGCTTCAGGTAAAAATTACCTTTCCCTCTTCTGTAGTTACCAAAATTCGTAAGTTACAAGTAAACTAGCCGGTTGACTAAGTCGGAGGGAAATTTTTGTCCAGGGTACCTTTTGTAACCGACACTTAAAATTAGTCAATTTCCCCAAGGTTTTTTTCCCGATGAGGTAATGTTTTAAAAATTTAGTTTACGAGACAAAATGACATTATATACGCAGGTAATTTTTCGGAATTGTAAAAACGTGAAAATGACACACACACAATCTTACGGCAACAAAAACCACTGATATATAAAGAAAGATACAGGTTTAAACGTTTGCCTACATAAAATTTCCACTTTTCCTAATGCAGCTGAAAGTAGAGAAAGAAAGGCAGGACTGTAATGTATTCTGGGATATGTTATTAATGCTTTGCGAGATGGCTACGTTATTGATGCTTTGCACTAAGTTGGTATTCATGAACACAATATGAATTTCATTACTGCGGTCGTAGCTAAATTGTCGTTATCGTCAATTTTTGAATAACACATTGTTGCTTACATCAGCAAATTTTGTCTTCGTCACAACCAACTCAGTGAGTGGAGTGGATAGATCAGGTACGCGACTCCATCTGAACGAACCCCAAACTCATCCTCTGCGGTGGAAACCGTTAGATATTGTAACAACTATAGGGTCATAGCTGAAAAAACACCCTCCTTCCCAGTGCATATCACATCGATCCAAATACTCATAGCTACAGGCGAAGAAGCGGATAACACATACGTCCTCTGTGGAGTGCGCACACAAAATGTCGTTTTAGGATTTGGACTTCTTTTAATACTCGAATCCACGTATACTTCTTGGATGGATTGGAAATATAAAATCCCTTTTGATTTCGTTTTCCGTTCGTCTTGATAATAACATAGCGCTCTCAGTTTGCGGTCGAACACAAACCATCTTTTTTTCCAGGAAATTTTCAGTTTAGATTTGCCCATTTTTAAAAGGTAGCCTCGGCACGAGTATCTATTTATTCTCACGCTTGGACAGTTTTCGACCACGTGACCTGCAGCTTGGATATTGTGAAGCAAGTTGATTTCTTCCGAGTTTCCGGACGAATGACCGGACCGAAGTGATAGGGTCTAAAAAGAATAAAAAAAGCTCGTTCTGAAGCAACGTTTATATATAGCAACTTTGCAACGTGGATAAGTCGCATCATATATATCTATATATATATGATGCGACTTATCCACGTACTCAGCATGAGACATTCATTCCCCTTCATAGGCACATTAATTTCTATGTTTTGAGTTACGACAACGTAACTTGTATTACGCAAAAGTAGGTTTTAAACCTGTTCCGTAAAGTACTCCGCAGGCTTAAATCCTACTATAGTATCGCGAGTATGAAAAAGTTCAAGCTACCGAAAAAATGGTAGCCCCAGTTTCCTTAAACAATTCCTAAGAAGTTTCATCAAATCTAACATAAATAGCACGCGGCAAAATATACAGATTGAATTTATTACATTTTTACTTACATAGGAAGGAACTCTTCGTTTTAGCGTTCCATTGTTACCGGTACTGAGCGTGCCATTACTTCTTGTATCGTGCGGTTTTTTCTTCTCTTCGTTTATCAAACGGTTCCGCGATTCTTCTTCGTGTAACCTGTTCACGAAATGAAATAAATATGATTCTAAGTTGCTCAGATTTATAACGTAATAAGAAACAGTCGAAATTACACCAGTCTTAAGAGGGCTGTGGTACGGCACATTCTAAAAACCGCGAAAATAAAATTGTCGTGCCATAGACCACACAAGTCCAAAAATTAAATTGCAGGACATTTTTGTCATTTTTTTAAGTCAAACAAAAAAATGAAGGAAAATTCAGAATAAATGGCTTTTCCAGGAGTTTTTAGAGCAGTATTAAGTTTAAGATTTGATCCCATCAAGTATTCAACTGTTTCTTTAATTTCCAGAGCAATCCAGGACTTTTTTTTAAATTTTGCAAGATCTTAGGATTTCCTCCCGGTTAAAATGCTAATTCCTCAACTTTCTATGGCATACTACAAAGAACTGACGGAAAAAGGATAATTTAGTCCCAAAAAAGCTTTTTCTGCTAAGCTACAAAAATGAAAGGTTGTGACAACACCGCATTGCTTACCTTCTTTCGATCTCCATCCTTTTCGATCTCTCCTCCGCAAAGCTTTTTTCTAACGTGGTCAAACGCTCTTTTTCTTCGTTCAACGTTTGCTCTAGTATGTGTTCGTTGTTTTTTTCATTCTGCAACATTCTTTCGAGCTCTTCTCTTCGCTCTCTCTCCTTGTGAAGTTCAGCAAGCTCCTTCTCGCGTTGCTAAAAACAAAATAAGGGAAATTCACTGCAAATGCTGCAACAATAAAAAAGTTTAGGATACACAGAAAACTCACCACCAACAGAACTTTGATGAGAAAAAGCGGACGAAGAGGCATTATGCCTGAGCAGAGAGATAATGCTGGAGATCGAAGGTATTTCAGCAAGAAACTAAGCTAGGCAATATAAATGCCTTTCTAAACATCACAAGGAGCCTCCCCACCTGCGATTTCCATTAGAATAGTTTTATTTATTACACATTATTTTTATTTTCCTTTATTTTTATTATTATTACACATTTTTTCTCTCTCGTTTTTGTTTTAATAGTAAGTATAAGATAAATTATTAAGGGATGATGAATAAATAACACGCATTAGTAGATGTTTACATGAGATCACAACAAAACAACATCGACATGAAGCTTGTCTTCACGTGGTATGCTTTCAATGCGTGTAGAAAGCTATGGCGACGCCAACACCAACGCAAAAACAATCAAAGCAGAATCAAAAAAAAAATTTCCCTTGAGTGGGGTTCGACTAGTTATTGGTTAATCGAGCAAAAATAACGGTATCGTAAATACTCGATTAAGCCACCGAAAATGATTTTGGATGTTTTTAAAGTTCCCTATATATGCGGGGATCAAGGACTACATAGAATAAATTGGTTATTTAGGCTAATTTATAGATTATTTATAATTTTTAGGAATACAAGATGCGTTGAAATTCTTTTTTCAACGTCTTCTTTGTTAAGAGCACATTTTACCAGTTTTAGCATCACTCTTCTTTTCACTTAATATCTCCGATCGTTGTGGTCTATTGTTTTGTTGATATTTTTTCGCCTGTGCATATGCGTGCGCATATCTATTGTTCTCAATGCAAAATCAAAAAATGACGTCACGCTAACTGATCTATAAATAGGCCCTTTTAAGGCTTCATTCAGAATTATTAACATCACAAATCAAGGAGTGTTGGAAGAAGAAAGCTTAACCGAGTATTTACAGTAAATATTGATGAAGACATTTTCAAATTTTACTATTTTCAATCATTAAGGTAAAACTAGGAAAAACAAATCCATTTCAAACACTGAATAAGTTGGTGTAAATTAGTATATATTACTTACTATGTAAAACCAACTTTAAATAAACAAATAAATAAGTAAAAAAAAAAATAACTGATGACATGTTATGAATGATGGCTGACATATGTTATGAAGCGGTACCCACCGAATTTGAAAACATATACACAAAACAAGCTTTCTTCTCGCCACATTGTTCCATTGATTAAACAAAGTTATATTTTGTAACGAATAAGGCGATCTGATTGGTTGAGAAGGCAAAGGCGACGTTCCAATTTCGTTCGTTATCATTTTGCCTTTTTTTCAAAGTTCACATTAGTAAACGTTTTAGGTGAAGACTTTTATTTTCTAATAACTTCTTGTTTTTCTGTTTAAGTTGCTATGGAAACATGAAACTGAAAAGGGTACTTAGTGATAAATTCTTTTGCGCAAGCTATTTGCGTGCATGAACACGATATAATCAAGTTTAACGATCTCTTATCGGTTGATTATCGTTTAAAAAATCAAAAGAGTAGACCTTTACGCGTAGATAGAAAAAATATTTTGTATTTTAATTCTGATAATTTTAAATTGCTACCTTAGTTCCCACTCTCTATCCCACTACTAAAAGAAGATTTGGTTTTATGTGTGCCCGACACAATAACAGTAGCACTTTATCAGTTAAAAATGTTCCGGACTAAATATTGTCGGTCAAAATTTTCGTCGCCCTTGAAAAATCGTCATTTTTATCCAACAAGGTTTCTTTTTTTTTCTAGAAATTTGTTTTGCTTTTTCTCTAGTTAAAACTAAAACTGGAACAACTTAAAATCAATCCAGATTTAAAGCAAGCTAAATTTATAATACGAATGCGCCATTTTATCTTCTTTTAAAACTTTTTCCTCTCTCCAAAACTGAATGAAGCGACTTGAGAAAATATTTTTTTCTTCTACTTGAAAATTCATATATATACACCTTGTTAACACCAATTTCCGTGCAGTTACCCAAACCAATTTTTTATCAAAATTATTTCCCAAATATATAATAAAAATTAAATAAAACTTTTGAATGAAAAAAAGAGAGAGCGATTTAATATATTTTTGGGAAATATCAATTATTTAAAAAGTAGCTAGTTCCGACATTTGGTTTTACCTTGAAATAGATATTACAAATAAAAATCGATCAATTGTGAAAGATTGCTGAAGCATTGTTGTAAATTGGTATCGTACATGTAAAATCCTGTATTTATGATATTGTCGTCGAAAAACCTGTGATTTATGATTATAAAAGATTATATCTACTTAAAAGAAAAAAACTTTCTTTAATTCGCGATTTTGGGCTTAAATCGCGAAAGCGAAATATTTTAAAAGGGCTTAATCGAGAAAATGTATTCCCACAAAATATACTAAAATATTCGCGAAAGCTAATTCTCGCGACTTTTTATTTATTCTGAAATTTTTTTTCTAAGATAAAAAAAATTCCTTAATATCACTTCCATCCTTGTTGTTTAAGGTTTTGTGTAATAATTGTTAACTGAATCAAAAATTTTATGGTCACTTTACAGGCTATTTCAGGACCTCCTTGAACATATATAATAATCAACACATATGCCTATCACGAAGGTTAATTCTCGCAAAAGATTTTAAAAGGTGCCAATCGCGAAAGATATTTCCCTTAATTTCGTTATTTTTTAACTCGTGAAAGTTTCTTCCTAAAGCAACATACTTAAAAAGAAATCTGTATTTATGATTGTTTTGAATCTTGCCTAAAATACCTGATTCTTAGATATGAAAAAGACAAAACTTGGTACATAAGTTGTTTTCCGTAAATTTCCTGCAATACCTTGGGCAATTCTCCTAAACAAAATTTCCCAAAAAACAAAAAGAAAAAAACATTAAAACTCAGGGTTTTAGACAAAATATAAACGCGGTCTTAATGTTAGTTCTAAAGCTCCTGCGCAGGTTGCTCAACCAGCTGAAACAGCTGAAGTCATCTGTGGGCGATGTACACACAACAAATCCCTCACAAATACGGAGTAATATTAAAATTGAAAGTTTTAGACAAATTATAAATGCTTTTCATTATTGTGACCTGCAGAATTATTAATTGTTGTTATTATTGTTGTTGCAAATCATAAAAAAAACAGGCAAAATATAGTTGCAGCTGTTTCTGATCCTTAAAAACAAAATATAATTTCGAGCAGTAAAGATTTCTCTGTGCAAATGCAAAAAGTTAAATAAGGTATTATAATCATTTGACGAAGCATAAGTGAACCTGCACATTAGCTTCGCAAGTGCTGGAAAGATGATGGATCGATTGAATAGCTGTCACATCTATATTACAATAATCTTTAGCTGTCTGTGGGGCAATATAAAATCGAAAACGTGTTATAATAACCTCCTTTCAAGTAAATTTCGTTACCTCATGTCCACAGGCGAGCAAAGATGTACCAAACAGTGTAGTGCGGAAAATAAGTACGACGAGCAATCCTCCGTGGAAATTTTCAGTTCTAATAAAATCCTTTTCTTGACTGTTCCAGACCAAACGTAGGAAAAAAAACATTTCCAATACATTTCCTAACAATTCTTGTTAGATATAGTTTTTCCTTTGACTTTTCCATACGTCACGAAACCTGTTGTTTAATTTATATGCTTTTCTTTTACAAGAACCAGCAAAAGCTGACCTGATGATGGCTGTTTTTATTTGAGCCTTTCTCAGCCTTATTTGTTCTTATTTAATTTCTGGACTTAATTTCAAAATTCAGCCTAATTCTGTTCTTATTTATGGATTTTTTCCCTCTAATTTCTTTAAAATTTAAGTGTTGCTTTTGTTGCTTGTGTGTTTATCAACCATCAAGTCAGAGAAATGAAACGACAGATTATTAGAAGACATTTTATTTCATGGAATAAAGCTGTTCTTATTTTTCGGCAAAATCTGAGGCTCGTATTATAAATATGTTGTTATAAAGAAAGTGTGTGCAGAGATTTAGGTTACACCAAAACACGACCCAAAAACACAAACTTTAAGCTTAAGATTACCAACCTTTAATAATTCTTCATGTCGCTTCATTTTTTCAGTTTCCTCCTGAATCTTCCTCCTTTCCTCCTCGGCTTTCATTTCCTGTTCTCGTTTAAGTTTCTCAAGCAATTCTTTTTTCGTTTCGATCTCTTTCTCTTCTGTTTCGCGTCGCTCAACTTCGCGCTTCTTTTCCTGCCACTCAAACTCCGCTTTCTCTGCCGCCTGCTTCTTCAGCTCGCTTAAACGATGTCTTTCCTCTTCGATCTAAATAGATTTTTTCCGCTATAGAGAGCAACAATTTCGCGACTCTTTTTACAACTATACAAACACGAAGCAGATTATTAAACGGATCAGGCAGTGTTTTTGTTCTCTGCTGTCTGTGGAGAGAAAACTTTCTCGCTACACAGAACAAGTGATGAGAATATACGAAAGTTATGAGAAAGAGACAATAAAAACTTCAAGTGTTGTCAACCGTAATAAACATTCACTCGATAAGAACGCTCACATGTTCCCAACACAAAATAAACAAAACAATAAATATACGTAAACAAAAAAGGACGGAGAGTAATACTGCTCTCTTGCGTGGGGGGTGCTTACCTTTTGCCGAAAGCGAATTTTATCTAATCGCAATCCTTTGTACGGGAAAACCTCGTTTGCTTCTTCCCCTCGCTCCTCACCAGTCCCCATGACCCTGTCTTGTTTATAAGTCATTGTACAAGTTAGAATTTTGTATTTCTTTATTTACTTAATAACTTATAACTATTGACGTCAATCAAAAAGTACATCAACACGTGACAATGAAAATAATAAAGAACTACACGTCCATTTCTGCTTTCGACGAACACTTAAGGGATCTGATGCATCTTAAACTGCCTTCATATTTATTACCAACCCTAGTTCGTAATGGCTCTTGTAATACTTCTCACCAAGCCTAGTTCATACACGCTCCGGTATTATTTCTCACCATCCCTATTTCGTGCATGCTGTGTTTTCAAGGGTCTGAATTTGCTTGTTTGTTTCGTCACCAACAAACCTCGCCCTCTATTGCGTAAATCAACGCCCTAGCAACAAGGTTTATAAAGCTACTAACTGGGATCAAAGCGTTGCTAAGGAAACTTACATATATAAATAATCTTAATCCCAGATTATTCGTCGTATTAGCATTTCACAAAAGAATTCAAACTATTTTTATCTCGTTTAACTGCACACTGCATCACATAAACACGGCACCGACAAATTCCATATATAGTAAAGAAATATCAGAGCATCTGATGAGGAGTGCATCATAGGATAAAAATTTAAAACAAAGAAGAAATCAAATACACGAGAAAACTCCCGATACAAGGAACACGTCAAAATTTGTACGAACTTAAAACTATAGTTCGACGTCTACAATATGAGGTTTATCCAGACGGAAGTTGGTTTTATCCCAGACCGGAAAGTGTGACACCGTAACCACAGGATCTAACAGTGGATATTTAACAGCGGGACATTTAACAAAAAGTTAATGTGGAGAAACAAGACAACGCCTTCTTCATTACAAAAATTATGATCAACAATTAGTCACATATATCGACCATCAATTTCAAAATAATCGCAATTTTATCTCAATTTCGTTCTCCGCCTTGTCACCATGGAGATAACTCAAGTTTTTATTATTATTATTTTATTATTCATTCATTGGTGTTTCTTGCCCCTTCTAAAACTTCTAGCCTCAACCTCATCTTTAACGGCTATTTTTATTTTTAATGTTTTTACAAAAAACACGTACGAAAACCAAAAAGGCAAAAAGAAAAAAACACATAAATGCCTAGACCAAACAGTAAGTGTCTCTAAGTGACTCAAATACTTTGGGACATAAAGATACCAACATGAAAAAAAGAGAAAGGAGAATAAGAATAAGAATAAAAAAAACTATAGTCACAAACACGAAATAGTGTTATCGAAGAAACGGGTAAACCCCCGCAGACACTACATTTCTTCTTAGTCAACAAAAAATGCTGAAATAATATAAACACCCAAACAAACAAACAAAACGATTTTCCTGATTAGCAAAAAATCCGAAGCAAGTTCCAACAACAAACAAAAATCCATCTCTGACCCATCAACAAGGAAAATATAAACTTCGAAAAAATGTCATCAGCTGCCTATCTCTCCTCACAACGCAGCTTGCAAATAAATTCCAGCACCTAATTCTTGCCTCGATTAGCACATCACGCATATTATTATAATAAAAAAGATTAGCATTTCAAATAAGTTAATTGGAAAGAATTGTGAGCGCATACCTCTATAAATAAAAAGACCTTTTGTCTTGATTAATCATTTCAAAGAGGTGGCGACACGGTCCAGTGAATAAAAGGATTGTAAGGCATTTCCCCTGCATAGAACCTTTTTTGACAAAACATGCAAACAAATAGAAGTATTTGCACCCTGCGTTAACTGAGCAACAATGCGCACGATTATCACGCAGAAGAGGGGATAGGAATGGGAATGGGAACGAAGTTCGTATAAAAACGAAAATGCGGGTAATTTAACCCAGTATAAACGGCCCAAAATAAATTTACCTCACAGTGCGCATACGCGATGGCCTATTAGTGACGTCATCGCGTGTCATATAGGTAGTAACCAGGGAATTATCTATAAACACCTTCGTACCCAGGCCTATTACTACTGAATGTATGGTCTCACCTGCTTACGTTCCTCGTCTAAAGTCAACTTCAATTTGTCGTACTCAATAGTTAACATTTTAGACGTCCTGTTGTCTTTTCTCCCCTCGTAAACGTATGTAACACTATGCAAAGAAGTTTTGTTTTCCGCTGTATTCGTCTTTTTGTCCACTTCGTTTTCAGACGAACCCCGGGTGAATTTTCTCGGTATGCGAAAGGAACGGTTAATAACGGGCAGTGTTATTTTACCTCCAGACTTCGTAACTACACGTTTTCGAGCATTTTTTAACGACTTTCTGAATCCTTTGATACCCTTTGAAAAAATTGAACCTTCATTTTCTGGTATGTCGGGTAACTCGGTTCGTTGCGACGGATTCGTATACCTCCATGGCTGAACTCTACCGACAGGTCGAGATGTGCCAGATTGGCTCGTAAACGAAATTTCATCAGTGGAACCTACACTGCCGCCTGATAACTGTCTATCAATGTTTCCTTCCGCACTTGTCGGTGGAAATACATCCACTTCTGCGATGTCCTCTATGCTTCGTGTGGGAGACTGTGACGTAGAAAGAAGAGTTTCTAGCTCTCCGATCTGAGAGTCCAGTACGGCGCCAATCTCTTTTATCTTGTACGAATCTTTAGGCGGAATTGCCGGTGCACTCTCCTTCGTTGATGGTTTATACAATGACAAAGAGTAGGTCCTAATGGAATCTTTATATCTATCTAACTGTGGTTCACTTTTATGAAATGGGAAATTTGGAAAGGAAGAATCAACAACGTCTACGTCGTCCAAGAGAAAAGGTATTTGGTTGTCTAAATAGAAACTCGAACCCTTTGATACAACGCCGCTATATTTCGTTTTTTCGCGAGCAATGAATTTATCAAAGTCCTCTTGCGATATAACGACGTTGTTCTGTTCGTCGATACGAGCATTTAAAGCATCGTGTAAATCGTAACTAGGTTCGGTAATATCATTTAACGACATAAATGTTTTTACAATCTTCGTTTTTTCGCGATCATGATGCTGTAACGACCGTTTAGGCTTTTTAGGCTTCGACCGAACGCCGTTCGACGAAACATCGAGAGTAGTACCATCTGATTCGGCAAGTTTCGAGTATAACTTTCCATTTTCGTACAGACTATCCGAACTTGCGGCTATTTGCGGCGAAACAAACGTCGAAACGTCGTTAACTTCATTTAACTCAGTTTTCATCGTTTCAACATCACCTGCTGAACTTAACCTCAATCTGTTGTTTCCGTTTAAGTCTTGTTTAACCATACTTTTTACAGTGTAACTTCGCTGTGGAGTTGACTGAGCGAGGTATGTAAAACACTCGTTTGTAATTAAGTTTAATTCACTTTTAATCGTAGGTTGAACTATAAAACTATTGTCTTGGTTTTCAACTTCCTTTACATCAAACTGATCAGGACTCAAAATGGCGGATGTTTTTACATTTGTCTTAGTATGAATGTCCAGCGAATGTACCAGTTTCTCATCAATAGGAACAACATCATCTTCTGCGCCCATCAAATCATCTAAACTTCTTGATAATCTCTTTTCTTGAATAAAATACACCGAGCAATCTTTTGTAGATGATTCGTCAAACGACGTTTTTCGGTTTGTTTTCGTCGTAATACGAATCGATGTACTGACCACATCATTCATGTTCAATTGTCAATTAAACTATTTACGTAACAATAACAAGTCAATTTATGTGTACGCCAAGTTCAACACGCATAGAAAATTCCTAATTAACTTGTTTTAGACGAGCTTTTATAATTATGCGTATAATTGCCAACACTATATAATGGAAAAAGTTGTTGAGGACAAAAATACATTTTGAGACATATTATAACATCATTTTGGTATAAATATCGGGCGGTTTCCACATGCTATGAACACGTGACTAGATAGTTTCAAGCTTGGCAACTGAAACGGGATGGTTTCCACAACCTACCATACTTATTATATTACCCGACAGATCTTTCACAGCTAACAAACAGATAATATAAAACAGTGTAGCCTGGCCCTTATAATTGTTTTGCATTGGTGAATAACAAGTGTAGAAAAAGAATAATCAAATAGTTTCAGGAAAGGTTAAATAGAAGAAAAATACCACTATGATTCAATCACAAGAAAAGTAAAACAATTCCTTCCTTAAATAAACAGTTTTTTTCAACTTAACCTTCGCGTGACAAACTGCTTTTTCTGACTATGTAGATTTCATTAACCTCGTTTTAAAAACATCTGTTCTAATATTTATAAACGAGGTCAGACCTACGACCAATCAAATTTGTTAATTATTTTAACAAACATCAAATCATACAACAGTCTTCTTCTCACACTAAAAAACGCAACTCGACCACATCTTGTACAAAACAACTCTTCAAGACAAACAGACTTCAGAGCACATATATTATGATGTAAACAACGAATTCCAAGTCTTAACACTTCTCATACGTATCTTGCAATCATATCAACTCTATAATCCCACATCAATACACTCATTGATTAATTTCATATTGCATATGCACGCTTTTAAGCTGACCGAACAACAAAGGTTAATTATGGAAGTCAACTCTCAAAAAACACATGCACATAAGGTATGCCCTCCCTCGACTGAAAACTTATAACAATCAACGATTTGGACAAAAACACAGATTAGACGCTTCAAAAATGGCGGATTACAGAACCAAACATGGCGGATTACAGAACCTATTTCATGGATGGTGAGAATGTAGACTGATTGAGCGAGGCGAGGATTTCGTAAAAAAGGCTTTACACCATTACTGCACAAGTCTCATGTGAATTATACACGAAATGAAGTTCTTGTTACTATGGTAACAATATTAAACAAAGTGATAGAAGATGTTAACTGAAGGAAGAGTAATCCGGATAATGAAAAAACAAATTTGAAGTTTGTTGTTTCGTTGAACAAGCTTGAAACACAAACAAAAAGTTAGTAAACCCGTTCAAAGAATAGCTTATTAGGAGATATAGAATCGAAATATTAAATCTGATTACCTACGACTTTTATGTTCACTGAGGCCTTGTTATATGTGACGGATGAATGACGGCAGCTTTAATGGTTGTCATAATATTCGGCCCAAAAATTATAATAATTTTGCGCCAATTTTTCATTAAAAAGTTACTTAAAAAATCTCCGGATTTACACGTGATAGAGGTACACAATGATAATTTTTAAAAAATATAAACAAAAACATTTAAATTTTTGCGTCAGTGAGAAAACCCTAAACCAGGCCGCTGATTTTCAGCAAGTTTTTGGAGTGTTTTTCCTTTCACTGCAAACTCCTTGCGGTAGAGAGATCACCATGACGACGAAACAACAACAAAACCGCCATTCGCGAAATAAGCGGCGTAACAAAAAGTAAATATTTTAGTTTGTTGTAGGATGTTGTCTCTGTTGGCTATTACGCCAAAACTTCCTACTTGCTTCGAATTAATTCTTCCTGCTATTACAAGAGGGTGGTTACAGGTCGAGCTACCTTACATCTTCATTTGCGATAATTCAATTCTTTTTGCTCGTGCTTGAGTTTTCATACTTGTCGTTACAATTACATTAATATCAATATATTACTCAAATAATGTATCGACACTGCGAAGTCAACATAGAATTTTCAGCTTAATTCATGAAAGGTGAGATTTTCATAAAAAGCACGGTTAAGTGCGGACTGAGAATTATAAATTCTCGCTTGTTGCCATGAAAAATGATCCATTTTATAATTCGCACAAACGACACCTACGAGTGTAACGAGCAGAAATAAAAAAGAAATTATTACAAAAATATTGGTTTCTTACCTGTTGCATTTTAATTTCAGTCGTGTGTTTTCTGACCAACAAATTTGGATCAAAATCTGAGGTGAACATCTTGGATTGACCAACCGGCGATGAAGGTGATGATGACTGACTTAAAGAAGAGAATTCCTCCTTCATTTTTGCAATCTCCTCTTCTTTCTCCTTTTGAAAAGTGATCCTTAGTTCTTCTTTTTCGTTTTCAAGCTTCTTCACAAAGTCTTTATATTCGTCTTCAAGCTTAACCAGCTTCTCTCGCTCTTCTCGTAGTTGTCGCTGCTCTTCTTCGCGTTTGATTTGCATTTTTCTTCGCTCGTCTTCTGCTTGCTTCAACGCCAGTTCTTGCTGTTTCTTCAACTCGGACACGTACCTTTCGTTCGCTTCAAATCTTTTCTTCTCATCTTCTTTCTCTCGTTCCACTTGATGTCGTATTAACTGAGTTTCATACTCCATTTGTCTTGCTGATTCAAACTGTCTTTGTTCTAACTCTTCCAGCATGAGCTGTTCGGTTTCGATATATTCCAGTTCGAGTTTTCTCTCGCGCTCGAGCTTTTCTTGTTGTGACACCATATCTTGTTGAAGCTCTTCCAACGCACGTTTATGTTCTTCTTCGAGGTCCAACAAACGCATTTTTTCTCGTTCAATGTTTTCGCGCTCTTTTTCTTGATCGTCTACGGCCTTTTGTAAAACGCGCATGCGCTCGTTCTCAGCCTCTTGAAGAGCTTCTCGTTCTTTTTCCAGTTTTTGTTGTTCGGTTTCCTTCGCAGACATTAATTTTGAACGTTCAAGTTCGATCAATTTAATGGCTTCAGTTTGTTGCTCATCCAGAGCTTGTAATCTTTCTTTTTCTTTTTCGATCTTCATTAGCTCGACTTCTCTTTCTTTTTGCAACCTGTCAAATAAAAAAAACATTCATAATAAAAAAAAGTTCAGATAACTGACTTTAAAAGTAAATAATGGCATTTTTCTTGTTCGTTGCGGTTTTTCCGACAGCCATCAAATCAGCTTTTAATTTAGCCAAACAAAACATGACGTCAGCAAATTTTACAAATGAAACCGGATGTTAAAAAAGCTCTACCGTGGATTTAAACTCAACATTCCTCTGTATATTTCTAATAAAATAATTTGTCTGCAACAAAATTTTTATTTTAAAAACTTCAGTACCAATAATGGTAACGAAAACAGCGTATAGTATCTTATATTAGAATTTTTTCTGGCCACAGCGCTAATAATAACGTAGCTTTGGAAGTTGACATCATCGTTCGCAGACATTATTTAACAGCCAATTAAATTTCAAATACGCTGCCATCTTTCGTGGAAGAATCAGCATGCTAATCACCGACGTCCAAATACTGATAGCTGCGGTCAATAACGCCATAACAGAAAGTAGCATTTAGCTTTTTGCTATACTTTAGCTTTAAATGCCTCGATTAATACATATTATCTTAGCGTGTCAAAATTTTGGTTCACCAACACAAATTAATTCTTTGTTGAATAATTTTCGAATAATTTTTTTGGACTTCGATTTGATTTCTCTTCTCAACAGGGTATTTGCAGATAATAAGTAACCCACCGTTAAAAAGCCTATTGACGCCTTTCTCATTCGGTATACACAACACCGCGTTCCTCTTACGTAAAAGCCTACATTAATGTTTAAAATGTGAAGCAATGGGGTACAACATCTCCGAGAGAGGAATTGGATAGACACTTCGAAAGAGAAACCCTGTTGCGGAAAGTATAAGTCTACTAAAGTAAACAAAATATTTTTAACTCAGACCTTGCAATCTGGTCGGATAGATTTCTCTCAAGTTCTTTGTGTTGTTTTTCCATGTTTTCCAAATGAACTTTTTCGATGTCGAGTTCATCGCGTTGTTTTTGAAACTGATCATGGTACTCTAGATCGTCAGTCAGGAGGTCGAGCTCAAGCAAAGCAAGTCGCTGTTTGTCTGATTCCAACTCCATTGCCTTCGATATAATGTTGCGCGGCCCTCCACCACTGTTGTTATTTAACGATTTCTCCAACGCTTCGAACTCTTGTAAATCCAATGAGGCCTGCTCTGAAAGAATTCTATCTCGCTCACTCTTTCGTTGTTCTTCTTTTTCTTCTCTTTCTTTCCCAGCTTTAGAGGCAGCCACTTCTATTTCTTTTTCTTTCGCTTGTATTTTCTCTTTTTCAATTTGCAGTCTCCTAACCTCCTGTTTATGCAGTTTCAACTCCTCGATTTGGATCGACACATTCCGATCGAATTGATTGGCCACATTTTCTTGCTGTTGTTGTAAGATCTGAAGTTTCGTCTTTTCATGTTCGAGTTGATCTTTCTCGAATTCGAGTCGTTCGAGCGCTTGCATATATTGTTGCTCCATCGCTAATAAGCGTTTGTTTTCAGCACGTAAAGTCTCCTTCTCCTGTGTTTCTTTTCGCCGTTGTTCAATGGCTAGTTGAATATCTTAAAAAGAAGAAGAAGAATTTAATTAAAATAACTACGTCTTTAGAAGTCTTCAGAGGTAGTTTGAAGAAAACTCGGAGGCATCACGCTTTAATTGAAACTGACACAATTCGAACTACCCACTTCACGCTTCGCTTCTTCCACAGTTATACAGGACCAATCATGACGCGTATATAAATATACACAATACTTTGAAATTGACCTGAAGTATACTAATAGAAAACGTGTCGTCTTATCCACCAGAAAGAAAATTAAAACAAACAAAAAAGAGCATTTCTAAAGTTATTTCTTAACAGATGTCGCAACGTAAAAAAACATACGTTTATCCTCTGTTCGCATGTTCTTGCAAGACTTACGATTTTATCATTAACTGAAGTGAACATAAACAAAAAGCCCACGGATTACAAAATAAAAATCGATCAAAAACTCAAAGAAATTACTTAACGACCCTTAATAAGTTTATTAAGTCGGTATCCTGTCAGTCATCAAAGCCTAATTAATTACAAGATCAACCATCATAAAAAAAACAGGCTCAGAGGTAAAATTTATTGATAGTAGCTATAAGCAGGCGTGTAGTTTGTAGTTAGGCGAAAACATTACAGCCATGTTGAATTTTTGTCGCCAGGCAACTAATTATGCCGCCTAAAATCATAATGGCACAACTCCTGCGAATGTTAATTTTTTTTATAAATACACTGAACCACAAGAGTCTTTTAATTTTTGCATTTTACAGCCTAAAAATGTTTCTAAAACATTGCTGGAATTACCCAAATAACCATACAGTTCTTTGTTTTTATTAATGTTTTTAGGTTCAAATCCAATTAAAACTTCCAATGTTTTTCACCCATTCAAAACTGTTGACCCATGCATAGCTCTGTTCTCATATGGTTTTTATTTAGAAACGTGTAATGATAGACTGGTTTTTGTAGTGTTACAGTAACCCAGGATGTTTTGTATTTTACGTGTAGTTGATGATATCTGCAACTCCGGACACAATATATTGCAAAGGAGGGTCACAATTCGAAGTTCATCCCACAAGCAATTATAAGCGTTGTTGCTATATAAGATAAGTAATCTTTGAACTTGTCAACGTTCACATACGAATTTTCGATGTTCACGACGGATCGTAAAACTATTTATTTGATTCGATCGAAAATCTTAAACGATACGATTTTCGGAGTTCACGGGCCGTGGAGTAAATTATTTCCAAAATTCCGACGTCGTAGAATTTTGACTACGGCATATTTACCGTGTTTTAGCTGGCTTACTTGTTAGAAATCAGTAAACGACGGTTAATGTAGTGAAAAAGGTTAACGTTTCTCATAGAATATCATGTTCTTAGGGATTAAGATTATGTAGCATACAACATTCAGTAACATTTTGCTAGGCATTTCTTTCACAATCAATTCATCACAACTTAAAGCATACCTGGGTACACGCCGTCAGGAACTATTGAGAATCTGGCGTTACTGTACTGTTCCTTCATCATGGCTGCTTCTCGAGGATGATTGAAACGAAAGTAGTTATTCCTTCCAAGACATATCATGCAGCCTGTATAAAAGTATATTCTAGTTAGTCGAGTTACTCCACAGTGCTATTGCATTCGACAACAAAAGCTGATAAACCATGTCAAAAAACAATCCAGAGAAGGTCGTATGTTAGCATATATGCTACAAATCAAAGTCAATCTTTGCGTGTTAAACAAGTAACCTTGATTTTAACCGATTTCTTTCACAAATTGGTACACATAAATGAAAAACACCAAAAAACGAGACGAACAAAGCAAACAAAGAATCACACAATACCTTGTGCTAGCCTGGTTGGTTCAGTAAGAGGGATTCCATCGATGGAAACAAGTTCATTTTTTGGATGCAACACAACAGCATCTCCGTCATATTCCACAAGACAATGCTCACTAGTAACAAATGTACAAATACTAATCGTTAACCCGAAAAAAATTCCATGAGAATTCGCCCTAAATTCGTTAACACGCAGCTAACAACTCACAAGGGGTCCGAAATAAGCTGCGCGCAACCATATCAAAAAGTGTCATTTTCAGCTGTTCAAAAATCTTAAATTTTATCACGTGACGTGACTTCATTGCGAATTAATACCAAAATGTGGTATTTCCAGGTGCTATATTAAAACATATAGCAATCAGACTGTAAAAACACACATACCTAGCAATACCTTTCCCTTGTATCAACAGATCCACTTCAATTCCATCTCCACCAGCTCCGACTCTAGTAAAACCTATAGACGAATGTTAGGAGATAATTTATACTTTATGATTACCGTAATTATCTGAATTAGCGCCGGGGCGCTAATTTAATTTTCGTCCTTTCAGAGGGGGCGCTCATTTAAGGGGGGGGCGCTAATTTGAGCCGGGGCGCTAATTCAGATAATTACGGTATGCATATTATTTACAAATCACTTCCAGTGAGATCCAATGTTTTAATTTGGCGTTAAGAACAATGGACATGCGCTTTCATTCCTGTAGGCAAAAAAAATATAAACAACATAACTGAAATAAAACCATTTAAAAAAACAAATATTCGCTCAAAATTCGCGAATATTTGGTGAGAGATTATAGTTAAAAAAACACTGCGCTTCCAAAAAATCTGCATATTCATATATTACTCCAATGGCCTCGTTTTTTTTTACCTACAAGAATGTGTGCGCGTAGTAAAATCCACAACGTTCGATAAACTTTTGTGAACATTGACAAGTCATCTACGCTGTAAAATGGTGAGCGCTGGGTACAATATTTTTTTCTCTTCATTGCTAGGGCTGGTCCTAATCTTTCACAAGGGTTTGGAAAGTTGTTTGTGCAATAATGTTTTATACTTCACACTTTTATTTCAGTCTTACCTTTGTTTACAGGTATAATGCTGACACCAACACTAAGTCGTCCACCGCCTAAACTCACAAAATGAGGTTCCTTTGTTTCTAGCTTTAGTCCAACTCCACCAATATCGGAAACGTTTAAAGATTTGTCCTGAGAATGTTAAGAAAGTAACAGATATGCGTTTAATTCAAAATAAAGGCTACACTAGCATTGGTCTTGGTCAAAAAAACACTACTGTTTCACTAGCCTTGAAAAATCTCAACCACAGCTTCCACTAGCCTTGAAAATACACCGTGGAGTTACCCACTAGTCTTTAAAATTCGCAACTGTATTTTTACTATACTTGGTAAAAATACTTAAACGATAACCAAAAGGCTTACAATATTCTCTATCCTCAAAAAATGGATCCAACAAAAATGCAACTATATTTCACTAATTTTGACACTACCGCTCAACTAGCCTGGAATATAACCTCATATTACACCAGCTTTAACTAAAACGTTGATACATTATTCACTAGCCTTGAAAAAGAAAATCCGCAACTGCATCTTTCATTAGCTCTGACAAAAACGCTTTTAAAATATCAACTGGCTAACATTTTTTACTAGCCTCGCAAAAATACAACTGAGTCTTACACTAGACTTGACAAAAAAACTTAATCATACAATAGTACTTAAAACGCTACATCAACCGCCAATTCTAAGAACGTCACGCGCCATGCACCATTCGTTATTTTTAACAAAAAATTATAACTAAAAAGTTATAATAACCTTACTTCGATCATTTGTTGTGCTTTGCTCCATTTCTCTTCCCAAATACCAGTCAGTCTATTCATCAATTCTTGGTCGCGTTTCAGCTTACGTAGAACATCTTTCTGCTTGCCAGCGGAAGGCTAAAGTAGAAAAAAAAACACAAGTAGATAAAAAAATAACAAGTAGATGAAAAAATAATAAAAAATAATTAACAAATATTGAAAAAAATGAAGGTACATTCTATAAACATATTTCAAGAAAAATATAAGAAACATTTCAAGTATGTTTCACGCAAGTATTTAAAACCTTTTGGAAAACATTTCGATAGTTTATTTTTAGTAAATCGTTTCTATGTCATCGACCCATTCGTTACTAATGACTATCTATTTTTAAGTATTAAGAAAGATGAATAAATGAAAAACAATGAAATACCGCTTCACAACAACAACAACAAAAATGTTCTCAAAAAAATGTTTTAATTTATGAAATAAGACTTATTCCTTAACTGCTCGGTGCCAGGCCTATAGAGCACCGCCAACTACGTGCACAGGCCTCCAAATCCTTTAATTGTTTAAACATCAAGTTAAGGCTTGAGTGTCTACCACCAAAACAAACGCATCGGAAACTTAATGTTCCAACATTTTTATTCAAGTTTTGCTCTATCATTTTAATTTTTATTTTACTGTATCTTCATAGAAACCACGTGGATATCAAGTCAAGAGTATGCCTCAGTGAAGGTCATCCGAAACAAAACACAACTAATAATAAACGAACAATGTAACTATCAACAGTATCATTTTAAAAATAAAAGCACAAACTTGATGGTGATAAAATTAAATGAAAATGGAAAACTTGCTAACCAATGTTAACTTTTTTTTTTGCGCAAAGCAGCTGTGATAATTTTTAATTGCGCAAAATTGGGAAAAAAATAACGAGAAGTACCGTAATGCTTCTTTCCACCCAAAAATTAATTCTAAAATTACATACCAGCCATAACCTATGTTGGTTGGCGTAAATCTAAGATAGGTAAAACATTTAAGCACCAGTGATAAAAACATCTCTCTATATTAGATAAAACTTAAAGTTTTTAAAAACTCTTTATTTTGAAAAATATGATACTGATATGTGCGTAGAGTTTCTTCTCTTTAAAAGTATTCGTATATTTGTGTATTCAAAATGGTAGCCGGATTGCTACTTCTTAGTACGGATGCACGAATTAGCTATGCCATAGATAAGAACGACGGGCGAACCCGTGGATATTTCCACGGGCTAACGACTGGTTTTTAATAATTTACCGTAAAAAGGGCGCGAAAAGAAAGACGCGCTAAACCTAGGTGCGCAAAAATAGGGATGCGCTAAACCTAGGTGCCCGTAAAGACGCGTTAAGCCTAGGCGCGCGAAAAGAAAGATACGCTAAACCTAAGTGCGCGAAAAGAAAGACGCGCTAAGCCTAGGGGCGCGAAAATTAAATAAATTGAGGTAGTAAACTTACGTTCAACAAATTACAATGATATAAAAATGGTGACATTGGCAAAATTAACTTGTGGCGCTTCAAAATCATTTCTCCAAAATATAACCTGGTGTCAATCTTTTCCACAAATTCTTATCTTCCTCCTTTACTTTTTGTGCATGTTAAAATTTACTCTCTGCGTCGTTTAATTATTTCTAAATCTTAAGTAAAAACAAAAACCACACGTGAATGTGTGCAACGCATGCAAATAAACCGAACGCAACTTTCGACTTCCATTATTATAACATCATAACCACAACAGTTCTCAACAATAATTAGCACTAATTAGCAAATCAGGAAGTAATGATTACAATATCGGAAGCACTGAGGTATCCTGATCAAAATAACTTAAAATCTAAATAAACCGCGAAAGGAGCAAGACACCATAACTCAGCAAAAGTAAGACTACACACATTAAACCGTTTCTGGTACAAGTATAAGAACACTATGACATCCTTCTAACTAATATAACGTAACACGATCTCATGTCTGAATAAATAAATAAATAAATTAACCACACTTCTCGAGTCTAATCATTATTATTTACTTATTTCCGCCATATTGTTTACAGTAAGTTATATTTATCAAGTCTCAGCGGGAAGAGCTTAGAAGGATCAGTAACAAAATATAATTAATTAAAAACAAAAAGAACGCTTATAAGTTTACTCGAGTGTCAATGCGTTATGTACATTTTAAAAGAGGGTGTTGTCAATGGGTGTCATGGTATAGGGTGTTGTCGAGGGGTGTCACAGTATATTCACATGTATCAGTTCTTATAAATCTCAAACAAATTCATTAAGAGTGGGTTTAAACAAACACAATATTTCTTTTTTTGGCGTGTGCGTTATATGAGACCACTTCCCACAAGATGAGATTACAAACAGTTGTTTTAAGTAAGTTAATGATTCAAACATTTGTGTTTGAATAGTCAAGTTCAAAAACATAACAGTCTGGGTGAAAAACAATGTTTGTGTTACTTAGTGTGGGAACATTATGAAGTAATACAATAAAGAATGGACAAAGCCTAGATGGTAGGCACGTAACAAAAATAGTTTGTTTAAATAATGACATACCCTAAAAAAAAAATTCTGCCTAAAAAGCGTTACACCCTTTTTATTATCACCTGTTTTCTCCGAGTTTTAGATGTGTGAATTTAGCCTCCTAAATATCTCAAAGAAAATTCCTAGAGCTACCTCAACCACGCCGAAAACTTTGGCTAAACACACCCCTTTTCTAAGCTAGATTTTCCTCAAATTATCACTATCTTCAAACACCACAGGTTTTACTTAAGATTTTACAAATCCATCATTCACAAAAGAAATGGGAAACCATAGTATTTAATTTCCTAACAGGAATATATAAAACTATAAAAATATGTAAACACGAATTTCAGTGTGGAAGTAATGTTTGCATAATATTGTCAACAAACTCATCATGTTCAGGAAGAGTCAAACAATGACACACGACAAAACCCACGCTAGCTATGCATCATACTATCACACAGGGGAGTCCATGGTTTTTAATTCGACTAGCAAGAATATTCAGTTTGTTTACATTTAGAAAAAAATGGCACCATAAGAATTAATAAAGGGACATAAGCAATCACAGTATTAGAGAGTTATTTGTGTACTAATTATCATTTCTTTAGAGCTTTACAATATCTCCTTTACAGGAAATTCGGACAATTCGATTGATAGGACAATGGGCTCTGTGATTCGGATTACTTTACCAAACAATGTCATACAAAAACATAGGTAACAGAGACATCTATAAAAAGATTATTCTACTGGCTAATCTTCTGGTAACTTGAATGATTAAAACATGGAGCAATGAAAAAAAGGCATTTCCTGTCTATGTAAGTAGTTTAGAAAACACGATACACACCATACCATGTGTCTCTTCCAAATGGGGAGCCTTGGTTAATATGTTGCACTTTACAACGTGGAAATCACATTTTTGACCACGAGGACGTTGCATGAAGCTCTGGCAACTGAAATTATTTTAATTCTACTTTCTATAGGACATCAATAGAGCTGACTAAACTTTGTATTCTGGCAATCAAACCGTTCCATAAAAGCTTTGATAAATCATGCACATTAACATTTCCATTCTCCCCGCCCTCATGGTTTTTACTTCCCTTATATCAATATTTACTAATTTTGTTTTGATTTTCAATCTATGTTAAGTAGAAACTAGAAAAAATTGCCTTGTTAGCCCAAACAGAGGCAGGGAATTGTTTCCTTAGCAACAAACATAAAACAAAAAGTCAACAAAAACAACTATAAATTTGTTTACTTACTGCAGTTTGAGTTTTCTTTAAGTTGTCGATTTCATCCCTTAATTCACGAATGAGTTTAACATTCTGATCCTGAAATCAAAAATCAAAACCAAAACAGGAATATCATAAAATTCATACTAAATAATATAAAAAAAAGAAAATAATTTTTTTAAAACAGTAACTATATAATGCTCTACCTCATTTAAAATTGGTTTATTTTTTATATGACGGGCAAGGTTACCATGTTTCAATGTGCACAAAGTATCACGCAATGACTTTTCACATGCAGATACACAGCAGAGCATGATGGTTTCACAGTTCCCTCCCAGTGCATCTTTCATCAACAACGTCAAGTTCTAAATCATGAAGAAATATAAAGCAGACTTTATCACAAAAAAGCATTAATTTCTTAGCAATTAGGGTTAGGGTTAGGGCAAATTTTTAGGGAAATTTTCTCTCTCTTTTGACGGTGCATCGTACAAGATATATAACAGGGTCGGTAGCATTAAAAAAAAAACTTTGCTGATTTTCCTTAACAAGGAAGCACGAAAATAATATCAATTAAAGTTAGATTTAAAAAAAAAAACAGGAAGTGGGCGAAACTGTACAAGGTAACCACAAAGCATAACAAGTTAAAAATATTGTTTTCAGCTTCCCTGTAAAGATCTTGCTAAAAAAAAATTTTTAAAATCAAATTCAATTGGAAAATGAAAGGAAAAGTGCATGTTAGTTTTATAGCATTCAGTATAAATCACCATTTTGAACCAAATTAGGTTCACCATAAACTTCAGACCTTAAGACCTCTTCTTAACAAAAATACCCCATCATTTCAAATTTAACACTGTAAAAACTACATATGCACTATAGCACTACATAAAAATTTACCCACAGACTAAAACCAAACTTGTTATCAATTTACCGACTCATCATACGGGATGCCAGACTTTCCATTTATAGATCCATAGCTACGCATGGGGTTGATTGACCCATAACTTCGCATGGGATTTATCGAACCATAATTCTGCGCTGCTAGTGCACTGATGACCTCATTTAAAACTTCAAGTGGTCCTTGCTTTTCTTCAGGTTCTAAAGAGTCTTCATCGTTTAGCATTTCGTTGAAACCATTCATCTAGACACAAATAAAAAGAGTTACTGAAGTATTATACGAAAGGTAACAATAAAACAAAGCTAGAAATGTAATCCAAAATTTCAGATAGTCGTTACTACCATTATTACTGTCAAAAGAATTAAGTGTTCATGCTAAAAAAAACACTTCCCTTAAATAATCAGATTGGTGTAAAACCTAGAATACTGAAGAAAAGGCCTATTAAAAAATTGCCCCCTTAAATGGCCACTATTCTTAACACACAACAACAGGGAAAATATTAGGAAATTTCTTTTTGTTATTAAAAAAAGCAGGTAGTTGCCTGCCCAACAATGTTTGTCGTGTATATCAGTAATGCAAGAGACAGTTGGAACCTTTAAGTTAATTATCCCCTCAAAAAAAACAAATAAACACCATTAAAGCATTTATTAAAGATTTAGGGTTATTTAAAAATTACAACGAATAAGCAATAAAAGCATTGGAAAGGTTATAGCTTACATTTCCCTTGTATCCATCACGACTAGCAAGATCAATGATATTTACTTTGCTGATAAGTTCCATAGGTAGACCATCCTTTAATCTGGCCTAAAAACAATAGTACTAATTTTGTATTCATAAAGTAAAAAGCAGATATATCATAGATAGATATCATAGATATTTATTGCAGATTTCCCTTAAACATGCAGTTTAATGAATGCTTGCTCAAATTGCTCCATTGTAATAATAATAATACATAAAATTGCAATTTTTGAAGAAAAAATTAAATTCCAATAAAAAAAATGGATTGAAGAAAAGCCAGGTCACAAAATAACAGTTGCACAAGGACATTGTCCAATCAAAATTAAGCATGGTTAATAAAGTTAGATGGTACCAAATTTTATCCTTATAAAATATATACTTCTGATTCTAAATTAAATGCTAATAATCCATTTATTACCCCCTAAAATATTTGTTTCCAAATGTGTATAGAGCAGATGCTTAAAATAAGTCTCAATAATCTAATGTTACCATTTAAAAATGAAATATTTAGAGAAGGCTTAGAACTATAGACCAACTACATCTTTAAAGCACTTGCTTATGATTCTTAAAGTACTGAATCATACATAAATGGAAGTCTAGATTATGACCCATCGCCTTGTCTTATTTAATGTAAAGCTATTAACCCCCTTCATTATAGTTCACTAATAATCCATTATACATAATGCCCGAAAAATATGCTTAATTCTAACTGATCATATTCCTCTCAACATCTACAAAAGAAAGTAAATTTTCAACAAACTACTGAAAAAATAAAGGGGACGTTCTCAGTGACCCATACACCCACCCCCTCCCTTCCCTTAGGACAAAATTTATGTATGACACCTTACTACAAAGGCTTGTTGTTTATAAATACATTTGATTAACAACTTATCACAACTCCGGAAAATCTTACTTCATCTTAAGTTAATATGGAGGAAACAGTTAACAATATCAAAATAAAAAATACCTGTGTAAAGATTATGCTAAATATTGAATGAGATGTTTCTTTCGATTCTGGATCAAGTGCAGCCAGGCGATTTCTAAAAGTATATCCCATTCCTTTGTTAATAAAGAAATATCGAAAGATGACTATGTATAGTAAATTCTTCAGACTAGTTTTTTAACTCCCAAAACTTACAATTTTACCAATAGTGATTGGAAAAACGTGATTGAGGCATGTCACTCTGGCTTCATTTTCTATTATTTTTTTACATTTTTTTACCGATCAGGTTATTTCTACCTTAAATCGTTTAAACACATCAAAATTCTTAGCAAGGAAAAAGACGTATACTAAAAATATTCGACATAATGACACAATACGAAATGTTTGGGCATCGTACATACAGTTCGTTTTTAGAAGAACATTTAAACTTAATACAGGTTGATTCTGTATACCTGCTTTTGAGTCCCTTGTTATATAATCCTTTTGCTTCGTCGTAATCTGTAACAATATGACGACTAAGTTTATCAACGTAAGTTCCTCTTGTTGCATCCTCTTTCACTATAAAAAAAGACAATTTTAGTTATGCGAGCATCAATACTTGTCCATGCAGAGTGTACTTTAGAAGTAGAAAACATCCTTGAAGAAATGAAAACAACACAAATTACAGCAATACCATGTATGATGATGTGGCCGGTGAAGGACCTTTAATACTGAAATTTCTACATTGTAAGAAAGTTTACTTTGAAAGCACAAGCTAAAGATTTTTAATAACAGTTTATTGTTAGATAGTATTTTGCAATAATAGGCATATTTTGAATATAACCACATCTGAATTCGTGCTAAAGGACACACAAAATATTTACGGACAAAATAGCAAATATGATATATTTTTAACAATTTGCTTGTGATGGCCTGCAGAGTAGTTCAATTTTCTGGGTTTTCCACAGGCTAGTGCTAAGTTTAATTTACTTGTAACCAATTCATTATAACCGTTAGCTTAAATATTTAACAAGGAAATCTCTTAAAAAAAGGCTGAAAAATAACCAGGTACGCACCTTTAAGCTTTGAAACCCCTTCCTGTGATTTTATATTGCCACGTTTAGAAATAAGATCTGTAATCATATCACCACAAATTTCAAAAAAGCTATAAACAAAAGTATTACATGATATGTAGTAGTAACTTTTCAGTGGAGTCTTTTAACAAAAAATAAACAATTCCTAACCTATGATAATAAGAAAAGGCACTGCAAAAGTTTATTGCATAAAAAATGTTAGAGGTAAAAAAAAGCTCCCTTAACAAAGTGTGTGATAAAGAAGTACTAGTAATGCACCAAAACGGAACAAGAGAAAATACATTTAATTAATAGGATGAGAATTTACTAAAAAAACACAAAATGTGATCCTTTACGCAATCTTTGTTTGTGAAAAAGCTTATGTGACAAGTTCATAAAAAGTACTTAAAGCAATGTTTAGGGTAATCTGTTTCTTCCATAACACTTTTTCTTTATCATAACACTTTTCATGAAATGAAATGTATCCAAGCATGATCTTAACAATCAGGATTGTTAGCAAAAACATTAATGAAGCCATTGTTTTTCCAAAATATACTTGTTGTTGTTGCGTCATGTTTACACTTTAACGCTCAATTCACACTTATTTAATCTGTCGCGAGCAAAATGCAATGTGTGAGCCATAGCAACATCGTAAAATTTATTAAACTTTTTCCAGACTTTATATACTTACAAAAACCATACTGTGCCTAGCATCTGGGTACACAATGTTTAACAGAAAATTTTACCCCAAGATAAAACACCTAAATTAAGTTGATGTGCCTGAAACTTCAGTGCAAATTCTATGCCATATTTTTATTCCCTTTACATGAAGCAAAGTCCAGCTTTATGGAAAATGTTTCACTTCTTGCTTTAGCCCCCAGGACATTCTCAATGTATTTTCCTTTCATTAATGGAATAAATGTATGTTATTTTCTTTGCGCCTCTTACCAAAACATCTTAAGGCTTGTTTCCTACAATTTCATTTTGCTATAGGGGAAAAAGCTTGCAACTTTTCTTGTTAGCACATGGACATTTTGGCAAAATTAGAGATTTTGACTAGAGAGTACGCACTCTCTAGCAAAAAACTTGAGCTTTCTTCGCTATAGCAGAAGGTGCAGTGAAATGGAAACAAGCCTTTAAGCGGTGCATGCGAAACTGAGTGGGAATGAAAATTATCAAGTCTGATAAAACTGTTCAAATCAAACTTTAAATGGATTATTCAGAATTTAATTCTCTTGTCTAAGAAATAACTTTCAAATGTGATAATAAAAGGAAAAGATTATTATACCTGATTTCACATCTAAATGACGTTTCCGTATCATATTCACCTGCCATGTGAAACAATCCTTTAAGCGTAAAGGTAATAATTCCATCTTCCTTAGCTTTGCCATACAGCATAGATGATTTACCTGTAGCCTTTGCACCATAAGTAAACAGAGTGGTGTTAAAGCCTGCATAGGCTTGGTCAAGAACAACATTACCAATGGAGCTGCAAACCTGAGAACAAATAAGTAAACTAGACATTTCATTATTATGTTTATTCGATTATTAACTGGCATTAGTAACTGACAACTGCATTATTGCAATTGGGTGATCCTTAACCGTTTGTTCGCAGTACAGTAACTGATCCTAAACTAATCTGACTAATATTTTTAAGAAAAATTGTAACAGTGGAATTTCAAATTAAACAGAGTAATGTTCGACCCTTTGACAAAATCTCAAAACAATAATCCATGCATTTATCTTTTTATATTTTAGTCTTTCCAATTTAAATTTTTTTAATTTAAATTCGTAAAAAACATGCGACTTGCCTGCCTGTTTAATAACATGTAGTATTCGTGTTACCAATTACTGACTTCTCATATCAATATGTGAAAAAATTGAATTATAGATGGTTAAAAGGCTGACATACAAACTTATGAAACTCTCCTTTCTCCCTTGTATACATTTTGTTATAACATCCAGAAGTGTTAAAAAATGCATTTGCTAATTACACAGTGTTTTTTTTGTCTCAATAGCTAGATTTTTTTCTGGTGTGCATTCTTAAAACATCCATTTTCTTGTCTAGTCTGATTTGTACTTCCCCCTTTAAACATTTTACAAAGTTTAGTTCTAGCCTTATTTCAAATGTTTCTTTTAATGCTGCAAATACACATTGTACAAGTGGAAATTGAAAAGCAACAAATGGAGCAGAAAGCAGGTCAACTATTGTTACTATAACAATGTTCACTCTGCACGTTCTTATTCTGCCCAGTAGAAACCAACTTTATTTTCAAGTTATACTTGTGCTGCTTTGAAATTTATACAGCAACTTATTCTCATCGCACTTAAAATATTAAAACAACAGGAAAATCATTTTTATAAAGATTTTAGCGTTGTTTTAATGTTCTTTGTGCAGCCTCTTACAACAAAATCTAAGTCCTACATGTGCAAAAACTATATATATATATAGTTTAATTTGCAATATTTAAAGGCTTTCACAGCATTAACTTTTTTTTAAATTCACAACGGATCCTGCCTTGATTTTTGCACTATTTTTCCCATAATTGGTAGCTAACAGCAGTCTTGCAATATTACATTTTAATAGCGTATTTTCTTAATAGCACAGAGAAAAACATTTAATAATCATAACGGAGGAGGGTGTTAAGACAAGCGTATTCTGCCTTGTTTCTTTTATATTATTTTTTGTATATATGGTAGACCATTTTAGCGATAATCTTTCAGTATTACATTTTAGCTAGCGTATACCATCGTATATAATAATCACAGCAAAGACGGGTGTTACAACAATAATAATCTGTCCTGTTTTTCACTTGTTTTTTTATTATTTAATAGATAATCTCACTATGTAGCTACGATATCGGCGGTTTATTTTATTTGGTTTATTTTTGCATAAAAAATTATATTTTGCAAGAGTAATATTGGATTTTATGCATGTGATTAAGACCTGAAAACTGCATTCCCAATTCGATTTTAGGTGTGTGTGGAGGCGTTTGAGTGTGGTGGCACATGCTAGAAAGACAAGACTGGATTAGTTCCTAAAAGGGTTCATAAAAACAAAACAAACGAAATTTCAATTGTTTTTTAAAAAATATTCAACAATGTGAAGAGGGCGATCATTATTTATTTTAGAAATATTTATTGCTACATTGTGTGACAAAGTTCTTTTTTTATCATTCATTGTAAATATATTCCAACAATATACCTTGTCTGTAAGAAGTAAATAATGTCTGGTTTTTAAATTCTCTTCCTTCCACATAGTGTTTTTACATAAATATTATTATAAAAAGACAAAAAAAATTTTTCATTTTGTTGTGTATGGCTAACAGTATAGCAGTTGTCTGGAAATAAGTTTTAAGAACTAATTGTTAAAATTGAAAACACAATAAACCAAAAACTTAATGTTATACAAAAATTTTCGTTATATAAAATTCCCATATAATTAACTTTCATTGCCCTTTAAATACATTTTGCTTTTTTATTAGCAAGGGCACAAGCAAAATTCATTGTCTATTTCAGTTTCAAAACACTATTATGATGAGATAAAGAATAAATGTTAGGGAGTTTCTTTAAGTGGATTTTACCACTAGCTATACAACTGGTTTCACGATAGTAATGAAGTTGCACCCTGCATAGTATCTTCCTATAATTAATGGCTTAAATCCATCAGAAAGGAAACTTTAAAATTTGTTATTACAGATAATTACTATGCTTTCTCAGAGCATTTAAGACCAGCTGATGAACATTAATTTGGTGTTTAATTTTGTCAAATTAGTAACAAATTAGTTAATTAACTAATTGGTGATTAATTACAAAACTATTGCTTAATTTTGTAAAAATACGTCAAAATTAAAAAGGTTTGGTGTTGTTGGTATTACCAGGTGATAAAAAAGCATTTTCTGTTTGTTTCGTATTTTCATTACAATTACGAATTTCAGAAGAGATCAGCAAAATATTTTTTATCTCCATACAACCATACAGAGACTGTTGTAATAACATGGGTAGCATACATAGTGTGTTTCAATATTCTGCACAACTGAAATTTCCAAACTATGTACAAAAAAATTTAAATAAACTTTGCAACTGCCTATCAAATACACAAAAATGTAATATGTTTGTGTAAATTAATATTTTTTTACTCAACTGGTATGCTAAAACATTGAATTGTTTTATTAAGGCCTTTATTACACAGGAAAGAAATTGCAGGGATGCTTTACATTTAACTTGACATGTTCCATGGAAGCCAACCACAGTAGCAATGTTTGAAAAAGGTTTAAGACAATATGACATATTTATTTTTTAATTTGTTGTTGACCTAAAACGTTTAGTGAACCGAATTTTCAAGGAACTGTGAATAATTTTATTTTGTGAAATTCCATAGTGTTATTTTCTAAACTTTCCACAGTTTCACAGCTAGTTGGTACAGTAGAATTATTTTCATATATATAAAGCCCATCTGTTGACATTATAATTTTGATTACGTCAATGGAAGGTTAATTCATGAGATGTTTGTTTATAAATAAAACTTTACAAAATCATAAAAACATTCCTATATAAATGTAATGTGTAAACATAATTTCCAGACAAAAAGGATCATGTACTCATCAAACAACTTTTTTATCCTTTAATCTACCCTTACTTATCATAAATAATAAAACTTTTAACTTTTAATGTGCTTAATTAGGATATAGTAAATACAATCCATCAAGTCATTTTAGCCATCACGCATCATCACAACATAAATTATATTGTCAGCTGCCTGTGAAATAAAAGAAACACATTATTGCCTATTATTAAAATTAACCTGCTTAATGTCATCTGAATGTTATTGTTTTTAGGTTGTCTAATATGATGTCACAGGTGGAAAGGGTTAAAATTCTTAATCAATGATTCAATCAAATTCTTCTACATAAAATTGTTGCTTAATCACAGTGGCCAGATTTTAATAAAATTTTTAAGAAATTTTACTATAATTTCAGGTTAGGGAATTTAGTAAGACATTGTGATTTTTATGCACTAAATTATCAAGCTATGAAGGTAGATATTAATGTAAATTTTTCCTACAACCTCAGACATTATATTGCAAACAAGTTAATACACTGTGAAAAAATCCATGGAAAACCGCCCATCAGCATAAAGTCATGAATCCAAATTCAGTGTCAGAATTTAAAATATAGCCGTGGGCAACTATTTTAACGCACACACAGAATATGGCTATTATTATAGAGAAGATGGCCAAACTTCAAATATTGTCCCACAAGCAGTTACATACACTGTTTCTTTGTAAGACACGTACCTTTTTTAAATTAGTCAAAGTTCACTTAAGATTGTATAAGCTCTTAGGTTAGATTCACATATATTTTTTTAAAAAAAGAAAATTTTAAGTGTATTTTAGAAGTTGTGGTTTTAGTGTATTTTAACTTTAACCAAATCAGCACTGGATACTAGAGATAAAAAGTTTTTTTAGAAAAATAATTAACAAAAAGTTGCTTATTGATACCAGCAGACTGTAAAATAGAGGTTTAAATCTTTTCTAAGAGTGAAATAATTTAAATGTTAACAGACAACAAGATAACAGTATTTCATAAAAGTAACACAATAATTGTTTTATGCCCCTCCTAAATTTTGTGTGAATAGCCAAGTCCACAAATCGGGCACTTTGAAAACTAAATAATACGTTATAAAATAATGTAAGATTCAAATTTTTCAATTCGTAGTTATTACAGTACACAAAATGTATGAAATGAGGTATTTTTAATTAATAATTTAAAAAACAAAATAATAGATGCATATTTCTCTTTTCTTATTTCCAAAAATGTATATATCTTGTCCAAACTTAATGAGGGATATTAAAAAGTATCCACATAAAATTTCCAGCTTTTGGAGCCACAAAATTAGATGTATATATATCATCTTTATCTTACAAACATTAAATTGTTCTACGGAAAAATTAACATTTTAGTGTATGGAGCATTTTAAATTTATAATATACATGCTCTCCTGATTTTCTTATCTAAATGTTTTAATGTTTAAGATACCAGTAATAATTCTAAATATATACATTAGGTGTTGGAACTTTGGTCAGAAATTTAAGTTAAAATGATAGGACATTATAGGTTAAACCATTCATTTAGTCATATTTAGCAGATAACGGAAACTATAAATAATGAAATCTTTTAAGAGAAATTAAAAACCAAACAAAGGTGATAGCTGACTTAAATTATTTATAAACATTTTATTCTGTTGCAGCTGGTTTTAGAGATGTATAGCTATATTTTACAAGAAAATGACACTATCATGAGATTTAAATTTTAAATTTTATATAAAACAAAAAACTGATTTAATTTCAATATCAACAAGATAAAAAAAATTTCTATTTTTATAAACAGAAAAAGCAAATTTCCAAGACAAAAGTTGATCTTTTAACTTAAAAAATCATTGTTGTTTTTCATTGTATTAATTTATTTTATACATATATAGATTCTTTGTTTTCACATTAATTATTCATTTTTACTTTTATGTAACCCATCTGAAAGTTTCTCAAGAGATATTAAAAATAAAAAATCTATATATTTTATATAGCTATTATATAATAAATTAGAATCTAAACAAGTATATTATATACATGAATAAAATTCACACCTTGGTAATGGAACTCTGGATGCCCTTTGATGAATCTGTGCCAAAATAAAATGGCTGAAAGATAAAATTTAATACATTATATATGGCATAAAGTATATAGCTAGCCAACATGAAACAAAAAAGTTAGATACCTCAAAATCTACTTCATAAGATTTTTGACCTCTTCCTTCCCCCATGCATACTTTAACTTCACATTCCTCTGTCGTTATTATTTCCTTTAAATTACCATCTCGTTCTTCATCAATCAGTGAAGAAACACAAACTCCAACTTTTATAGAAGATTCTGTTGACATTATATTGGACTTAGTTGGCTAAAAAGTAAGGATATTTTGAACAACTCTAGCTACTACTAGCCAGCTAGATAGCTAGCTAGCTAACCACATTAGTAGCTTGATAGCCATAGCTAGACGAGCTAGCTAAGTTTAACATTTTAAAAATTCAGAGCTTAACTAGCCAATGGCTGAAAAACATTTTAGCTAGCTTCAATTCAAGAAGGAAACCTCATAATATAAATGCAGAATGCTCTGCAAAATGAATGATCGTCATGTTTTTTCTATCATTAAATAACATAACTTGTGCTTCACTTGGTGCAACCTAATATAGCTAGCTAGCTACCTGAAATTGAAATAAGGAAGATAAATCCTAGCTAAAGATAAAGGTTAGGTTAGCTAAATGCTAGCAGTAGCATAGCTAGCTAGCTAGCTAGCTAAACTAAAAACCAAATCAAATGGACAATTCATTAAAATTCAAAAATTTAAAATTCATGCCACAAAAAATAGGATAAAAAACTTTAACATCTAACGGTCTATAAGAAATATGATACGTTAAAACAAAAAATATTCCAGATTATCTCTTTCTTCACTCAACTCAACCACCTCTCAACCATCGCCTCTATTTTTATCGTCGCCTCTAAAACCGCCATATTTACCTACGATCAAAGTCATAAAATCCGGAACGGTCTCATTCAAAAACAATAACAAACAGAAAAAAAGAATCACTTTCGCGCTTGCAACCACTTTTTTCGCAACTTCACAAATTATTAAAAAACCAAACAAAAATAATGAAAAAATCATGAAAAAGAGAGAGAAAAATGTCTCGGTTTAATTATGTTAACCATAAATTATGCGCTTATTCGAAAAGGATTGTAGAATTTTTTCAAGGAGGTATCACTTTTGTCCCGGCTAGACCATACATTACCAGATAGGGAATTGCTTTTGATAAATTGTAGCTGAAACTATATATATATATATTCCCTATTTACGAAACGAGTCCGACCTCGTCCGCAGGACTTGTTAGGGCCAAATATAAAAAGCTGAAAAGTCCTGGGACGAGGTTGGAATCGAGTACTCTCGGGTCCAATCAGTGATTAAGCCCAAAGACTAATTTGTTTGTATCTCAAACTCCGCGATCTTGAAAAGAATATGTTGGGGCGAATGTTTTTTTCAAAACATTATTTGAAGCGTTTTGGACAGTAAAAAAACGAAATGTTTGAAATTTTAACACAACAGATGCCCCTTTGTAGGAGCATCTCCTTCCTTAAGGTTATTCTAAACTCTATCTAAGTGTTCCATGTACGTTACAGAAAACACAGGATTGTTGTTAAATTTTCAATATAATTGTTCTTCTAATTTATGTATTGTAAGTACCAAACTGAAGGACATATGCATTTTTTTACAAGAAAACAACAGACAGATCACAATTTAAGCACTAACTATTGCGCAACGAGGTCTTTGTGTTGAGAAAATCAGAAAATTCAACTTCATGCCTTGATCGAATTCGACCCCCGTGCTTTGATAAAGAACCCGAAGAACTTTGAAAGCGAGAGAGAAATAGGAGAAGAATCTACGAAAGTAAAAATACCGCTGCCATGACAAAACAACAACACACACTGTTAAAAGCTGAAAATTTCTTTTTTTACATAACATAAAATTTCGAGATACAAAACAAAAAATAGTTGTTTAAATAAATAACAGAAAGGCTTAAAAATAACAAAAATGATCCAACAAAATCGAAAAACGTCAAAAATATGTTCCTCAATGTGAAACCCTGACGTGAATCGTCAGTGGCTGTTCCACTTATCTCGACATCGCTACCAACTTTCGTTATTAACAAAACACCTATGACACACCACTCAAATCTTATGTGGCTACTACATCGGCAGTGCGTTATCAAAATGCGTTCACAACATCAACGGGGAAGAGTCACTTGTACGTGGTTGGTTTCCACTTCAACGAGTTTAAATCGATCTCTTTGTAATCGCTGGGACGTTCTTTTACTTTCGAAGCGTACTCCTCGATGATTTCCTGAAAAAGTAAAATAAAACCGTGGTTTTCAAGTTAAAGCTTACCTCCCGCGAGAAAACAAGCTGAGCTCATATGAAAGACTATTGGAAGTTATCTAACAATCTTTATTTTAAACCTGTTTTTTCGTTGGTTAGTAAATTCAGGTTTCTTTTTCTGTTAAAAAGTCTAGTTGTTGATGCTAGAAAATTTAATGACTGGCTAACCTGTTGTACACGCTACTGAAAACAATTGGGGAGAAGATGGGAAGGGGTACTTCAACTTTAGCCTTTAAAATTAAGAAACAAAATCACATTTTCAGATCTCCCACCGAAGTGATTCCGTCGTGCTTTTCATACTCACAGTTCATTAGTATGTCTCGTTTATTCAAAAATAAAGTGTGAATGGATTAGTTGTAACATGAGAGTTAAATTTTGAAAAGATGAGAGCGCATGTAAAGCTGCACGAAATCTATGAGAAAAAAATTCAACGTACTTTCTTCAACAAAATTAGATGCTTTCCTTTCCAGTATTTCAACATGCCCAAGTATTGAAGAGTACTGATCACATCGTTAGCATGTATAGACATTTGCTCGCTTATTCCTGAAAAAAAATGCAACAAAGATTTGTTTAATTCACATAGACAAACGGTTTAAATCCCCTCGGTCACGGTATTTTCACAGGACTGTTTTTAATTTTTTTCACTTTGGCTGGTACTTCACTTCGGTGATGCTGATTTGGGGGGAATTTTAAACCGGCGAGAAATTTCCTGTTAATACTATACCCTAACGGGAATGCGGTTTTAGTGGAGCAGCATGTAAAACAGTCGCACTCTTCACTCCGGTGTGGAATTGCGCTTCACCTTAATTTTCTCTTCGATCTCGTGTAAACGGCCTCCCAGTGTCAACCATGTATGACGTACTAAGGTCGTACGCGGTCAGATGTATTAATACACCATGTAATCAATCAAAGTTATACTCGATCCATTCTGTCGGAATATACCAAATTCTTGATTTTTTTTATCAGTTTTACCACGTTTACCAACTGGTAGACCAATTTAAATGCTTGGCACGCCTGCAAACATCTAACAAAGGTCAATAAAGCCATGAACACCTATGATTGCCCTTTTCTTTCTCTTGATCTCAAATCAAGTCCTGATCATTTCTGGGCAGTCGAAACACACTCACGTACTGAAATCTGGTCCTGGGTTTTAACATCCTAACAACCGAGGTTATTAAGGTCATAAACAAAAAACCTACCTTTTATGCTGATGTTTTCTTCATTAAAAGCCATTAGGTACCGAAGCAATTTATCAGCCCAAAACTTTCGATAAGACACAAGTCCTAAATCAGATAAAGGTCTCTCTGGGGAACCAGTCTTCCCTTCGACTTTTGAAAGCAGATAACCTAAAAAATACAGATCGTAAGAACTGGAATTCTAAACGGATGAAAAAGTTTGAAAAAGGTTAGTCTACTCTGGTAATTAATTTTGACGACATGGTTTGAAACACATGAGACTGTTAAAGAAATCTTGATAATTTTTTTCGTGTCTAGTACTACGCTTATGCTATAGAAATAAAAAAAAAAAATTTCTTTCTTTCTCGTTTTGTTGTCGCAAGTTTTCACGAGCGAAAAAAGATATTTAGCGTATGCCACGAGACGCACGTCTAGATAGCGCGCACTCGTCTCGTGAAATGTCCTGGTTTGTGAATTTATTAATAAAAAAATTGACGACGTTTTCAAACAATTTTGCAGCAAGAAGTTTCGCGTTTTTCTGTGATATCGCAATATTGAATTCCCTTGCAATCTAAGGCAAGTAAAAACACACATTTGCAATGTTTTAAATAAACACCCCAACTGGAGGGAGCGTTCACATTAAAAGTGGGTGTGAGCGAGGGTCGTTTAAAGGAGGATAAAGCTTTATTTGAAGCATTATATTATTTAGCGATGTTAGTCAATGGAACAGAAAAAGAACAGCACAAAACTAAATAGAGTAAATCTATATATTTACATAGCAATAAATCTCTCTCCTTTTTATTTTTAATTATATAATTCGACATTGTAGAAAATAGGACCAATGGATCGTCAGTACTCAAAAAAAAAAAAAATATTTTTAAAATTAATGATATTTCCGTCTCTAAAAAGAACAGCACAGCACAGGAATGCTAAGTTTAAGATGAACACAAGAACACATCCACGCGAATTTTACTTTCCTCAAGGCACCGCGAATTGGACAGCGCAATTTCCTTCGTGCAATAAAATGCTTTAATATAAAATACCACAATGATGACATATACACAAGATACCATAGTAAAAAGTTGCATTAGAACTACTTACTAAAATCGATCAGCATCCTGCCATAACCTTTTTTCATGTAGTGTGGCATAACCAAGATACATGAGACGTTGTAGTTTAAAAACGAAACCTTCTCCTAAAAAAAGAATGCCTTTGGCAAAAAATCATCGCATTCGTAGCATGAACTAGCTCAAATAAACTGCTCCCGGTATTATTTGTTGTGCCGTAAATTTTGCAGTTCCGTGCGTTCCGCGGATTACACCGACCACTGCCCCACATATAAAGACCAAGTGGTCATGTAAATATTCTCAGTCTTCATTTCGGTTTATAATATTTTGTAAGTTTTATTCTGAAACCCCACATATGTATTTCGACCAAAATTAGCACAGTGAACAAAACAAGATGCAGGGGCTGCTAGCATGTCAATGTCAATTACACATCACTGAAACAATATATTTTAAATATATTAACGGGGTCATTTCAAAAAACCTAAAAATTGACTTACAGCTGTTCTGGCGTGAAGGATATGATGCATGGCTATGATACCTACTGGCTTCTTATATTTATCTATTAGACATGTGAAATTTTCAGGTCCCATACCTCTGAGAGTCTTTGGCCATTTCTCGAAAGTACCGCTTAAATATTCTTATAAAACTCTTATAATGGGGAAATTCATTAGGGATTATTCATTACATATAATAACAGAGCTTGAAAAATTGTCATGCATTTATTTATTTTTGAAAAATCTTGGTCTCTTAATTTGATTTTCTAGATATGTATCTTAAACGTTTTGCTAACTATGCGAAATTATGACATCATCAGCTATGACTCTAAAACATGTATTTGCTGTTATAGAGCATAATTATATTAATAGTAACTAAATATTGAACTTTATGTAAATGTTTAAAACGTCAAACTTAATGGCAAGAAAACATTATAACCCCACACGCCTTCACAAAACTTTTAAATACAATACCCAGAGCTAGTTCATGACATAATGGAACTTCTAACTTCTAAGTTCAAAATCAAATTTATAGACAAAGGTAGAGAAGTAACAAAACTTTAAAATCTTCTACTACCACACACCCACCTTGGAGAAGTATCCAACAATGTGACAGCCGCTATCGTCAACTACTGTCATCACGTAGAACAAAAAGGGTGCAACATCCAACCATAACGTTTTGTGATCGAGGAAAAGTTTAGCCATCAGACAGAGATTTTGACAATAGGTCTGAAAAAAGTCAAAAAATCATAGTATAATCTAAAGGGTGCAGAAAGGGCGCAGGTTAGATCCAGTGAGCTTGCAATAAATTTGTGGGAGTAACAAGTAGGTATCAAACATCACACACTAGTTAGATTATTGAAAAACATTCGAAAATGTTTAGGGCACCAGACTGCTAGTATTTACTTACTGTAGCAGTTTGACCATTCACTTCAAACACAGATAGTTCATCTTTTCTGTAAATTTCATCGCCAGGGGGATGAAGAGTGGTGCATTTTGCCTAGGTAGAGATTATTTAACTATTTGGTAGTTAATGTTCTCCACTTTTGACTCTTCTTGGTGGAGATATACAAATATAGGATTTCTTTTAGGTAGTTTAATGTTGTAGCAGTTGTGGCTTTTAAGTGCGACCACTACAACGTCCGCTACAATATTTGTCTTAACAAGAAGAACAAGTGTAGAAGCTAAAGACAGAACCTGTGATTAAAAAGTGCACCTGTCAGCTTGCAATAAAAGTTAAACTTAAAAATTCCCTATCAAATTATCCTTACCATGTGTCTCTTATATATCGTCTCTGTTTTCATGTAGTTAAGACAAAACTCGCATATGTACAGTTTTGGTATTCTTGAGAATTCCAAAGGATATTGGGATTTATACCATGCCTGTATCTCTACATCACCAAATACTATGCTTTTTAATCCATCCGGGTTAGGTGCCATTTCTCTATCGAGTGCCTGGTGGTGAAAAGAGTTGACTATAACAGTATTACACTAATAATCAAATTTAACAACTAACAAATAATAATTTTCAAGCATTTCAATCTATGCTGTAACATAACAAGGATTTTGAAGCAGGATTATTCTAATTCCTTATCCATAAAAAAAAACATTGGTCCAGTAAAAATTGGTCAAAAACACAAATCAAAAAGTTATTTAGCAGAGGTAAAGAATTTTACTATAATTAATAAGGGTAAACCGTTAGAACTGTTCCATACAATGCATCACCAAAGTGTGTTATAAAATCTTAACAATGTTGTCTTTCTTTGTAATGGCAAAAAAGAATTACTTACTTTGTAAAGTAATCAAATGCAATATTTGGCCTTGTTCATATTACAGGGTTTCAGAAAAATTGATTGTGGGTAAACAAACAATTTTTTAGTTTAAAGTATCAGGGTCCTATACAGCCTTGAGAGGCTGGATTAGCTTCAGATTTTTTAAATAAAGCATTCTATGTCAAGACCTACCAGTAGTTCCAGTGCTTCCCTACTTGCAGTGTTAAATAAGTCGATATCGGTTTTTGAAACAATGTGTTCAATAGGTGTCTGGTTGAAGGATGGTGGGACAGGAATAACTGCATCCTCTTTATTCTGCTTGTTGTTTGGCTCAATATTTTTAGCCTGTTTTGCTGATGGTTCACTGTCTTCATTTTGGTTGGAAGCCTAGATAAAAAATTACATATTAGTTATATCAATTACATATTTGTTACAATGCCAAGAGACTTACTGACTAATGTAACATGAAACAGGCTTGCAGGGATGACTATATAATTAAAAAAACATACCAATAGCTCTCGTTCTCTTTTTCTTTCATCACGAGACATTGGACACTGGGTAATAGCGAAATGCACTGAGCTATTAGAACGAACATTCCCGGTTCCATCACAACCAGGAAATGGACAACATTTTGTTGGGCTATACTTTTTTGCAACTGGGAGAGGTTTGACGCTATTATTTTCTTTTGTATCTCTAGGATCGTTTTCTGTTGTTTTTTCACTGTTAGCATCAGTAGTTGAACTGGATTTTTTAGAACTTTCTTTTTTTCGTGTTTCGACACATATGGGACAAAACCAATCTCCTAAATCATGACAACACGATATTAAGGGCTATAAAATTGTTCCAAATTATTAAAATAAATTCCTAATGGAGAAATATTTCCAAATTGCTCAAATTACTAAAATTTAAATGGTTGGGTAGATTACTATAGAAAAGTTTCGACAAAGTTCGATATAAAATATCTGTAAAAATCAGCAAACAACTTTTTAGCCTGGGCACTTATGTCTCTATTACGTATGTAATTGTTAACCAGTGTTACTAGCAAAAAAGCTTGGTACACTAACATAGTGACAGACTAATACATGGTGTATCCTGCATTACCTTTTGGTT
Organism: Hydractinia echinata; assembly: GCA_030067915.1. NCBI lineage: Eukaryota > Metazoa > Cnidaria > Hydrozoa > Anthoathecata > Hydractiniidae > Hydractinia > Hydractinia echinata. The sequence continues at coordinate 4,806,623 of JASGCC010000005.1, forward strand.
TCTTCTTTAATTTAGGTTTCGCACAGTACATATGATAACCACGATCACATGCATCACAAAACAAAATTTGGTCCTAAAAGATAAACACAAGTTAGAAATGAAAATTTGTGTAACAGTGAATTCAGACAGTTCAGAAATCTTTGTATTATTATAATTTGTTAATGTCTACCAAAGCGGGTTAAAAAAGGTTTTAGATTTTCACAGTATTGCGAGTAGTATTTTATACCTAGCAAATTGCTCACAAGAAATTTAATCTAACTCTATGATTACAAAGTTTATACAAAGCTCAAGTTGCTCCATAAAAAAAGGCTCGCTATGCTTACCTCGTTTGCAATATCACTGCATTCATAACAGTGTTTACAATCATTACACTGCCAGTCATACAACTTCACAGCTGGAACTATATTGCTTGGTAACTCTAGGCATGATGGATGGGCTAAATTAAATATTGCAACGTTAAACAAAAATGTAAAGACTGCCCTGCTTTTTTTCAGCTGGCAAAATAATTTTAGAGAAAATATATTGAGTCTGATGTAATTTTAGGTTAAAAAAAAAAGAAATCTGTCTGCAGTATTATATTTGATTTTACTTGTGGGGCAATTTTAATCTATAAAGTAAGTTCCTGCTTTAATAATTTTCTCATAAAATAAGGAGATGTTCAACATTCAAAAGACACCCGCTATGACAAAAAAAAATTCAAGCTTTTTCGGGATTGTAAAAAGTCTCCAATATAGTCACAGTTGATTTCAAAACTCCAATCAAATTTTACCTTGTGCTTTTTTGTAAAAGCTGGCAAAAATAGTTTCAACCAATAAATTTATCACATTTTGATTGTTTTTCAATTGCTTTTGGGGAACAATTTCCTTCATAATTTGTTTTGAAAATCATGGACTTTTAAAATAGTTTTTAATTTCCCATTCACTTCCACTAAAATAGTTTTTAATGGTTTCACCTTCATATCATGACACAATTTGTAAACAATTTGAAAAAATTATGATACATTCATTTCGAAACGATTATATACATCTTTGCCAAGCCTAAAATAACACTTTTAAATAAAAAAATGAAGCAAATGTTGACAAGGAAAACAATTACATGGTGAAGACCTTGCATGTAATTGTTTTCCTTGTTGCAAATATAAGTTTTAAACTATATCCCAGAACAGAAATTGGTGTGTCCAGTGTATGGTGTGATAGGGCCATGATGCAACGTGTGTACAATAAATCGCTAGAATGTATCTTTTATTTATCTTTAATTTACGTTGGTAAAAAAATTCTTATAAATATAGTAAGAGCACTTACAAAATCCTTTACATGATGCACATCGAATCAACTCTTCTTGCAATTTTTGTTCCTCGTTTTTACAATACTTGCAATTTTTCACCATTTTTTATATTAAACGTCCTATGAAATTTGATAATTTATTAGTTACCGTAAGATGCACAGTTACATAAAACGTTTATCAAATAATTCATAATAATGAAGTTGAGCTTATCACAAGTCTTACCAATCAAGCAGTAGAGTGCAATAGACAATTGTTTCAACGGCTTTAAAACTTATTCTTTACATCACAATAATTATTTTTTTAATGTTTTTACAGATTTTTGGCAAGAAACACATTTCTTAGAAATATTTCTTAAATTCAAACAGCCTGTTAGGTCATATCTATACTTTTCATGAGAAATCTTCTTGAGGCTGATTCACTGTGGCATAGATACTCACTAAATAAAAATACAGCATGAAATAAAACAGGATTAGCAAGGTAGAGATGTACAATTTCAAGAAAAGGCAACTAATTAAATTCAGGTGTTTATTCACTTTCCAATAACTTTCAGTAAACTCAAGTATATTGCAGTGGTATCAGTTTTTTATGCGAAAACTTCAAACAAGTGAATTTTCTAGTAAAATTTTCTCACAAAATATATAAATCCAGCAGATACATTTAAGTTTTTTCAGTATGAATAGCCAGCTAGCCACTACTGCACTGTTTAAGTTAAAAAATGAATAACCATTCATTTGAAGCAAACCTTTACGTCAACAAAAATATAAATGCAAATGCAGGTAAAGATAATACAAACTGTTTCATAATAGATTTGCATACTGCAAATGATGAATCTATGAATTAAAAATATAACTTATTTATGCTATGTGGTACAAGTTTGGCTAAAACCAAAGTTTTTTCGATTCAAATGTATTGGCGTCTGCAAATGGTAACCTAAAATTCAATGCACAATGATAAGGATCACATTAGTACTTGAATAAATTTACCAATATATCAAACAACACCAAAACATTATTAAACAAAAATGTGTATAACATGCCCTCCTTTCTTTTTCTCTCTTTTCCTCCTCTTCCTACTCTGAGGACGGACAAGAGATTTTTATTTTCGATCAATTGACGAGACAAGAGCACCCATTCGTTACATTCTTATAATACATTCTTATAATATTATAATATTCTGCATTTTTCATTTCAACAAACAAAAGGTGTCAGGATAAGAGAATTGCTCCTGCAAGACAAATCAATCGCCTTAAGCGAACATATGCTCTGCCAGCGTGATCATAAATTAATTTTTTTCTTAAAGGTGGTTTAATGAAAAATTTTATTTTTTAACACTGTTAATTGGATGGAGCAAATATGTTTTTGCTTGATATTTGTATTTAGAAACCATGCAGTCTTGGTCATGAATATTTGCACCCACGTGCGGTGGTACGTACGCCTACACTAATACAGGCGTGCGATCAGTATCGCACGCCTAACTTATGATTTTGGCGTGCAATTATTCCATTCAGGAGAGCGGCAGCGCAGAGTTTTTGAAGCATTGTTTTTTACTTTTTATTTGCTTCTTTTTCGTTTGTTGACTTATTTATTTCAGCAACAAGATGTTTACAAGCCCAGTCCTCAACCCTTAAAATTAGCGTCGCCATTCAGCACTGCCGACCTAATTGCCGACGTAAAATACAAAGATACTGTAGTTTTGCCGACGTAATTTTGGTGTGAAATTTAAATGAATGGTGTTATTATGAAGAACGTAAGGTATAGAGAACATTAAAGTCGGGCCCTTTCCTTCATGCTGACACTCTTATGCTCAGCTGGTGCACTACACTGAGACTCGAACGAAAGACGGAAGACCATTTGGAACCATGCCACAAGTCAGTCCAACCTTCATCGTCACAGAGAATACTGCGAGAAGAGTGCGCACCCATGCAAGTTAAATATAACCAGAACATGGGAGAGGTTAGGTGTCCTGTACCTTAATACAGCTTTCGGACGAATGTTCTCGTGATGTAATACCAAAGAAAAAACATGTTCAATAAAGTTTAAAAAATCTTTTTAAAAGGGGAAAGAGAAATCAAATATGTTTAGTAAGGGACCATCTACAAATTCTGTCTCCCAATATAACCGAATTGGCACGAATTAATTCGTCTCCCTTACCGAATTTTACTGTTCTTTTAGACGATTTTAATTCGTCTCAAATTGATACTCAAGACGATTTTTTTTAAATCGGCTTAAATTTAAAAAAATAATGCGAGACGAAATGAGCCGATGTCGGGACGATTTGACGATTGTTCTGAGCCGAATTTAATCTTTTATAAAGAATAAAATTTCGAATGTTTTTGTTGTTGGACTGTATGCGAATGTAAACGAATTATTATTTTCGTTCGTCAACGATTTAATTTGTTAATCGACTAGTTTGTTAATAATTTGCTTCTTTTCGTTATAAAAACATCATGACTGATAATACAAGCGATAGTGATAGCGGAAGCGATCTAGAATGGTTATTCGCTGACGACTCAGAAGACGAAGAGGAAGATACTGTGGAATCTATCCAGCTGCTATTGGAAGTGGTAAGAAAATTTTTCACTCAAGTCAAAATGTCCTGTTGATTTCGTAGGAATTATATGTGTAAAATTCGCATTATCTTCGTTAAAATTTAATATTTAAATGAGAGTCGTATTGTTTTAAAAACTTTTGAATCTCTGTTTCAAATAAATTTGTTATGTTTGTCATCGAACAAAATTCACTTATATTTCTCTTGAATATTCACGGAGCGTCTGTAACAACGAAGTACGAAAGGTTCTTTAATAATTTCTTTGTTATTTTGCTATCCATTTATATCTCAGCAATCATAGTGTGTATGATCAAATGACTTGCAGCAATGGAGAGAATATAGTCACGTGTCCCTTATTATTATATTTTTTTGATAATATATATTTATTATGAGTGGCCACCTGTTGCTTAAGAGTAGCGAAAAGAAAAAAAGAAAAGAAATAAAATAAAAACATCAACATTTAATTGTAACATATTTTTGAAACTTTTAACAGCAATTAATAATTAAGTCCTGGGCACTAGGTTGTGAAATACATGTCAATAACAACGAAAAAAGATACCTGCAATACTGCTTTATTATAATAAGCAAATCATTTCAATGTATTGAATATGATTGGACGGATTTAAAAAGATTAAAATAACTTTTAAAATAAAAGAGAAAATATCCCCAGGATTGTGTTATAGAGAGAGTTTGGAAATTGTCTTTACAGCTCCAAAACTCTAGAGCATGCGAAGAACATTGTATATTTTTATAAACAGAAAAAAGAACCCGACCGTAACTTTGTCAAAAAGCTTGAAAACGTAGCTGAGGCTTGTTTGTAAAGTTTTTCTTAAAGGTGTTCTTAATTCCTAGCCAAATTCAGACTCGCGCTCTTATACTAAAGTTTCTAACATAATAAAATAATAATAAAAATTGTTTGTTTTAGCTTCAAAAAAAAGGGTTGGCAGACCAGCTACAGAACACCTGCATCCGGATATCGTACCTTGCATACGATCGTTCATAGAACAAAATTCGGAAACAAAATTCAAAAACATCTCCGACCACGTTAAAAATACATTGGGAATATCCGTTAACAAGAACACAATCCAACGTTTAATGGTACCTCCTCGGCAAAAGACCATTGCAAGCAAAAGATACAAACATTTGATTAACGCGTGTGTTCCACCAAAAAGGAACGATAGAGAAAAAGCCACTCATGATGACTTCCAATACACATGTGCTCAAGTAAACTTGGTCAACGAACTGGCAGTCATTCATAGCACAAACACGCTTTCACTTTCTGTCGACAACAAAAATAAGGTTGATGTAGGGATTCCAGCGACAAGTAGACGATGCCAAGTACGGCAAATTTATATTCAAGACAATGGGCCAAATTATAACGATCATGATTTTCCCCATCCAAATTCAAAATTAGTTCCAGCCGGTTATTTAATTTTAAAAGAAAAATCTTTAAGGAGTCGATCTTTATCTCCACCAAAGGAAAAAAATAAAATAAAAAAAAGATCACTATCTGAGAGCTCGTGCTTCAACAACGCTGCACTTCACCGCGCTAATCTTACCAGAGATAAATTAAACCGTGAAAAAGTAAAGTGGCCGCGCTCTGGTCCCTTGTTTATCCAACTTTATCCTTCACGATTAATAGAAAGCACCAATGTAATGCATGCAAATCACCTAATGAATCTAATTAACAAAGAAAAAGTGTGCAAAGATGTGTTTAACGTTACCCTAATTGCTGATGGTGGACCAGAGTGAGGAAGAACTTGCGAATGGGCGTCTTCATGCCGGGCCTCGCAAGTTCAAAAACGAAATTCAGCACAAAGATGCACTATCCCCCGGCAGGCTGAATGCCATTCTTACGAAGGCGAAGAAAAATTTGAGGGAGGATTTTGATGACATACAAGATATCGGGGAGATTATAAATTCGAAGTGTAGAAAAGTATGTCAAAAAGTTAAGAAAAGAGACTTGGCTAATGTTTATGATTAGGATCGTTTGATTATCTATATTCGTATAAATTTTGGCGCGAAATTAATTGGCATCAAATTTAGTTTTTCTTTCATCCCCAAATTTAATCGAAGAATAATTAAATGCACACAGTTCCTTTTGTTTTAAAGTTTGCTCTATTATGAGTTCGTAGGTATACGTTTTTTTATAAGAACCTAGTTTATAAGAACGCTGAGGCTGAGATTTTGTCAAAAATTAAGAACATATTAAGAATTCCTTCACATATTATAAGAACAAAATAATGGGAGTCTATTACGAAGAAACAATTATTTCCGAATAGTTTTATTATTCTTTGCCAGTATATACGTGTCTGTTTTTCACAAAAAGAAAACTTTAACATCTTTTTCTCCCAAACCTAAAAATTTTCCTTATCATTTTTAACTCTGGCCATAATGTCGCTATTTTTCAGAAGAACATTCATCCTCGACTGAAATTTAGGCGTTCTTATAAAAAAACCCCGTGTAAATCATTTTTTCCCATCGCCAAATTAAATTCGCGCCAAAATTTGTACGAAACGTGATTTATCTTTTCTGTTAAAGCGTTCCACAAGTTTTACAATTCTTTAGCACTATACCTTATTGGACAAAAAATACACGTATTTCTTTGTAGGAACATTGCTTCTTATAAAGCTATATTTACAATGGACGAAACATTTTAATAAAATTTTGGTTTGCATAAAAGTAAAACCGTTTTTTAGTTAAACTTTTCGGTACTAAGTCCTTAAAACACTTTTGTCGACCATGTTAATCCAGCTTAAGAACAGAACCCTTCATATACCCTCGAAGAATATCGCTGGAAGCCAACAATAATTCGTAAATTTTTTACCCACGATCGATTTGAAAACAGCGCAAGTTTACTCGCATTTAATGTTTTAGCCTCAAAGTTCTCTAGGCTACAGCCACAGTTTCTGATATAAAAATGCGAATAATAGTTACAATTTTAGAAATATATATTAAAGAAAAACATTGTAAAAATAGCATCTATTTAATTGTAAAAGAGAAATGTCGCAAAAAAATAAGAAATACCTCTGCTCTTGTGTCCATCCCAACCACGTTTTAAAAGAAGATTGCGTCTATTTCCGTTTTAGTTGCCGTCCATTGTCTCTGGAGAAAACTTTCGAATGCGAAAAAGGAAATCGAATAGTGCAAAGAAAAAAATGTTGCAGATAGTTTGAATGAATAAAACGAGCAGTGCAAACAGTGTATCAATTTTTTTATTTATTTAAAAAAGAGAACTGAAGATATCTGACTCCCGCCAGCAATCTTTAGCCGAAGAGAAAGGTTACACGTATCAAACATATGCTGAAGTATTAACCGAAGTGAATTTCACTTCACCTATGCAGAAAGAGTATGTTTTCCCATTATACGTATGGGAAGAAAAAAAGTTGTGTTTACACGTAATTTTCTGCTATTTTTACGCTGGCGTGAACTTTCACTTCGCCTAGAACGCGTTAGAAGTATCTATCATAAGGGACGAAGGGGAGTGCACTTCGGCAAACAAAATTTTACGCCGGCGTACGATTCACGTCAGTGAAAAGAGGATAAAAGCAAACCGTTTTCCGCTGCTTTTAAAAACAAAACTATACTTCCGTGAACTATACATGCGTAAAATCAATTCTACAGTATAGTTTACGAAAAATTAAAAGCTAGCATAGCTAATAACTCAGCGTTGCAATTTTCACAGGTCTACGACGAAAAAATTAAGATTAAAAAAAAGAATAATTTTTTAAACGATTTTCGTCCCAATGGAGACGTTTTTTGTTCCAATTGAGACGATTTTAATTTTTTTTGAACAGAAAAGAATACACAAAATTAAGACAAAATTAAGACGAATTGAGCCGAATTTAGCCGATTTATAACGTTCCAATTGAGAAGATTTTAAGACGAATTGAAATTTTTCGATCGAAAAAAATTAGACGAATTGAGCCGAATTAAATTCGATTTCAGCCGATTTTTTCTAGCATTAATATCGTCTCGTATGAAATCAAACAGACAAATGTTATTCAACTACGGAGACGATTTTTGACGAGCCGAATTGGCACAGAATTTGTAGATGATCCCTAATAATAATCGAAAAAATTGTATATCGTATTAAAAAGAAGTCCAGAAGTTCTGTCTCCCACACGACACAGCAGGCAATAAGTCAGCCCTGCCCTCGGTTTTGTGAGAAGAGATGTTCTGCGAAGACTCTAACAATTGAGTCTCCTGTACAGTTTTGCTTTGCATTGAACTGTGCCTGTGACAAGCATTTTCGAGGCATGTCACTGGCGACTTCTGCGGTATTCAACTTAATGATGCCCTGACCTTCAGTTCGTAAATAGCACGTGTACAACTTACTTCCTAATCAGTTTATCTTAAAACATAGAGAGCTAGTTGGGACAGAACTATTAACTTAAGAAGTACACCATCGGGAAGGTAGGTCCATAGGACTTGTACTTCATTTCCATTTGTCATCGTCTTAAGGAGATCAATACAAGGTTAATGAAAAACAAAAAAAATATTGTCGATGCAATGCCGACGCAAAACATTTGAAATGTATCTCACGTCAGCAATTTTAATGAAGGTGGTTTTTTAATAGAAATACATTTTAGAGATATATTTTAACGCGGAAGAACAATTATGTATTGGGTAAAGTTTGGGTAAGGGATTACACTAAAATAGCTCAGTTCTGCTTGGCGTGTGTACGAAGTAGAACAAGGCGTGTGATAAAGAGCACGCCCGAATTTCACATGATGTGTGCGGAGGCGTGCGCGTGCGATCGCACACCATTCATGACCAAGACTGCCATGCCTAAGGTTTTTCAGAATTCCGGATTCGTTGGAGACTTTCACAACCTGTTGAGTTGTAACGTCACTGGCGCAAAAACTTTTTAAACTTAACCTAGCAATCAACTGTGCACATAAAAAAGTTACATGTTTTATAAGAGTAATAAATGTTCATGATGTATTTAAAATTAATAATATAGACATAATATCCTCAAGCTGTTAATCTTCCATTCTAGGCCATTACTAATAAGAATCAATTGGTGGTGGGGTTTAATTGTGTTGAACCAATCTTGCTGGTGAAATCGTTGTGTTTACAATAGTGGTGTTATATTGTGTTGTGTATAAATCAATTGGGTTTATTTGGTGTTGCGTTATTAGGAGAACTGTGAAGATAACCTACAGGTTAGTCATACACATATTGCGATTTTAACAAATGGTAGCAGAGGAATAAAATTGTAAAGTATCATAGCGAAATGTCGAAAAGTTGGGTACCCCCACCATCATTGAATGCAGAGTCCAGTTACAAAGACTGGAAAAAAGAAGTTCAAATATGGCAAGCACTCACAGAACTAAAGGCGGAAAAACAAGGGCCTGCTATATTCATGGGTTTGAAAGAAAAGAAGCTAAAGAAGCAGTATTGGAATTGGAAATTGAACAAATCAGTGCCACAACTGGGGTAAAAGCTATTACTGACAGATTGGACAAAATTTACTTAAAGGATGAAAATCAAACTGCGTACCTGGCTTATGAAACCTTTGAAAAATTCAAACGACCCTCTGCGATGAGCATGAATGATTACCTTATAGAGTTTGAACGGTTATATCACAAAATCCAAGTTCACCGTATGGAACTTCCTGATGGAGTTTTGGCATACCAAGTTTTACAAAGCACTAATCTTACACCAGAGCAGCAACAGTTGGCTAGAGCAACTATAAATGAATTACGCTATGATTCAATGGTATTACGGTTAAAGAAAATATTTGGTGATACTGTGGCCTCATCTGTGTCAAATGATGCTGTAAAGATAGAGCCTGTTTTACAGGCAAGTGCAGATTCTACGGAGCAGAATTACTTCACTAAAAGAGGTGGATATCAGCGTTCAAGGTTTAAAAGAGGAAGGGCTGCAGCACCAAATCAAAGATATGGATGGAGGAAAACCAGATCCAGTAACAGAGTAATGAATCTGCCTGATGAATTTGAAAATTCTTCAAAGTGCAATATTTGTCAGTCCATTTATCACTGGGCTGTGAATTGTCCCCATTCTTATGAGAATCAGGAGTCTGAAGATGTGAAAAAGGAAGAGAGTCGTTCAAAAGTTACTTTTTTTTCTAAAATTAAAGAAAGTGAAATTGTTGGTGAAACTTTGTCATGTGCAGTTTTAGACTGTGGTTGTACCAAAACAGTCTGTGGTAAGAATTGGTACCAATGTTTCATTGATAATATTGATAGTGATAAACTGCCAGAAGAGTATCCAGGTGGAACCACATTTAAATTTGGAGATAGCGAAGCAGTTTGTTCCATAAAAAGAGTAATCTTACCTGTAATCATTGGTTCAAAAGAGGTTAATCTAGAAACAGAAGTTGTACCCAATGAAATACCTTTGCTTTTGAGTCAAACATCTATGAGAAAAGCAGATGCAGTTTTAGATTGTAGCAACGATACTGTTAAAATGTTCGGAGAATGCCATCCTTTAAAATTTACCACCACATGTCACTGTTGCATACCTCTAAACAACAACAGGATAGAATTAGATTCATTTGCTTCCTCAAGTTGCCTTTGTATGCGCAAGTGAAAAATCCAAAAAAAATCATTGTGGTTTATTCAAATCATAGATACTTTCACAAGATTTTCATCTTCAAAGTTAACAAAGACAAAAGATAAAGATGTGATAACAGACATTATCTTTGAAATTTGGTTAGCAAGATTTGGTCAACCAAGAAAGTTTCTGGCTGACAATGGAGGAGAATTTATCAATAAAGTGTATGAAGAAACGTGTGAGCAATTTAATATAGAGTTTTCCACAACAGCAGCCGAAAGTCCTTGGTCGAATGGGCTATGTGAGTGGCACAATGGTATCATTAAGGAAATGCTGAGTAAGATTATAGAGGATACGAAATGTACACCTAATCAAGCACTTTTCTGGGCTATTAGTGCCAAGAATTCTTTATCAAACAACAATGGATTTTTCACATAACTTCCACCATGCTTGACAAGTACTTGTTTATTTTCTTGTCCAATTACAGGGCCTGGTCCGTGCCATTTTTCACTGTCTTTTCTTTTATAAAAGACTTTATCTCCAGAGCCCAGAAGTAACAACTAATCAGTTAGACAACTGTGTTTCACTGGAAGACGAAATTTTTGACATAGATGATCTTGAAAGTAATACTACGGAAGTACCAGTAACAGAAGCACCAGTAACTGAGGATGTGACCATTGATAATTCACAAACCAATGGGACACCAATAGAGGAAAGATCTAATGAAACATCAAAAAGTGAAACCACAGTCAATGAAAAAAAGGCAATACCTCTATATTTCAAGGAATACCAAAGTTAAAAACCAGAATCATCTATAAGCTAACTCCAGACAGTGAGTGGATTAAAGGATTAGTTCACAGCAGAGCAGGTAAAGTGAGTAGAAAAGGAAAAAAAGGCAGGCAATATGGCAGCTGTTTAAATGTGCAAAATGAAGACACAGGTGAAATTAATTGGTTAGATTTCAAAAGATGTGTGAGTGAATGGCAACCGGTCGTTGAAGCCAATGACACTGCAGAAGTATTATTAGCGATAAAAGCAACTATTGAAGACGAGGTCTTGAATGCGAAATTTAAAGAATTAACCAACTGGCAAGACAACAATGTTTTCTCCACTGTTGAAGACAGAAGTCAATCTACAATATCCACAAGATGGGTAATCACAACAAAAAATATAGAGGGCAACAAAATTGTCAAAGCTCGTTTGGTCATAAGAGGTTTTGAAGAAGATGAGGTTCAAAATCTGACTAAAGACTCCCCAACATTTTCAAAAGAAAGTCTGCGATTTGTACTCACAATGTTAGCAACAAACGAATGGGAATGCCACACCTTAGATGTCAAAACAGCATTTCTTCAAGGTAACCCGATTGATAGAGAAGTAATTATAAAGCCCCCAAAGGAAGCAAACGCAATAGGGGTTCTTTGGAAATTGAATAAAGTAGTATATGGCCTTGCTGATGCTTCAAGAGCTTGGTATTTACGAGTAAAGGAACAAGGTTTAAGAATGAAAATGTCTTTATTTGATGAGGCTTTATTTTATTTGGTTCAAGATGACTGTTGTCAAGGATTGATCGTAATACATGTTGATGATTTTCTTTGGGGAGGATCAGAAGATTTTCAAGTGAAAGTCATTGCACCCATTAGAAAAATATTTCGGGTTGGGTCAGAGAATTGTAGTAATTTTAAATATGTTGGAGTCAACATACAACAATTCAATAGTTCTATTGAGTATGATCAAAGCAAATATGTGGCAAGCATGGAATAGGTTGAGATTCAAAGCACCAAAGACAAACATCGAGAACTCTCACATGAAGAGCAATCTAAGTTTCGATGTATTTGTGGTCAATTAAATTGGGTATCATCTCAATCAAGGCCAGATATTTCTTTTGATGTTTGTCAGTTAAGCACAAAGTTAAACCGTGCAAATGTTGATGATGTTATGAGAGCTAATAAATTGGTAAAGAAGTTGAAATTGGATCCTGATATCTGCCTAAAATTTTGGAAGTTGAAACCTCTATTACAATTAATCTTGTGCGCTGACGCCTCATTTGGAAATCTACATGACGGAAGGTCTCAAAGTGGAATTTTTGTTTTTCTTAAAGGTGTTGAGAACATCATGACACCTTTAAGCTTTAGAAGATAAGCGATTAAGAGTTGACACGATTCTGGAGATCTATTTTTCTTTTGTGTTGAATGTTATTCTAATCTATTTATATCTTTGCAATCACATTGAGCATATTGAAATGATTTGCTTCTGGTAATAGAACAATATGGCAGGTATCATGTTTAGGAGTTATTGACATGTATTTTACAATATTTAAAATCTTCCGTACATCGTTGTTACAGACGATCTGTAATAATTCATTATTTTGTTTATTTTTATGCATTTTAACTAAGACACAGATCCTTGATACACGTTATTTTTTAATATAATATTTTTCATATAAGAACATAAAGCTTCATAGAAACAAAATTTAGTGCTGAAATGCTCCTTTAAACTTTCAAAATGGCGAAATGCTGATAGGTACACGAGAGACTTGAAAAGCTACTTATAATTTATGGCAGCCCGTTTTAAAGTAATTAGGGCACTCACTCAAAATTTGGGTGCATATCATTCTCACTGGATCCAAGATTTCCCTGTCGGGCACATTTTTAATTTTGGTTACTTACAAAACAATAAAATTAAATGCGATTGGCTTAATTTAGTCTCCAGAGTTCATTGTTTAATTCGTGCTTGTGAAGAAAAAGGAATAATGTTTGAATGTAGCAACAAAACATTTAGCTAGGAGAAAAAAGCATTTAGATAGCAGATGTAAATAGCAAAGGGTTTCCTCGTCGGTTATAAAAAGCCATTACAGCAACATATACATTTTTATGTAAACAAAAGAGAATTTGTTGCAACATTAAAAAAAAAGTAAAATAAAATGTTATTTCTTACGACGCGAATACGAAGTAAAAGTTTTCACAATGTGTAAGGTACAGTACTGTGAAAAGGTTTGTTAACATCGTGTTCGTGTAACGAGCGTGGTGCACACGAACCACGATAAAATCGTGGTCTTTATGTATAACAAACATTCAAACATTCTATCGTGGCCATCACGCTAATATTATTATCTCCACGAAGGATCGTGTGTCCCACGATTATTTTCGCGAGCTCCACGATTTTTATAGCCAGTATAATTTATTTTTTTTTCTTTTCAAAAAAGTCTTTCATTAAAGTTAATTTGTTTGTTTCAGGTTTTATCAAGTTAAAAAAGCATATTCATAGTTTTTGCTTGGTGTATACTTTTTCGTCATGGACGCGATTGTATTTTTACGAAATGTCATTTGTGTAGAAAAGTTAAATTTGTCTGCGCCGATAGAAATTTTTTTTTAGATCGCATTTTAAAAGTTTAAAAACGAAAAGCAGGATAGAAATGTTTTTTAAGATCGCATTTTAAAAGTTTATAAACGAAAAGCGGCGATAGAAATGTTTTTTTAGATCGCATTTTAAAAAAGTTTATAAACGAAAAGCGGCGATAGAAATGTTTTTTTAGATCGCATTTTAAAAGTTTAAAAACGAATAGCGGCGATAGAAATGCTCTTTTAGATCGCATTTTAAAAGTTTATAAGCGAAAAGCGACGATAGAAATGTTTTTTTAGATCGCATTTTAAAAAAGTTTAAAAACGAAAAGCGACGATAGAAATGTTTTTTTAGATCGCATTCTAAAAGTTTAAAAACGAATAGCGGCGATAGAAATGTTTTTTTAGATCGCATTTTAAAAGTTTAAAAACGAAAAGCGGCGATAGAAATGTTTTTTTAGATCGCATTTTAAAAGTTTAAAAACGAAAAGCGGCGATAGAAATGTTTTTTTAGATCGCATTTTAAAATTTTATAAGCGAAAAGCGGCGATAGAAATGTTTTTTTAGATCGCATTTTAAAAGTTTAAAAACGAAAAGCGGCGATAGAAATGTTTTTTTTAGATTAAAATTTTATAAGCGAAAAGCGACGATAGAAATGGTTTTTAGATCGCATTTTAAAAGTTTAAAAACGAATAGCGGCGATAGAAATGCTCTTTTAGATCACATTTTAAAAGTTTATAAGCGAAAAGCGACGATAGAAATGTTTTTTAGATCGCATTTTAAAAGTTTAAAAACGAAAAGCGGCGATAGAAATGTTTTTTTAGATCGCACTTTAAAAGTTTATAAACGAAAAGCGGCGATAGAAATGTTTTTTTACAGTACATCGCATTTTGATTCACGAACGATTAAAATCTATTATGTAGCTATAGCTTTATGACAACGAATTAAAGTATTAATTTTTTTTTTTGCCGTCGGTTTTTGATTTAATTGATAAACTAATACGGTCTTTGTTGTTTTACAATAGAAGTTATCTATCATGGACACCACGGTGTAATGTTTAATTTTTGTTCGTGTAGTCCACGAAACATGATCTTGAGGTCCACGATTGTTAAAAAAATACGCATCGTGGGCTATCGTGGTTCGTGCGTAACACGAAATAAACACGAACCACGATGTTAACAAACCTTTTCACAGTACTGTAGCAGACAAACGTGAGCTATTGATAAAAATCCCGTTTTTTATCTTATCATTCACTTATTGTAGATAGATAGATAGATGTGCATATTTTACATGGCTAGCCTCGCAAATATCGAGGGATATACCCTGTCTATTATTTCCAGGAGGGGCCATGGCTTAGATGGAGAGTCCTAGAGTATTTAATGCTCATTTTGAGCAACGCAGACCCAATTAGGGCCCGCGCTCTACTAGACAACTCCCGGCAACATCCAACGGCCCACACAGTGTGCCATCTTCCCAATTTCCCTCACATGGCTTGGGTTAACCCGGGGCTATGGTAACATTCACTCGCCCATGTTGAATCGCAGTCAAGAGGAATCGAACCCCGGTTTCCCGCACAGAGTACGAGAGTTATACCACTAATCTACGGGCCACAAGAACCACTAATCTAATGTACTCGCATGCGCAAGAGGCTATACTCGAGGGTATGGAGTAGTATACTCGCCGATTACCTGTACTTGTCTTGCACTGTACCCGTACTCGTATACTCGTGTATAGTTACTCGCTATCGGCACTGTATGCCATAGTACATGCATTTGTAGAAGTAACAGTCACATTTGTTAGAATTTCCATAAATAAAAATAAATAAGGCTGAATTTTGAATTTATGCAACCTTGTTCCCAGCGCTGTTGTCTCTTTTTTCATATTGGGACGGCAAGACGAACATTTCTCCATCTGGAAAAGGAGACAACAGTTACTGGGGATTAGGTTGGAAGTTATGTTCTTACTATTGGGTAGAAAAAAGCTTCGAAATAAGAACAACCCCCTGCAACACAGATTTTATTGTCTCTGTCTCATGAAAAAAGCGCACACTAAATTTTAACAATATTGTGGCTAAAAATTCTAAATCAGAAAAATTGTTTTGGCTTTTTTTGGAGATACTAGATTAGAAAAAAACTAATAATTTTTGAATTCTTTATCTACACCACATATATTTTTGATATAAGAAAAGTTTTTTTGAGATGGGAGGTGCCCTTTAACTTTGGAAACAAGCATCACCTGGACAATTCTGGACAATTGAGTATAGCTATATATATATGCAAGAAATACATGAACCGTCCCCTTTGGCTAACCTACAATCTTTGCAAAGTGTTGGGATACTTTTCAAAATTACAATTATTCACTACTTTCACCCCTGCACCCCCACCGAAACAATGTTGCACTCAGGGTTTTTGAAGACAGGAGTTTGCTACTGTGACTCTTCAGCAGGAGGGCCAAGAGAAAGAAAAAAAAACAAGTAACCAAGTTTCTTTCAGGGACCCAGACCAGCCGCTCTAATGCCG
The DNA here is from genome assembly GCA_030067915.1 of Hydractinia echinata. NCBI lineage: Eukaryota > Metazoa > Cnidaria > Hydrozoa > Anthoathecata > Hydractiniidae > Hydractinia > Hydractinia echinata. Next base: position 4,822,833 of record JASGCC010000005.1, read on the forward strand.
TGATTCATGAATGACCCCGTTTTCTCATTTTATAACACGAGAAATGACGAAAAGAAAATCGCGGCATCCTACTCCTGCCCGCCCCTTGGACCAGGGTAAATTTTCCAGCTTCTTAGGGGGGGATTTTACGCAGCAAATTGTGAATGGCGAATACAGCATTGCGAATACAGTTACAGTGAAATATTTCGCCGCTAAAAAAAAGTAGAAACTGTTTCTACTTTACGGCGGAGCGAATTTTTAACAGCAAAATCAAAACAAACAAAACTGCGCATGTTCAGATACATTTCGCCTGCGAATTTGCCGTCCAAGTCACTTGTTTTTCTAGCAGTTCTGGGGAGCAATTTCCTCAAACAGAAATGTTATTGGTGACAGGTGGTGCGCGGTATTACTGTTTTGTAATGGACACTTGAAAGTGTTGCTGTGTCTAAAGATAGCACCCGCTTTAACTGTTTAACTTTATAACTAAAGTGATTTTATGATTATTCACAATTTCCTGCTTTGATAATTAGCTCTGCTCTTGCACTGCTTAAACTTTGCTCTCGGAACGAGATTGCCGCAAGAGGCCCTCCCTCTGGGCAAAAAATAAACAAAATATTTTTCTCAGAACCGCAGTTGACTGGGTTTACATACGTACTGAGAGACCTATTCATAGAAATATAAACATAAAAAAATAAATATATTTTTCCAATTTTATGCAGTTGATGCAACCTCGTCCCCAGGGCTTTTTACACTTTCTAAGCGGCAGCCGTTCCGTCAGACTATCATAATAGGCGTAAAAGAGCCCTGAGAACGAGGTTGCAGTTCATGGGCTGCTGATTGCATCAGCGTGTTGCCACTAATGTCATTCGTGTCGCCTGGAGTTATATAATTGCAGTTGTTAAACATTACTTTTCTTTTTACCCATGCTGCGGTCTCGCTGAAATACTGGCTCTGCTTATCAGAAAAAAGTTCTGATAGTCGCATGTAGAACCTGTTTATTAACTGATTAAAAATGTAGCCAGGTCTTTGTTCTGTACTTTCTCGTTGTGCATCCTTTCTTTCCTTTTCTCTATCGATTTGAAGGAGATTTGAAGGAGACTCAAGGCAATTAATTAATGTAGCTTGGAGTAAAGTCCTAACGTCGACAAATGCTCTTTGCATATGTTGCCAAAAGCCTCTTGCACACACATCACTTTTACACTGCTAGTTTTTATCGATTTTGCTGTTGTACAGTGGTGGCTCTTTGCGTACGTCTTTGCAGACTGTTGAAGGTCGGCCGTGTTATCGCGGAGCTCATTGTGCCTTGAAGGGAACTACCGACTTTGTATACGAATGCGTGATTGACAATGAAACTACCACCATAGGTAGTAATGATAGCCAGATCTTGTCGTGACTTCTTCTCTTTCCTTGTAGGTTTGACGTTTCACTTCACTGGACAGCTATTCAGTTATTAGTGTCAAAGATTTCTAATACCAAATTTGACATTTTCGTTAAGTCAACAATATCATTTGCACCGAGTTTCACGGATAGAGAAAATTATTACAACTTCGTCCATCACGCACATTGCTGAAACCAGTTTTGTTTTTATAACGCGTTTATCCAGTTGTAGATCCTTTAGTGATAGATGATTAAGACCATGTTTAGACGTTTTCGCTACGATACTAGCCTCGTGTGAACAAAAGCATGGAAACAAAATGGCGACATTAAAAGATAAACATGCTAAAAGATTTAATTGATGTATTAGGTGACTATATTCCGAAATGATTTCACTCCGGAATGATATCCATCTGCAACGTGTGACCATAGTCTTAATTAAAGAGCTGTTAGTCTTTCGAATGTGGCAGATTTGGTTGCATGAATCTTTCCTCTCTGACACATTCCCACGTCATACACGCTTTTTCTTTTATAAGAATACTCTTTATAAAAATATGAAATTTTCGGCGTTATCTTTATTGTATCGAATACGAATCTGTTTTGAAGAAAAAAAATAAAATCTGTTTCTGTCAGAACACCAGGTTTACACGCCGATCGAGAAGTGCTGAAAGCGAGTTCGAAGTTTCACCTTCTCTATATCTCCTTTGCTTGATAAAATCTCCCGAAAAAATTTCCACTTCCTAGAAGGTTACCATGACTAAAGCAGTAAGTTTATTCATGCAACTCCGTTTGTATAATATCACACCTTGATCAAATAAATTGAGATGAGAGACTGAGACTTTCTTTTCGATATAATATTTTTATAGCTTCGCCGTGGCGCGAAACTAACGCCAATAATGGGCGTGGTAATAATGTCCTTATAAAACAACAATGTTATTCTCAACTCTTCTCCGCATTGCCCCAAAGAACTACTTACCAACTTGAGTTATTATATTGCATTTTAAAATCCAAACGCCGTTGCCTACTATTTTGTCTTTAATCAGACAGAACGATCCTAATAGCTTATCACAGACGTAGAAGAACCCTACAATCGTGGACAAAAATATTGAGACTAAGGAAGTTTTTTACTCATTATCCAAATATGGACAAAACAGTCAAACAGTCAATGCTCTGCAGCCGGCAGGATGCAAAGTCGTTACTTTTGCACACAAGTAGGACAGGCAGAGAGCGTTGAAAAGTTGCTAGTCACATTCTTTAGCACGCCCGCACACCGAAATAATTCACGTCGGGGACCACGAAGGCCCCGAAATTCGTGATTAATGGCCTTGCCGACGTCAGCAACAATTAGCACATTTTAAGAATTTCGTATTTACCAAATAACCTAAGAAGTCCTAAGAAGTCCTAAGTCCACTCTGAACATTGACAAGTGAACTTTGACAAGTTCAAGTGTGAATCTAATATAGAACGAGCCTACGCAATTACTTGTGGTGGCGAACTTCGAAATTCGTTGTCTTGTCCCAACATATTGTGACCACGATTGTAGGTACAAAGTTACCTGTTAACAGGCTTTTAAATATCGATAATCCAAGTTGCCCTCATGCCCCTCAGCAAAAATTGACAGATAACGCCATGGAGTTGAGAAGAGAATATGCCTGGGACAAGTTTACCTTGCTAGCACAGTTTTAGACGAATAGTCAAGAGATAAAACTTGGTGTAGCAAATTAGCCAACTTCAAACGGCGGCGTTTTAGTTCTTTCTGCTGCTAAAAGTACACATAAAAATGGCTGACAAGAAGTATTGTCATGTGTAGTTGGCTACTAAGGGACTGGTTACACGAGATGTGAAACGGGACGATTGTCGGGACGGGGCATTTTCCGGAAAAAGCACTTTGTGTTTATATACAAAAAATTGTCCTGGGACAATTTCGTCCCGTCCCAGCTAAATGGGCTCAGTTTTTTTATCCATATAAACACACCGTCCTCGGCAACCTCGTTCCCAGGGCATTTTGCCTTGTTGATAAGTTGATAGCGGCGAAAAGGCCCTGGAACAGGCTGGTCACATGATCGCTTATGATTTATGATAATTATACCAAAAAAATAATTTATGAACATTTCTTGCCCTGCAAAAATGTATTTCTGCCCCGCGCGGGAGTTTTATGTAAACTAAACAAGAGTACAACAAACATGGCGGTCGACTTATTTTGTGGAGTGGATAAAAATACTAGCTAAGGTTTAGCATCGACTTTAGAGAGGCTCGTTTTTGAGAAATATATTAAAAAAAGATACCATTATAAAGCAAATTTATCTCAATAATTAAATTGATATATATGCGATGTTTGTCTTTCCCTGCAGAACTACTGGTAGTTAGCTAGCTAGAGCGTATACCGTCTAAATTACGTGAACATTTAACTAATAGCTAGTAGCCACATATATCGATGTTGTTAAAGTCATTACCCTAATTGGGTACAAAACTTAATGTTGTTAGTCAATGTTTGAGAGTTTTTTTATAAATATTTTGATGACAAGCTGGCTGTGTTCTCCTTAAACCTTATGTGGGCAAATTAGCTAAATTATCTGTCACATTTCTAAGAAACATTTTGTTGGCCGAAAATTTTGCAGCTGACTTTCATCGTGACGTGTGTTGTTTATAATTCCCAAACCTCTTATGCAAATCGGCAGGCAAAAACTGCAGACGGTAAGCCGTGTGCCAGTCCATTCCAAACTTTTTTTCAGGTAGAGACATATTTTGAAAATGAAATTAAAATATATATATAACTTGCATATAGTTTAGATTTAGAACACAAACAGTACAAAAGTTTTTAACCATAATTTGACTTTCTTCACCTAAGGTCTGCATTTTTTTGCCTGCCGATTTTCTGATTTTTTTGGCCATGCACAAGAATCTTTAAAAAATGTAATGTAATATGATGAGCTTATTTGATATATTAACCAGGCCCATGGAATGTACATTAAGTGAGGCACTTGAATGTAACCTGTATTGTGCTTTTTTTGGCACTGCCTTTTAAATGAAAAAAGCTCTTACAAATTCGTCATATCACAAATTTTATTCCTATTCACCTATATGCTTAAGGATAGATATAAAGAATGATTTTGTATTAGCTATACTTTCTAGGTTTCAGAATTTGAGCAATTTAAATGAGGCTGATAAGGGTTTTGTAACAAAACTTCTAAATCTTGACCAAATATGAACAAACAAGTAAGATTTTTGAACAAATTAATTCTTCTAAGGCCAATAAATGTCCTATTTTTATTTTAGGCCAGTGATTGATTATGCTCCACCAGCATATTTTTACATATCGTGGCCAAGTACAAATGGCATTTTTGGAATTATTACCCTGCACGTATATAATAAACCAGCTTTAACTTAACCCATTATTTATATCATTTAATGATATCAAATATTGTCCCTTTTACAAAATAAGATTTTGCAAAATCTCTAAATATGAATCTGCAAAAAAAGGTTTCTTGTCTTGGTGGCAGTTTATATATATATAATTAAGAACAACATGGCAAATGTTAACATTTTAGAACTGGTAGAAATAGAGTTTTTATTCTCGGGTCTCGGTTATGACCATTTTAAAAGATAAAACAAAAAACTTTTGGAGAAAATGACTTACACATTTGTTATATTTTTAATTTTATAAGAGTTTGACTGTAGTCATTTCATTATAAAACATTAAATGCTTTGCTACTAATAGGGGCAGTTTACTTAGAGTATAAATTTGAAAAATGCAAGATTTAAATGTTGGTCATTTGGTTGAAAATGATCAGAAAGTGTCAAGCATGTTAACCCGGATCCGAGAATAATCCATAAATTTAGCACTACAACCTGTCATTCTTAGTTTTGATTTTAAAAATAGGAAAATTTGTTGTGCATATTAGAAAAATTTGTGTGCAACTAGAGTACCCAGATCTTCTCCTACAATTTCTAACGTGTTCTTAACAAAATCACCCACCTGGAAAGTAATAGCCATTTAATATGTCCTTTATAAATATGTGGTTGAGTAAAGCTGTCTCAGGATGTCACGTTAGCTAGCTAGGCAGCTAACGTGACATCCCAGCCCAGCTAGCTAGCTAGAGCTCATGAATTTTAATGGAAACAAACTTTCAAAACATTTTCTAAATTAAAAGCCTTTCGCCAATATTGAACAATCAAGCTAAGCGAGATTAATAGACGTAAAGTCTATTAATCTCGCTCAGTAATATTCTGACAATTTTGCTTTTATCGACAAAATAGTTTCTTTAACGTTGTGTCTTTTTTCGCCCGCCATCTCTAAATCTTGCTTGTAAGGCCAGCGCCAAATTTGCATCTCATTATCTTTGGAATTTCAAAAATGCCCAGTATATCTGGGCATTTTTGTGTCACATGATCAGCCTGTTCCAGGGTCATTGTTGGCCACTCCGTAAACGGCTCAGGGGCCACAAGACCCTGGGGACGAGGTTGCGTCCTGGCCGAACGATGTAATTTTGGCATATTTCAATTTAAAGATAAAGACATCCCGGTAATCATCCCGTGCCAGTAATCGTTCTGCCTCTCGTGTAAACAGTCCCGAAACTCTCCAAAAATGCGCATGCGCACAAAACCATGCATTCAAACATCTGATATTACAAATTCTTGTTCAATAGAAATTTAAAACTGTCTAGAAAACCAGATATTATACATACAAATAATGAACAACTCCAAAGACCATTATTTTTATTATTAAAATTTTTTTTTGAATGCCTGTATGATCTGATCGACAATAGATTTGAAAGTGGTGGTATTTCGTAATAAGTTAAAGCAGGGAATAACAAAAATTAATCCTAATTCAGTTAAATGTCCTTGACTGTCTGTAAGAGGAAAAAATACACATATCAATAGCTCTTTACCACGGCCCCGTGTAAGGGACACGGGGGCCGTGATACGGTAAAATATTGAGGTAAAACAGTTCCTAGCCACACTTTTTGACTTTATGAAAAATCCTTATGAGCGAGGGTGAGTTCTTAACAAAGCGTAAGAATCACTTTGATAGACAAGAAACATATTCTCGGATCTAAAATATCACGAAATGATTAATATAGTTATTGGTTACAAAATACAAAGGATAAAAAACAAGAAAAGAAAAAAAGAAACAACAAAAAATGTGGAGTCATGTCTCGCCCTCCTTAGTTTAGTTATTGCGGCCCGATGTTTATTGGCACTCATAAATCATTTTCCGTTTTCTTTCGTAAACAGTATATGCCTAGTTACAACGCATTAACCTTTATATTTCCCAAGAACACAATAAAATAGAAATAAAACCATTTAAACTACTGATATAATCTTTTAAGTAATTATATATAAAAAATACCGTTCCTTGATAAAAAAATTGTATGGAAATCTTAAGATAATAGATTACTCTATTAAATTTAGGTATTTTATAATGGAATCGAAAGTTCTGTCTGAGTTAGCTATGGAGTTTCCCTATTGACACTAAAACTTTTTTCTGATATTGTTGAGTTATGAGAAGTCTTGAGAAGGAAAGATCAGAAAAAATATTTGATCAGTGACAGTTTAGCCGTCTATATGTTGACTGGTAGCATTGTATATGGTATAACATTTGATAAGCGCCATTATAGAAAAAAGCATTTGCTCGTAAGTAGCTACCTTTATTTATTTATTTGTTTATTTTCCAACTTTTACGTTGATCTAATTGTCTTCCTTAAATCCAACCAAAAAAATACTAAATTTTTATTAATATCAAATTACCAAAAAGCTGGGAACCATAATCTCGTCCCCTAGCCTCCCAAGCAACCGTCCGCCAGAATCGTGCTATGAACTGAATAACAAAACCCAGATTCAGAAAACCAGCAACTTCCAAAGGCCAGAGATTCAAGCAGAAACATTGAGCTTGCTGGTATTTTAAATTTATTTTTTAGTCATTTTAGTAAGTAAATAAGTGACTTACATGTCGGTACCGGTTAAACAGTAAGGACCTTATTCCCTTTCTGTTTGTGCTAAAGTAAATCGCGCTGAGATGGAGTGCCACACCAGTCATCGGCTCCCGGCTTTTTATTCGACAGATCAGTTCTTAGCCAACCTCGTCCTCAAGGCTCGGTTAGAAAGGATAGTGAAGGTTGTGGAGTGCTTACTTTAGTACTTTTTAAATGTTAAATGAGCATGTCATTACTTCTTGGTATTGACAAGCCTTAAAAATCTTCTCTATCCTTCTAGAAGTCCTTTACTTTAAAATTTTTTTTTTTAAAAAATCTAACATTTTAATTAATTACACATATTGTCGAATCTAATCTCCTTTTTGTTGTAACGATCGACTACGATGAGTAAAGAAACGCAATCTCGTCTTTTAACCTTTATTAGGTTTTTCTGAGTCGAATATAAAAAAGTCTAACAACAGCCATAATATATATTCTTTAAACAAATTTTTCAAACAACACAATAAAGAAAAAGAATGTTTTTTTTTTAGATCTTTAGATTTTTAGATCATCATTCCCTATTCGGATCGAGGGCTTTATTAGCCCCTCTTCCTCCCCTTTTTTCGTAATAACTTTCAAAGCATACCGTTTTTAGGACTTCATTTGGTGACTTTTCATTATTTTTAAGTTAGCTTTAGGATAGTAAAAAAAATTATAGGTATGACGTCACGTTGTTGTCGTTATGAACAGTTACGAAGTCATATTTTAAACTTTTTATGCTCCTATCAAGTAATTTTACACATCTCAATCGTTTGCAACTGTTTCTCTTATCCTAAAGTTTATGTTCTACCGGGTTAGCTGTCACTTTGGTCTGAACGACACCATCCATTTTTTTTCTCCCAATTTTTCTCTAATGCGCTAACAAACATTTTGGCAATGTTGTCTCCTTTTTCATTTTCTTAGCAGAGGGATACTGAAATGGTTCTCAATCAACATCTTTCCCAGGTTTTTTCCCTGTCTCCCCCCTCCCTCTCACGAAAAAATAAATATTTCCCGTATACATTAAAATAAAATGCTTAAAAAATGCACTAAACATGGGTGTAATGAATTATTCTCGTCTTCAGGGTTTCTTGGCCCAAAAGCTGTTATTACGGAGCGTTTTTTCGCCGCTATCACGTTTATTATAATGATTTATATGTCTTATAACAGACAGCAGACAACATAAAAGAAAGATACTGGAATGGTTCTCAATCCACCCTTTACCAGTTTTTTTTCGCTGTTTCGCCGTCCGTGATTACTAGAAAGACAAAAGGCCCTGGGAATGAGGTTTGGTTTTTAATATATAAAAATGCGATCTATTACCGCCATGCAACTGTCTCCATAAATCAACGGATGTGGACGATCAGAAGTTCCACTGAGCTAATAATCCGAGACTTTAAATGACCACATATTTTTGTCAAAACAAGAAAGTTTAAACCTTTTTGGTCAAAATTTGTAGCCCAACAACCATTTTTTTATAGTTCTAAAACTCTAAGCAAGTTATTGTAAGTATTAACATGTAGATTTCTTTTATTTAGCTGACCGTCTAAACCTAATCACAACATGGCAAATGTTGACATTAAAACGAAGTGGATCTTCCGGATTTTCATTTTAATCGTGTTTTTTATTCATATATTATTGTATGCAGCAGCGATTCTCTACATCCGATATTATACTGACAAAAAATTTATCGATTACGGCGTAAAAGACATCACCGTATATATTATTTACGCCAAGATCGGAGTTGACGTTCTCGTAATATTTTTACCATGGGCGCCATTTGCAAAAAAAACATTTGTGGTTTGCATCTTATTTTTTCTAATTGAAAGCTCGTTGGCTGGTGCCATCTTAGGTATATATTTTGCAGAATGGGACGCAGAGAAAGTAACGGATGATGTTTTAGCTATGATATTTATGATCGTTCAAAATGCTTTTATAATTCTCGCTGATTTTATCGGACTGTGTTGTTGCTTTCGGTTTATAAGGAGAAGCGAAGAAATCCAATTGCAAACTCACTCCTTACAAAACGGTACAGAAGTTCCAAGTTCTACTCCCACAGGAATTCACAACATCACAGGTTTGTGACCTTTGTCTTTGTTTGTTGTTAGTTAGGGGCTGTTTATATGGAGGCGGGCTGGCTCGGAAAACCGAGCAGGCTCACTTTCCGGGCTGGCTTTTAACTTGTGTTTATATTCAAAAAAACTACCTCGGTTAGGTGGGCTGGCTTTGAACAATGAAAACAATTTAATTACGTCAGCGTAATAAACCATCTCGCCTAGGCGGGCCAGCCCGCTTTGTTACTGTTTATGTGGAGTTTTATCCAGTCCGCTTGCCGAGATCTCGGATAAAATAGGCGGGGTAAAGGCAAGCGCCCAAGTTCGCCTCTTCATATAAACAAAATTTTAAATTTCTTTGTAAATAGCATTTAGGCGAGATCATGGCAAACGGGCTGGCCCTGCAACCGGGCTGGCTCAGCTTCCATATAAACATCATAGTTTGTTTTCGGCAAGTTCTTGAGTATAAAACACCTGTCTCATTCCTTTGTTTTACTCTTTAATAATAGCCGTATTATGTCTGTCTGTCCGCAAGAAAAACGTCGTGTTACGGAAACACGAAATGCAATATATAAAGGACGGGCGACCCCGTGGATTTTTTCACGGGTTGACGACTAGTCTCTATAATAATTCCCGTATTTTATCTGTTTGTCCGCAAGAAAAGTGTCGTGCAACGTGCACACAAAATAGCGCGTAACTTAAAGACGGACGGCCCCGTGGATTTTTTCACGGGTAACGACTAGTCTCTTTAATAATAGCCGTATTCCGTGGGAAATCTCGGATTTTCGACGAGGCACTGACTAGTATTTATGTATTTATCTTCATTTGCTTTTTTTAGTAAACATTGACCCCGCTAATGATGCTGAAGATGAATACGACAGATTAGACGAGGTGTTTCCTCCACCACCTAGCAAGTTAGATTTTGAAGCAATCCCTAACGACGGGTTTGACAGTGTCAGTGAGAACTCTTTTACCAGTGATGACGGGATAGAAGGCTACCAATCCTCTTCCGTTGTAAACGGGGTAACATTGGACCCCAACTACACCAACAACGAAAAAAACGACAGGTGGGATAATTTTAACACGTCATCGACACGTCAGTGGTCCGACAGAAGAACGAGCTACGAAAACGTTGAACTCACGAGCATGAGTGGAGAGCAAAGAAAACTACGCAGTAATTCCGAAGGCGAAATGTTAAACGATTTAAGGCGTTATAAAAGAAAACATTTAGTATCAACGCCTCAAGCACAGGGTAGCAATAGCACACAAAAACAAGAAGAGGAGGAAGATAATATTTACGGCAACATGGGAATAAACAACAACCCCTCGTCAGATGTATACAGGACCACACCACTAAATACACTAAACGCTGAACAAAACTACCGACACACGCATAATTATGAAAAGAACAGCGAGGGGTTTAATACGTCATCAACACACACGTTGTCCGGTAGAAGAACGAGTTACGAAAACGTTGAATTCACAGATATGAATGAAGAGCATAGAGACTTGCGCAGTAGTTCCGATGCCAATTATTTAAAGGAGTTAAGGCAATATAAAAAAACAAATCTTTTACCAACTTTTTATTCACAGAGTGACATTAACACACAAGAGCAGGAAAAGTGGCAAGAAAATATTTATGGCAACTTAGACTTAGATAGTGCTGAATATAGTCGCAAATTAAAACCTTCGCCACGTTTCCCACTGTTTTATAACGAAGACTCCACAGCGTGAAAATTTATTGTTTTTTAACAAGGGCTTCTCTCCCTAGCTTTAACACAAGTTTGAACCCATTTTAAAAACAGTTAATAGAGGCGTTGGTGAATAGGTTGGTAAAATACCATTATTTCATCTCAACACATATTTTCGCTGCTTTGCAGAATTATTCACCTTATGCCAGATGAATAATACAGCTGAAATAGTCACACCTCTTTATAGGCGAGACCGACCCTTCTTGGAGATAAAATACCGGTGCACGAACTTGAGAGGAAGTGAAAGAAAATTACTCACACAAACAAGACAGATAAAATTTAATCTTTTAACAAGATTACCGCACTTTTAGAAACTACACTGCAAATTAGAAAGTACGCAAACTTTAAATATTTTTTAAGTTTCTATGGAGAGACTGTTATCTAACTTCTAGCGATCATCTTATGCGAGAAAAGATAGGTTTTGCTTTTCCTTGTTATTTCAAAGGTTGTCCGTGAGATTTGCAGTTGTAAGGCTTCACGCAATCCTTCTGTGATTTCTCCAAGATATTTGTAACACATTTCATGACCACCGATTGTGCGGTGCCAGGAAGGCCAACTATGACATTTCTGGGGGCTAATATCTAATTTTTTCCAATTATTTGCTTGTGTATTTTCCAGAGCAGCTTATATTATACGGAATAGATTATATCATGACAACAAGACCCTAATGTAAAACAAAAAGATTTTCTACTTTATTTTGAAAAGTGTGTTTTCTATGACTTTTTTCAGACCAATCCAAATTCTAACATTTTTTATGATTTCTAGATTTTATGACTTGTGGTCACCCTGAGGATCAACCTCGTTCCCAGGGTCTTGTGACCCCTGAGCCGATATTACGGAGTAGGCAAAATGCCCTGGGAACGAGGTTGCCCGAGGATCTATCGATTAAACGCGTATCGATTTCTTAAACACACCAGAAAAACAAGCGGTAATTTTCTCGGTATGTCCGGTATGCGTTTTAAACATATCGAACGTTTTTTTTCAATTTTGCGCTGTCCGACAGCTTTGTACAAACCCTTGATGACGGGAACTGAGAACAAAGTTGGTCCGAGGAAAATCACGCAAACAAGAAACATTGGCTTAATACCATGGAGAGTTCTGTGAAAAAAATGTATTACAAAAATATTTAAGCAATCTAAGTATATACTATAATAAACCGAAGGAGGAGGGTGCATCGTTACAACATAAAAACAACGGAGAAGAGATAAAATATACGATCACAATAAAACGTAATATCTATGTGTCAAACATTCTTTCACGGATGAGTTTGCATCATGCTAAATTACACACGTGGTATTTTTTTACGATAATAAATTAAGGACTCTCCAGTATCCTTGGTTATATTTACTTTAATAAATTAAGAGTAAGTAGTTTGAGTTCTATAATTTGATAATTAATTCCAAATCATTTACTAACAAAATCAAAGTTAATGTTTACCTGTAGTAATAATATAACTCGTCTACATACAAAAAATATTTGTTTTGTTCATCTATCCCCAGTCTCTATTCTACGACAAAACACAATCAATTCTGAGACGGTTTAATTCCAGAGTGAAGCGACCTACGCACTCAGTTCTGTTTTGAAACAATACACTTCGCGTTTCCCTAGCTTTGGCGAAAGGGCCGTGTGTATAAAATCATCAAGCAATGATCTAGTGCGTCTTTATTTGCTATTCGGAGTCCGATAAATCTTGAGCTCCGGTGGAAGAGAACCCGGAAAACGACGATGCCCGGTTGACAGGTTTTGAAACAGTTCCGTTTGGTGATCCGGTATCCAACGCTGGATCGCTGGTCCGTTTACGGAATATCTTGAACGGGCTCGTAACCTGAAGAATAGAGAATAAAAAAAAATAAGCATTAAAAATTTAGAGTTTGGCGATGCAAAATTTTTGTTGAAATTTTGACTTAAATGGAGTTTTAGTCGTGACACGGTTGACTTTTGAAAAAATGTTGCAAAGTATTGTTGCTATGGTAATGCTGAACTGATTGAGAAATATTACGCAATAAAAAAAAATAAAAAAAATAAAAAAATGGAGGGGCTTATGGACGTTTCAGTGAAAAATAAAAAAGTGGATTTATTGTCACCTGGAAATGAAATGAAATTTCATATTTATATTATCTTGTAGACAATTTAATTTGCTTTTATATCCAATAAATAATTTCGTGAAAAACCCATAACTTTCGAGAAATAATGAACTGAATATACAGTATTCTTAAACGCACGCAAGGTTGTTCTGCCAAAGTGATAGAATTGGTTTAAAGATTACTTTTAGGTACATTAAATCAAATTATTTTAACCCTCAAAACCAGCACTCGATTTTGAAAACTCATTTTTTTATATCGAAGAATTACTTTGCGCATCACTAACATGTTGCCCAGCAGTGAGCGGGATTCGATCTGCAGACGAACCCACTTCATTACGTACGGCGATAATCACCTATGTATTCATTTATTTGTCTACAAATTAGCTTTCGAAATTCGAATTGTAATTGGTGGTTTGGTACCACTGGGTAGCAACAACCCACTCCTTATAGTTATTCAGTCCAACTGGTGGGGCGGTTTTAGCGCGAATTTTAATCCTAGATCTACGCGACCCGTTGTCGAAGAGTTAATCCGGGCACGTTCGTTTTCATTTACAGCGGGTACATAAAATTGTTCACTTTTAAGGAGGGTGAATTCAACTTAAATAATTTTGATAAAATATAGTCATGTTGCATACACTGCTTTTTTTACAAATGATTACACACTTCTTTATAAGCAACCTCTGGAACCAAGTATGAGACACAAGGGAGCACCTTTTAAAAAATAAAGAAATGAAAAAGGACAGACAACAAACATCAATAGTTTCCTAGATTTTTCCATGTTTCAAAAATTGTGTAAGTGTTAGCCGACGACAAAAGTGATTAAAACGAATATTTGATTTTGATTGGCACGCCAACCTAACTGAGAACGCAAAAGCAACAATAATCAACAAGTGATATCCAGCCTCAGCCAGAATTTTGTGTTGCTTTTAAAAAAAGTGTGTAGTTTTTTGTGTGCAGACCTAACTGTTGTTAGGCTATTTCTTGTTATAATTTAAGCATTAAATGTGATGTTAAAAAGTTGAATACGATCTTACGATGTTTACATGGTTGTTTATCAATTAAACACAACAACAGCAGTCGTCTGAAATTTGCTTACCTTATTATATCTCGACATAATCCAAATCACGAGCTTCTAAGTTTAGCATCTTTAAACAAGGAGATTAAGAAGTTTACATAGATTTTAAAATAGGTTTAAGATGAAATGATAAAAGAAATACACTTTTACTTTTTATACACACTTTTTTATATAAGAATACAATTTATAAGAATTTTGATATCCTTGAAGAAATCTTAGTTAGCCAAGTTATCGGCGGCGTTAAAAAACACGTCATTAATAATGGCCTTCTTTTACAAATTTAGTACTCTTATAATAAAAAGTGTGTATTTGTGGACACTCATACTTAGGTACGGTTTACATTATCTTGGATTCAGTTAGGTTGTCGTTAGTATTTTGAATATTAAAGTCGAATTGTTAACGTGTGTCACGGTAAATAGGTTTAAGTTCGGTTTACATCGTGTATTTCTTACAACTTAGTTACTGACGTACATTTAACAAAAAATGGATTACGTTTCGTTATGTTGCGGCAGTTAAGTGACTTCCACTTACATCGTTCTGCAAAATATTCAAGCGAATATGCCATAAGTTGTCACTGCGCATGTCTCTGCTTCTTTTTATTTACAAAAAGAAAATATCTCTACACAAAAAAAACCTGCATTTTTATAACTTAAAAACAATATCGTTACGATACTGACCAATCAAATTGTTAGAAAAAATATTTCAGTGGATGTGCTTTTTCATTAGTAAGCAAATAAAAGTCATTTTTTAACTTTAGAATTTTTTTAAGACTTTACACTCTTTTGATAAATAAGTGATCGTCAACAATTTTTTTCGCGGAAACTTGGTTATTTTAAAATTTGCGGTGGAAATCACCCTTTAAACGGACGGCTAGTAGTTTCGAGTGATGTCTTTAAGTGTACACTACTCTCCCGCTGTTACATCAATCGACTTTCGCGTGACTTCTATTACGTATCCCCTTTAAAGTCACATTATTTGTTAGCAGTTATAGTAGTTACAAAAGGAAATGGTCTGTAGTTTAAAAGGACGCGTGTAAGTTCAGGTAACAAAATGGCGTCGACACGGGCGTAGGTGGGCGGTGTCAGTCTTGTGGGAAAAGAAAGTGCATGTGCAGATTATAAAACTTACAAGCAAATTATTTTCCTTTCTGGGTTCAGTTTCATTATTTTGCTGAAATGAAGATGAGAAGAGATCATAGCATTTCATAACGAGAAACGGAAAACGAAAAAAACGACATGACGTACGACGATTATACGATATGACGAAAATAATTACGAGACGGATGATGACGTGGCATTTGATGTTACATGTTACGCACTACGTGATCATGCAGAAGGTACGAATTACGGAAACAGTGCATGCCAGACATTGAGAGGATGGATGAAATGGACGGTTGGAAATAAAGTGCTCTGGTACGTACAGGACAACACAGTACGTAGGGTTTCTACGTTGCTTTTAAATTCTTTGAATCTTCCTTACTTTTTGGAGTGCTCCAAAATTTAACTATGAGTCTCGGACCATCCGCAAAGTATAGTGAGATGGCAAATGTCTTCTCAAAGTTCACTTGTCAATGCTCAATTGATCTTAAGTTATTTGGTTAGATCTAAACTCTCAAAATGTGCTAATTGCTGCTGACGCCAGCAAGGCCATTTTTCCCAAATTTAAGAGTCTTTGTTGGCTCTGGCATGAATTTTTCCGTCCGGGAGACGTGTTAAAAAGGGGCGACTTGCGCATTTTAAACGCGGTTTACCTAATCTGTGTACATGCAACACTTTCAAATTCGCGACTTGTTGCTTTTTCCAACTTCGTAAAATGGTCGAAAAAATGCCGTCATCTCCATACTTTTGCGGGGGGTTAATTGTTACAGATATTTCACATAAAACACCGCAAAAAACAATTAATTATATGTAGTAGTATATACATGCTGTAGAAACCCCCGTGTATGCTACAAAATCGTACGTACATGATGTCATACAATGTGAAAATACTTACTAAATGGGGATCATAATTATCTTTATTGTCAGCGTCGGTTTCCGGTGTTTCGGCATGATCAACGGAAACTTCAACTGCTAAAAAGTGGAAACAAACCATATATAAGTATAACTTAATAACGAAGGCGCCCGTACCGTTAAAATTGCTTTTAAAAACTTTATTTGTACCACAATTCGGGCTACTGGCTTATTTCACATTATCATTCGGTTTCACACACACACACACACACACACTTGTATGCGTTGTAACCAAGCAACTAAACAAACACCTGTGTCAGATGTGTCAGTAAGTCAAAGGTCTTTATCAAGGTACGGAGCAACTGACGTAAAAGTTACTGCAGTTTCTTTAAGTTTGTAACGAGGACACCTCTATCTCGTAACAAGTAAACAGCTAAAAAACCCACTAGAGATCTGAAGAAAATAATTGTATGAATAAAAAAAATATCCAACACAGTGGAATCTCATATAAAATTTTAAAACCAACCAAAGGACAAGTAATAATGCAAGTTTTAAATCAAATTCATCATACCTGTCGGTGTCGGAGTAACGCTGTTTTCTTCAGGTAAATCGTCGGTTTTTGTTTCCGTTTCGTCGCCGTTTTCATCCATGTTTGATGCTTTTAGTCGACTTATAGTTGATTTCGCCGTTTCGTAACTAGTTTTTAACCTAGAGAGAAAATGACGTAACAGAACATTGTTAAATTTTGCGAACGGGCATATCCACGAATAAAGTCAATCCAAAATAAACATCATTCACCAACAAATACCAATTTTACTACAGACCTTACAAGATGCAAGTACTTACGTTTCTAATTGATTCTCTCTACTTTGAACGGATTCCTAGAAATGTTGCACAAATAATTATTAGGGGCCATCCATATAGGACGTCCACACAATTTTACTAATCCCCCCACCTCCTCTCCCCTGGTACATTCATGTCCGCTTTTTTCTGTATACCCTCCCCCACCCCCTCCTTATGTCCATGCGGACAAAGAATGTGATATTTTCTTAAATTCTTGAAGCTTAGCATATCTTCTTGGTAACAGCAGAAAAATTGCCTAGACAAATACTAAGAACTCTCTATTCAAAATGCTACTCATGTAAATTTCGCACATTAGCTACTCACCAGTAAGGATGTCAAAAATTGGTGCAGGGCTGTCGTTGATTCGGATATCGTTGTCTAAAATAAACCATTCGCTTATAACAATAACCTAAATATGTGTTCAGCTTTATCTTTATTTACGTACAAAATATTCTCAGATAAGAAAAGAAAATTTTTAACTGGCTGTCGGTACGTGTAAAATTTGGATTGGCTGTCGGTACGTGTAACAACTGTTTGTCTGATATTTTAACAAATAAATAATTTGCAGGTTATTTTGTAAGCAACTAAATATCTTACCCTTTGCGCCACAGGGCATGTATCTTTGCTTGCAGTTACAACTTCGCTAACCGCAGCGGTTAACCTGTCAGCTATGATAAAAATTTATTAACTTGATAAATACTTAGAAAATGCTGGTCTTTTAGAACTGCTTGAATACTGCTGATACTTCGTTATCACTCGAGTTAAAAAATGCTGGTTATTTAAAAATTGCTTTTGTTGATGCCTCGACTGTTCAAACTGTAATAGAAAATAAAGTCCTGCAATATGTTGATATGTTTTAAGTTAGTTTCAAACCTTGTCCAATTGCAGCCAATACTAAGTCTCTTGCTTCTAAGGAGGTATGCGACGTCTAAAATAGAAAGAAAAAACTCGTGTAAAAGATTTAGAAAAAATAGAACTAAAATTGCCACCCATAATTCAAAAATCTGAAGACTCCTTCAATGACTTCATCTTTCTCTCAAAAATCTTTCACTTATACTCCTGACTTTACTGATTGAACGTTTAAACAAATGTTAAAATCATATAAACCTGTTTTCTCATTACCAGTCCACTGGATTAAAAACATTTTTACATGAATGTAAAAGAAAATTTTACAAAAAATCATCTAAGTTCAGCCATTAAAATGTTATAAAATATTCTAAAAGCCAAAATTTAGACATTAACTCTTAGTTCTATGATTTATTTTGGGTAAAAGTAGCAAGTTTTCAATATAACCTCACAAACTGAACTGAAAACCATGAACCACATAGTATCCACAGAGAGAGAGAGATCTGGTTAGACTATGGTTACGAGAACACTGGATATAATATAAACCAAGAAACCTTACCTCCATTGAAAACAGACTCGAACATTTGGCACCCTAAATTGGTAAAAGATTTATAGTAAGACGATTTCAAAGTTAGGTTTTTACTATCATAAGAGCAAACATTGTTCTAAAACAATTTTTTTTGCACAAACAAACAGTGAGGATACACTCTAGCTTCATACATGTATTAGTAATTTTAAAACGACCGTTCTCATTCAGTATTAAACATATAGACTTTTTATAATTTAGTGCCTACAAGTGGATTTTTACACGAACTAGTCATATGCTATGGCGCAACTTCTGAGCCCCTCAATCCCGTCTGAAAAACCATAGTAAAGCAAGACAAGTTAGCCAAACATTTTTTATTGACGACTTCCTTGTATATACACGTTTAATGCCGTCTCAAGATTGCATTTGTTTGCCAGGCTAAAAGTAGATTTTGTCATTTTGAGTTTTCACACATGACCACAACCGGTAACTGTCAAAGATGTTTACCACAAAACCTGTTTGTTTTAAAATTAAATACACTCTATCAGTGTGCCATGTTCCATGCCGCAGACAGTGGCAATTCCAGGAAAATAACGACGATGGTACGACAAAGTTCCGCATCCTTATTTAAGTTGCCAATCCCTACAAAAAGATGCTTATACAAAATGTCACACCAACCTGTAATTCAGTCAGTAAAGCATTCTTTTCTTCTAAGATTTTTTGTAATTCTTTATCTTTGGCGGCTAGCTCATCTGCGAATAAAAAGAGAAATGATAAAAGTCTAAACGAAGTATGGTTCAAATCATTCTCCTCCTGTCTAGCTATGTTAGTCAGTTTAAACTATAGGTTTGTCATAACTAGCTCTGATAAACGTCTTGAATTGGTATTAACTTGGATGCTGGAAAACAGGGTACGCTCATGCTAACATGTCGGAAACGTCAGACACACAATATCAATCTTACTACCACAAAATATGCGTGGGTGTGTTCACACGGATTTTTATCATTCATCTAGAGCAAAACTAATTCGTTGTGTTACGACATGACATCAAAAATCTGCGGAATATACGTTCAGTACGCGATATCCTAGTCTACAAAACATACCGCATATTTCAGAAACTCTTTCTTTGCTAGGTCGGTTTTCGGCACTGCTCTCCTTTCTGGTGGTTCCCTTTTGCTCATCCTCGGTTGATTTTTCTTCTTTAACTTCAACCTTATCTTCTACCTTAGTTTCTGCTGCTTCCTCTTCTTCAACAGGAGCCGGAAGGGAGGGTGAAGCTGTGGATAGAGACAGTCCACCACGACGACCTCGGTCGGCAAACAAGTCTAAAGAAAATATTAAATCATGATGATCAATGATAAGAGAGAAGACGGCAGCCATGTTAATGAATTTTCATAAATGAGGGTGGATATGTATTATGGCTTTCTTTCGGCGATTTTTTTAGGTACAAGGGTTGTTGGGGAATTGGGGGTGAGCTAGGGGTGGGCTAAGGGATAGGTCAAACTGTGCGAAAAATAAATAAATTATAGAAAAATTTACCTCTTCCTTTCACAAGTTCTGACGCTTCAGTAATGTGTTCTACCCAGCTAAATACAAAAGTAAGTTTGACTTACACGTGATAGACAATGCTGCTATCTATCAGCGAATATAAAAGCCAGCGTACATTAGAACAAAAAAAAATGTAAAAACAACGGGGAAAATATGAAGGACGTGCGCACAGGGCGTAAGGTTTGTTCAGTTTCCTTTATAATATCCCGACAAAAACAATTGATAAAGAACATCTGGTGTAAAGCCGCATAAAGTGGTTGATGAGGCAGCAATTATATTTGCCTCTTTTATCCCAAACTGTTATATGAATCTGCAGGCACATCACGCATAATTAGTGAGTACTAATCGAGACCTCCTCATCACAGTAAACACATGGCCATGTCAAAGAGAGGATTGGAAGCACTCACATTCTTTTTTCTGTAGCAGTTTGTGCAACCAATTCGTAAATCTGTGGTCCAGTCATTGAAGTACTGACAAGAAAGAACGCTTTTTTATCTAAAGAGGAAACAAAGGACTTTTTGATAAGGTTAAAAAATATTAAAGCGATGGAATTCAACGACAGTCGATACAACTTGAACAATATACAAGAACCTCCCTTGACAATATACAATAATCTCTCTTGACAATATACAATAATCTCTCTTGACAGTATACAATAATCTCTCTTGACAATATACAAGAATCTCCCTTGACAATATACAAGAATCTCCCTTGACAATATACAATAATCTCTCTTGACAATATACAAGAACCTCCCTTGACAATATACAAGAACCTCTCTTGACAATATACAAGAATCTCTCTTAAAAATATACAATAATCTCTCTTGACAATATACAATAATCTCTCTTGACAATATACAAGAATCTCTCTTGACAATATACAAGAACCTCTCTTGACAATATACAAGAACCTCTCTTGACAATATACAAGAATCTCTCTTGACAATATACAAGAACCTCTCTTGACAATATACAAGAATCTCTCTTGACAATATACAAGAATCTCTCTTGACAATATACAATAATCTCTCTTGACAATATACAAGAACCTCCCTTGACAATATACAAGAATCTCTCTTGACAATATACAAGAATCTCTCTTGACAATATACAAGAATCTCTCTTGACAATATACAAGAATCTCTCTTGACAATATACAAGAACCTCTCTTGACAATATACAATAATCTCTCTTGACAATATACAAGAACCTCCCTTGACAATATACAAGAATCTCTCTTGACAATATACAAGAATCTCTCTTGACAATATACAAGAATCTCTCTTGACAATATACAAGAATCTCTCTTGACAATATACAATAATCTCTCTTGACAATATACAAGAATCTCTCTTGACAATATACAAGAACCTCTCTTGACAATATACAAGAACCTCTCTTGACAATATACAAGAATCTCTCTTGACAATATACAAGAATCTCTCTTGACAATATACAAGAATCTCTCTTGACAATATACAAGAATCTCTCTTGACAATATACAATAATCTCTCTTGACAATATACAAGAACCTCCCTTGACAATATACAAGAATCTCTCTTGACAATATACAAGAATCTCTCTTGACAATATACAAGAATCTCTCTTGACAATATACAAGAATCTCTCTTGACAATATACAAGAATCTCTCTTGACAATATACAAGAATCTCTCTTGACAATATACAAGAACCTCCCTTGACAATATACAAGAATCTCTCTTGACAATATACAAGAATCTCTCTTGACAATATACAAGAACCTCTCTTGACAATATACAATAATCTCTCTTGACAATATACAATAATCTCTCTTGACAATATACAAGAATCTCTCTTGACAATATACAATAATCTCTCTTGACAATATACAAGAATCTCTCTTGACAATATACAATAATCTCCCTTGACAATATACAAGAACCTCTCTTGACAATATACAAGAATCTCTCTTGACAATATACAAGAATCTCTCTTGACAATATACAAGAATCTCTCTTGACAATATACAAGAATCTCTCTTGACAATATACAAGAATCTCTCTTGACAATATACAAGAATCTCTCTTGACAATATACAAGAACCTCCCTTGACAATATACAATAACCTCTCTTGACAATATACAAGAATCTCTCTTGACAATATACAAGAACCTCCCTTGACAATATACAAGAATCTCCCTTGACAATATACAAGAATCTCTCTTGACAATATACAATAATCTCTCTTGACAATATACAATAATCTCTCTTGACAATATACAAGAATCTCTCTTGACAATATACAAGAATCTCTCTTGACAATATACAAGAACCTCCCTTGACAATATACAAGAATCTCTCTTGACAATATACAAGAACCTCCCTTGACAATATACAAGAACCTCCCTTGACAATATACAAGAATCTCCCTTGACAATATACAAGAATCTCTCTTGACAATATACAAGAATCTCTCTTGACAATATACAATAATCTCTCTTGACAATATACAATAATCTCTCTTGACAATATACAAGAATCTCTCTTGACAATATACAAGAATCTCTCTTGACAATATACAAGAATCTCTCTTGACAATATACAAGAATCTCCCTTGACAATATACAAGAATCTCTCTTGAACAATATACAATAATCTCTCTTGACAATATACAAGAATCTCTCTTGACAATATACAAGAATCTCTCTTGACAATATACAAGAATCTCTCTTGACAATATAAAACTCTCTGACAATATACAATAATCTCTCTTGACAATATACAAGAATCTCTCTTGACAATATACAATAATCTCTCTTGACAATATACAAGAATCTCCCTTGACAATATACAAGAATCTCTCTTGACAATATACAATAATCTCTCTTGACAATATACAGAATCTCTCTTGACAATATACAAGAATCTCTCTTGACAATATACAAGAACCTCTTGACATATACAAGAATCTCTCTGACAATATACAAGAACCTCCCTTGACAATATACAAGAACCTCCCTTGACAATATACAATAATCTCTCTTGACAATATACAAGAATCTCTCTTGACAATATACAAGAATCTCTCTTGACAATATACAAGAATCTCTCTTGACAATATACAAGAATCTCTCTTGACAATATACAAGAATCTCTTTTGACAATATACAAGAATCTCTCTTGACAATATACAAGAATCTCTCTTGACAATATACAAGAATCTCTCTTGACAATATACAAGAATCTCTCTTGACAATATACAAGAATCTCTCTTGACAATATACAAGAATCTCTCTTGACAATATACAAGAATCTCTCTTGACAATATACAAGAATCTCTCTTGACAATATACAATAATCTCTCTTGACAATATACAATAATCTCTCTTGACAATATACAATAATCTCTCTTGACAATATACAATAATCTCTCTTGACAATATACAAGAACCTCTCTTGACAATATACAAGAACCTCCCTTGACAATATACAAGAACCTCCCTTGACAATATACAAGAATCTCTCTTGACAATATACAAGAACCTCTCTTGACAATATACAAGAACCTCCCTTGACAATATACAAGAATATGTCTTGACAATATACAAGAACCTAACATTATAAAAAACCTGTTAAAGCAAGCATAAAAATCTCCCTACCTGTCGCTACTTCTCGAATAATGATATTTGTTAGTTTGATTATCGGACTATGACCCTAGAATTAAAATAAAGTGATAAAATATATATATATAAAAACAACGAAGAAACGCACGCTTGGGTACGAAAAGATCGTTATGGTGAAATTGCGTTGTAACTATAAAAGGTTTTTAAATACATTATATGTTTTAAACACATATATGCAAATATGAGTATCGCTGAGCTGACGGAAAAGGAAATTACATTTTAGTCTATATTTTTAATTCAATATAATAAGTGATGCGTACTTACCCTAGCATCTGTACTGTGTGTTTTTAGAATATACCGTTCATCTTGGCGTTGTAGAAGAACCAAGAAATCATTGAGCAACACCACATGTAAGTCTAAACATTAAAAATACATGAATCACTCTTTGCTTGAGTACTAGTCCTCTTTATCATATTTATTGTGATGGGTAAGACATAGTTCAATATTACGGCCCGTAAATTAAATCCCATGGAAAACAAAGTTTTCTAGGTTCTGGAAAAACCGTCAAACACCTTTTTATCAACTAGACTGATTGATTTAATTCTTGTTTATCTTCATATAAAAATGTTCATTAATGCAGAACCGGCGGAGCAATTTTGAAAGTGGGGGGGCTAAATTATTGAGTATCGAAGGAGGCCCGACCATGGTTGGGGCCGACGGGCTAAGAAAAATTTTAACTTTCGGCCCCCTAGATTGGCTAAAACATACTTCAAATTCCGAAATATTGCGCTCGAAAGCCTTCACAAAATGCAGGAGATTATATATAGAAATATAGAAACGCCATATTTTATGTAAGGTATATTTTCAAAATGAGCAATGTAACATCGAAGCAATGCAGAAAAAGGTTATATATGACAACTACCAGTCCCTCTTTGTAAATTTTCCGAAAACTCGCTTTCTGTTGTCGTCCGATTGAACAAATGCGTTGGCAATTTTGATCAGGTATTTAGAAACAACACTTTTCCCGTATAATTGTAGCACAAATACAGAGCATATGTAGATATTGATCAATTAATAATTGATTAAAACACATGATACCCTTATAAAAAAAACATTCCCCTTCTTGGCAAAAAAGTGGGGGGGGGGGGGGGGCTATAGCTCCCGCAGCCCCGCAGAAAATTTTAATTGTTTGTACTCATCTTCCTATCACGAGTTATTATTGAGTCAGGTTAGCCACAGCTTGAAAAGTTAATTTTTTTTGGAAATGTCAGTATAATGTAGGGTAAAAAAAATTCCCTATTTTGGGAATATTAGCTACTACAAGATAAAAAGCTACTAATAAGCAAAGCCTTTCTGTTTTGAATGCAACCATTGACCGTCACAAGCATTCACTTACCTAATTTCTTGGTTGGGTTGATTTTCCATATTAACGAACCCTCCCACAGCATTTTATGATTAGTTATATCAAATTTCTAGAAAGAAATATGCAGAATAACAAATAGAACAACAAAAGCCCAGTAATTTAATATACTTTGGCATCCAAATCCAAATAACCGCTAATTTGAAAGGTAATGATATCGTCAGATGCTTAAATCCGGTATCTAAAAGGTTAGATTTTTTTTTTCTAACGGAGGTTCAGACAAAAGCTATACCTTATCATTTTCTTTCTCTTTCTCTGATGTATCTTGTGTCCTCTTGTCTTCAATTTTCTTAGCCAGTTCTTCTAAACGTAGTTTGTTTTCCGTCTCTTTGATTTCTGAGTTTACAAAGTTCAGAATGTCCTTACAACACTTTGTGCTTCTTTCTACGTTTTTGTAATCGCCGTGGGGAGGAGGAGTCACTTTGTTTATCCCTCCCAGCAACATTGGGTATTTCACAAGTCTCTGATGGGTGGAGGCGATTATATCTGTGAATTTTAATCGTCGACATAAGCGGTGACTTTCTTGTTTCTAGAGAGAGAGAGAGAGAAATGGTAGTAATTTAATACTACATGATATTGATAAAAAAATTATAAAAACACTCATTTCTATTACATGTAAAAATACTTTTTCTTGTTTTATCGTGATCCGAATTACAACAGGTCATATGACATTTTTTTAAGTACCTAGAAACTTACGACTAATAAGAATTGAAGAAAATTTCACAACCACCAGATGGAACCCTGTAATGTATTGACGAGCAGAAGAGTTTCCACTATTTTTATAGAGTCAAATTTGAGGAGGTTTGAAGAGAAGATGACGGTTTTATTGTGAAAAAAAAAAGAAATAAGTAGATTAAAGGACATTTTTATATTTTTTAACAAAAATTGAGAATATTTCAGGAGATTTTAAAGGTAATGTCATTAGGAATGACTAAAGTTTTGAGAATTGGGGAGTTTTTAGGAGACGTAGGAACCAACCGTAAGCAAATTCCTGATTTTAACATACTTTGCACTTTACTGCATTAAAAAGACTGCAATGTCAAACCAGTGCCAAACATTAGTTGCCCTTAATTTCCCTGCATTTTCCCTAATTCTAGTTTAAAATCCATATCACAAGGAAAAAAATGCAAAAGTGATTTTAAAATTTCCTTGTTCAGTTCAGGTTCGAAGTTCTATGGGGTTTTCCTGTTCGGAGTCCTTTGATTCCCAATGAATGCTGAATATATGAAGGCGTAACAAACACATACCACCATAAATACTTGAAACTCTTTTTTCGTCACTAGTAATTTCTAAATATTTAAAATGTTAATTTTTTATTACATTGATAGGATAGTTACAGCCTAGACATAATTTAGTGGAAAAGAGAGTGGAATTTCAAAGATTGTAACCATAAACACTCGAGAGCGTCGGTCCGTTTAACACACACTTGAAACTTTTCAATCTTCAGGACTTATGGTCTTAGGTTATTTGCCGAGACCTTAAAACCTAAATGGTAACGCATTTGTAAAGTGTAGCTTAAAGGTAGTGACTGCTTGAAAATTATAATGTCTGTACTAACTCATATTCGTACACTGACAAAGAAAACTGCTACCGTTCCCATCAATCTTTGATAAAAACAAACATAAACAAAACTTTATTAAATGTGGCCATGTCGAAGCACAGCTTTGTTCATTCTGAATGTTTGCGCGGTTAGAGACTGGGTAAAAAATTTAATATGCGTAATTATGCGTTTGACGTCAGTGGTCATATACTACTTTCGGGACTGAGAAAAAGAAAAAGCATAAACCCCCTGAAGTAACGCTGAGATGTCTTTATCATTTTATTCCTTGTGGGATACATATGTAGATTGCATTCTAGTCGTTCGATACATTCTTCAAACTTTTTTCAAAACAATTTTTCAATGAAAATGGCGACTAAAAGCAATAAAATTAATGTTATTGACTTTCAATATGAACCCGTTAGAGCGAGTGGCTGGGAAACCCAGCCCAGTTTTAATGATTCGGAACAGGTGTACATCGTGTCATACCCTCTTGTATTGTGAATAGGATACGTCAAGAGTACCCTAGTCCCGACGGAAGTTCCCGAGGTGGATTGTTCTTGGAGAGGAGACGAGGAAAACTAATGAAATGTATTTATAGTAACTCTACGGGTTTCATATAAATTACAATTTAATTCTTTTGTATTTCAAGGAGTTCTCAATGATTTCATCCCTGTCAGGTAGCTCTGTCAGCGCAATTTTTTGTCGCACATTGACGTTTTCTCCTCTTTATGCACTAGCTTTCTTTTCACTTGACGCACGTTCAATGACATATCTGATATGATATATCTTAGATATTCAAACTCCTTCTCTTTTTTAATGGGCTTCGCCACAAACCTCTTCGTCGGTTTCGAATAACACACTGACTGGGTCTGGAAAATTTTTAGGGTCACCGTTACAAAAATTTTTTTTGTCTTTCTGCCAGATGCAGGAAAGCCAGCCTTACAACGAAACCCCCCAAAAAATGAATTTTGTAAAACGTATTAACCACGAGTGCAAAGTAGAAACAACGTTGAACGCGATGATGTGTTGGCAGATTTGCTATATGTTTTTGGCATTAAATATATTTCTAGACATTTTTGATTTCTCTTTCCCCTTCTAAAAAGATTTTTTAAACTTTATTCAACATGTTTTTTCTTTGGTATTACATCACGAGAACATTCGTCCGAAAGCTGTATTAAGGTACAGGACACCTAACCTCTCCCATGTTCTGGTTATATATAACTTGCATGGGTGCGCACTCTTCTCGCAGTATTCTCTGTGACGATGAAGGTCGGACTGACTTGTGGCATGGTTCCAAATGGTCTCCTGTCTTTCGTTCGAGTCTCAGTGTAATGCACCAGCCGAGCATAAGAGTGTCAGCATGAAGGAAAGGGGCCGAGTTTAATGTTCTCTATACCTTACGTTCTTCGTAATACCACCGACCGTTTTTGATCGCGGGCTTCATAAGCTTTGTGTTTTTGGTGGCGCTTATTTAGTACATTCTTTTAAAATATAAAAAAAATATATCGTAGATAGACATGCTTTGAAAATAAAATCGCGACCGACCGACCGACCGGGTCAGTGCTGAAACCCTCACCCGGGTGACGCCAAACATATATATTTCTAAGTCTAGCAGCCCCATGCTTTCCGTAATTTATCATCTTTAGGAAAGCAAAAGAAACTTCTATCTTTTTCACGCTGACTTTTATTACTGCAGCGATACGCTGGCACACGAGGCCACGATTCTTCCAAAAACCCAAAGATTTTAGCGCACATCTTATCGGGATATAAAACTTAGGGCCCGGTTTTCACGTAAATATTTTCAAACACTTATTTCATATTTAAAACTTGGGCTGACATTACAGTTGTACCTAATTAGTATAATATTAAAACATTTTAAATACTTTTTGTCTATAAAAAATCCAAAAATGTATTTGGTTGCACGATATAACAGTAATTTCACTTCCGTATTTTTTCTTTCTCTTTACATAATTTTTCCCAATGTGTACAAAGCCCTTAATTTTTTCAAAGTTTCGAAAAGAAGAAAAAAGTAATAAATTATTCATTCGAATCTCACCCTCTTGGTGACGGGGGTAAAACTCACATTTGTTTTTTTGATAAATTCATTCATTTTCTTGAGACCTATTGGTCTTGTGTTTTGATGGAATATGACCACTGAAGTAAATGGAAAACATATTACAAAAGCCTCGTTTTCGTGCACAGCGTTGATTTCAAAATGGAGAATGTGATCGGAAGCATGGAGGGAAGCTTCGGAAATCAGAAAAAGAACATTACAGCTTGGAAGTTTTATTCTTCAACTTTTAAGTTGAAATTCGTAAATAGTAAGACTTGATCTCTCAGTTAACTGAATACTTAATTTAAGCAGTCACTACCTTTAAGTTTTTTACTTGGCCCATACCACTGCCGAATAAAACTTTTATAGTCTTCGGGCTGCAGAGTACTGGCCAAGTAATAATTTTTGGTGAGGAAGTGTCAAAAATAGTCATTTCCACAAAATATTATGTCCAGGGTTGTGGGTAAATACATGGAAGATGGCAAACCATGGAATGTGGAGTTAAAATCCTTAAATAAATAAGACTACAGAGAAAGATCTGAGCAATTTACCTTCATTTGTTCCAAAGCATTTTTTTGACCACAACAGAATTTAGCACAGGCTTCTTTTACCTTCTCTCCAGCTTCTCCATCAACCTATGTGGGCAAAATTAACCAGACGTTTCAAATAATAGTGAAGAATTTAACATGGAACACACAAAGATTTTCAAATTCATAACATATTTTTTTCCCTCCAATTTCTACATCACTAATGTAAAGAGTATTGTATTAGCTCAGGTTTAGATTGAATTTATTTCCGAATTTTCCGATTAGTTCCGAATTTATATCAAAAAGTTGCTTTTCGTGCTTCTCTGTTATACTTTTTTTTATCTTAACACTGCGATAATATCCTACCAAAAAAATTTTAAGAAAAAAAGGGACACAGTTGGAGAGCCCAGCATGTCTAGAACATTAATATTTTAGTTTTTCTCCGTATTTATAAAATATTATAGGTTTGTAGGTAGGGTTAGTCAAAAACGTATCAAGCCAAAATTGCTTTAAAGATATCGAGATTTAAGCTTTATACGCAAATTAAATTATAAAAGAACTTAGAAAAAAATGTTGGTTATTTTTTGTCTTCCCTTTTTCATCTTTTTCCTGTCAAAAATTTATATTTAATAAGTTTACAATAAATATTCTACGAATTATAAAAATCAAAAATTGACAAATAACAGCAACATAGCATGTATTTTAGATTAAAGACAATAAAATATTGTACACAAAACAAAACAAACAAATAAACTCAAGAATTGTCTACAGGAGAGCAGTGTTTAAAACATTAAAATACCTTGATACAAGAAAAATGTGCAACTTCAATACCCAATACAACGATCAGCATAAATATAACAATCAAAGAAGATGTAACCTTACCCTTTCCAACATAACGTCCCCTATATTGTGTATCACTTCACTTTTACTTTCAGCTACTCGTTTTTTCATTGCTTTTAACAAGGACTCTAAAATAAGAAAAGTCACCAATGGTATTGTTCATACTTATGTATAACAATAGTGAGTCTTTTGGGGACATTGTTACTTTCTTAGTTTGTTTTTCAGCTCCAAGGGGAGTACTTTTTATGTGTAAATGCACATTGACAGGAAGCAAATTAAACTCCAAGGATGAAGTAAAATAAAAATAATGCTTGGAAAATAAACGTTATGACTATTTTAGGTCAATAATTTAATTAGTAATTTTAATTTCTTGTCTCTATTTTTCAGACACAACATTTAATTGTCACTTAATTATTGGAAATAAAGATATCATCATTACACTATTCAGGCAAACAATCATAAAAATCAGGCTAATAATGATATTTAATTCAATTTCAAGACACAAGCAGAATGGCAAATGGTTACAGCATCGCCTTGAACGTTTCACACAATATATTAAGAAAGAAAAAAAATTCAAATATACATATT
Source organism: Hydractinia echinata (assembly GCA_030067915.1). NCBI lineage: Eukaryota > Metazoa > Cnidaria > Hydrozoa > Anthoathecata > Hydractiniidae > Hydractinia > Hydractinia echinata. Next base: position 4,853,386 of record JASGCC010000005.1, read on the forward strand.
TTTATTCAGCATAATTTAGCAAAGAAAGCTAAAAAAATTAAAAAATATTAATCACGGAAAAAGGTTTGGGAATTCAGTTTATTCACAGAGACTTTGGTACCTCCGTTTATACACAAAAGGACTTGCATAAAGGCATATAATGGTATGTTAACCTTCCAATATCCTATCACTGTTCACTAAGTTAACGTTAACAGTTAACTAATGCCCAGTTATAACGAGCATCAAAATGAAAAATATGTGACTTGATATTAAAATGAGGCTACTTACCGTGGATATCTATTAATTCTTCTAGGTTGGGAAATATTAACTTGATCTGGTGAATTGGCAGTATATTTTTATTTATAAGTGGACGATAAAAGACCTACAAGTAAATAAGAATGAATGGTTTTATATGACGCATACGACTCGACTTAGCATAGATGCTTTGCTCTCCCTTACAGACATTTTAGAATTATTTACGGTCAAACTTTTAATGCATGACAAAAAGTGTGGTGTGTATAAAAACATTAGTTTAATCATTCATGAATATTTACACATGATAAAATGTTTCAGTAAATATAGAGTTCTCTATTATCAATATGAATTTTATAGAAGGTGGATGTGTATATATATATATATATATATATATATATATATATATATATATATATATATGTGTATGTAAATGGCAGTAAATAATAGATATGTTATGCTAAAGTTACACATCCAGATCTTATGGAAACTAAAGCAAAAAAAAACACATCACATGTGAAGATGCGTATTACACAATATAAACTGTCTTGTCTATTTTTATTGAATAATATTGCACAATATCAAAAGTATAGACCGACCTTACAAGATCAATACACTGACCGAGGGTAATAAAACCTATAATTTGTACGCTAACAAGGTTCACTGTGAAAGTGATAAAATGACCAATCAGTGACAGAAATAAAATTAGGAAAATAAGAAAAGTTTCCTAGAGGCATTCAGGCTGCTAATTCAGGATAGGTTAATGTTTTTTTAAATCATACTCAATGATACTAAATTACTATCTATTGAACTCTTTAAAGATGTAATCACAATTTAGGAAAAACATTTTGTACACAAACAATGGAGCTATGTAAATCATAATAAAAAATACCTTATCCAGAACTTTTAAATTCCGAACATGTGTTCTTTCTGTATGTATTAATTCTAAAAAAGAAATATACGTACATGTTAATAAACAACTTTTTCTAATTGCCGTTATAATAAAAGCTGCTGTTAGCATTTAAGTGCAAAGATAACTAAGTTAAACACACACCGTGAATAACTTCTTGTCTCTTTACATCTTTGTTTTTTAATTGTTTCAAAGTCTAAACAAAAAGAAGTGGCTAACTAATTAACAGATTTTAACAGATGCAACATGTTAAGTCATTTACATTTTCTATGTTCTAAATAAGAGAACTGAAAATTTCATATTAAATAGAGAGAAAAACGTCTAAATATAATAGCTTTGTTGGCAGAATTAAAAATGACCTTTTTATCAGCTATCGTCTGCCAATTCTGAACTTCTGTCTCAACTTCCAAGTCAGAATCCTAGATAAAAAAATCCAGTCTAAACGTTACTACAAAAAAGAAAAAAGAAAAAACAAAGAAATCTATAAACTAAAACTTACACTTTCAATTTCTTGATTCATCACATAAAAGAAAAAAAACATATCAATTAATCTTCACTGAGACTCAAGGAACATTCAATACAATACAGTTATTTCTGAAGTATTTACAATTTTCATGTTTTAAGTTCTCAGTAACAGGAAGAACTAGTGACGCACAGCAGTAAGTACCTGAATATCAAAAAAGCATTTTTGCTGTGTATACACCACTGCAAAATCGGATGTAACAAATTGTTTTACAGCCCTACCTTCTTCAGAATCTGGTGGTGATTCTACTCTTGTGTGATGTGAAGGGAAGGGTGTTGGTCCATAAACTCCATTTTCTGCTCGACCACTGAAACAAGAATTAGTAATGTAAATTCAACAAACAAAGGTAACACCTTAAAATTGTTCAGCGTTAAAGTTTTGCTGTTTAACATTACAATATAATTCAAAAGTATATCATTAAGAAGCATTAAATAGATGAGATTAAAAGCTCGCAAGCATGAACATAAGAAATCAAGGCAAAGATAAAGTAACCAAGTTTCTATCATGCTACCATAAAGTAAAGTTTGTGGTAACTAAATTTAGCAGATTTCAGTGCTTAAAAAAATTAAATTTCAAAAAAAGTGAGAAAAAAATTTGGTCATTTGCAAAATTCAAATTCTTAGAAATCTTATTTTTGGAATCAAATTCTTAGTTGTAAGTTAAGAAATAACAAGAGAATTAATGAAAGGCTTTCCTTTTGGAAGTTAGTCTATAGTTTAGTCATTAGATTTCCCCTTTTTTCACAAATAATTCTATTACACATTCAATTTTCTGTAACTTTTCTTCTCAAGCCAATTTTTGTTTGACAGTATCATAAACTCTCCTGGTTATATTGATAAATCGATTTTAGCATGGCAACATTTTCCATTGATACGCAAAAACAGAATAAATCGAAGTAATAGCAGAAAACACATACCCTCGATTATTAACACCAGGTAAGGTTGAACCAACCTTCTTCGTGCTATAATCCCGCTAATAGTGAAAAATAGGAAATGCTATAGTTAAATACAAGGGCAAACATAAGTAAGTTTTCTAAAATCTGCAATATGTGTGTGCATATTTTATACTACAACTTCTTGTAACATGATTGTGGATAAAGAATACAGATATAAAATTTAGATATAACATACAGAGACAAGACAAATATTTTGTGCAGCACCCCAAATAAAATAACTAGAAGCTTAAACCTTTTTGGTAAACAGATGGATGTATGCGTACTAAACTAAGGACAATATAAACTAGTCATTAATTTTATGGTACATATTTACTGCAATGTTTTTTTGTGTGTTCTTGTTCTCTAGTTAGCATAAATTATTGAAATTACTCTGTGGGATCCGAAATCTGTGTTCAACCATTTTGAGAGACTATTATTATACTTTGCTTCCGCAAGGTCATCATCAACATCTGAAGATGACCTAAAGATGATGTTGAATATATAGTTTTATGAAACATGTTCAGCTTCTAGTTATTCAAACAGTTCAGTATTTAAGATTAATATAAAGAATAAAATAATTTTAGTTTTCTTGCTATATTATTTAGGCATGTAAATAATTAAAACACTAAGTTAGACAACATAGACAAGTGAAGTAACTAACTTTCAAATAATTTTATTTGATGCTTACAAGATTTAGGGAGAATTTAGTTATTGGAAGTAAACAGTAGTATGAAGAAAAAAATATACATTTGCAAAAATTTGCACACATCTGATGTCCGTTGATTTTTGAGCACAAAAAAACCAATGACATATAATAAACAGAACGGATCAGAATTTGTTATATTTAAGAATAAGTGTTTTATCTTGATTTTTAGATTATCTACCACCTGTTTAACACTCTTTTTTCATTGTGCAGTACAGTGTGTGAGCATGGCAACACTTTTCTGGTGCATGGGTGCATGAACTAAAATATCACACACCACTGATTTCAGACTTTCAGACCGAAGAACATTTCGGCTTACGATAGGAGGCACTTTGCGCTGGAAATAACCAATCCTAAATAATGAAAACATACCAAGTTATTTTTTCAGTAGTCATTAAAGTGTGACCAAACAGTAATTTTCAAGTTTATGGATACACTAGTTAAACGCCAGAAAAAAGGTTGAAGGAACAGAGAGCGAAAATCAACCTTTATATGAAGAAAACAGATTTCCATAAACTTGACTATTTAGGAGGCAATCTTTACAAGTGTTTCAAATATACAAGCATGCCATAAGACATTGTCAACATTTTGGGGATAGTAAATAAGCAGGTAAGACACAAAAGAAGCTAAAGGATTTGGAGACAATTTCTTGCGTAAAGCCTTAGAATTACAAAAAATATTTTAAACATTTTAACTACAATAAACTTACGTTTTAGACTTCTGGATAACTTCGGATGTATCCTAGACGTGAAACGAACACAAAACTTGTAAAAGAACTAGTGTAAAAGAACTAGTGGTTGAAAGTTAGGTTTCGAATCAAGTAGCTGAGTGTTAAATGTGAAAATAGACAAGAATATATACCAGTTGGTAGTTTTTTATGTGATATATTTTTGTATAAAACAAAGAACCTTTATAATTAATAAAAAAAACAAAAAAAAATCAAATCAAAATTATACCTCAAGAGGCGTTCCACTCCTAAAAAGGAACAATAACTATAATAAGAACCTCGTCAACAAGTAACAATAAACAAAATAAAGATATATGAACATAAATACGAAGACTACTACTCAGGATTTGGGTGGAAGAGAACAATAAATAATATTTTTGCAAAGACTGTAAAAAAAAATAAAAAAATCAGCAAAGCAAGATAATTTTAATTAACTAATTTCAGCTGTTTTTTAACAGAAATTGCACAAAACAGAATTTAATTCATAAATAAAACCATAGACCAGTGGTCTCTGTACTACAAAGTTGTAACAGAAACTAAATATTAACAAACCTGCTGTCATCTTTCTCAGACTCTGAGATTTGCTCATCGCTATAAAAACAAATAATAAATACCAATTTATTAAAGGGTTGCGAAAATACATACGTTAAATGCGAAACAGTTCTTCACCTCTTAAATAACTTTACATTTAAATATAATGGTAGAGATGGATAGAATGGTGGTTCCATTCCACCCTCTCCTGTCGGCATTGTTTTCTTTACATCAGTGTGAGTACACTTTTTCAATTATTTTTCAATCAGTATGATTGATAAAACATCATAATAAGTTCCATGTTGGCAAATTTCTACACATACTGCTCAAAAACACTGCAAATGAAACAATGTTTAAAATTTACAAAATGATCCCGCAAAGTTCTTTTTTAAAAAACTGATTCACAGCTCTATACAGAAATAGTTTAATAAATTTAAAAAAGAATATGTTTTCTTTTTCTTTAATAATTTAACATCTAATGAATAAATTTACCAAACCTAAGAAAAAATGTTGTAAAGAAATATTCATATCTTTAGCAAATAAAACTGATTTTAGCCTATTCATCTTAACTGAATGTTGTGGTTTCCACAATATACAATGTTATTACTACACCACATCAAGTTGTAACTTTTTAATTATCAGAAGTCAAATTTTTAATTTTCAATTAATATACAATTAATATAACTGTCTCAAAGTACTTAATTTTAAAATAGGAGTTTCATTTTATATAGGTGCAAAAGACATTACAAGTTTGTTCAAAATAAGAAAAAAAATAAAATTAAACAACAAATTAGACAAGCAACTTACAGGCTTTTATCCAAGGAGGATAGCTGTTTCTAAAGGGAACAAGAGTTGGTATCAACACATGTATATATATCAAATGTATGTACACAGTAAATCAAAATAGAAAAAGAACAAAACAAAACAAACAAAGAAAAAACAATAAAAATGTAAACAACATAAACTGACAAATTTTTTAAACTGATTATTCCACCTTTTTGTCAAGCAATATATTAAAGAAAACAACATAAGCTTACAGAATCTTGAGGATCCAAAACTGAAGGTAAACGTGTTCGAGAACTTTCAGAAGCTGTAAAAAAAAATAAAAGCATTTTTCCTAACTGAAGACAGCACTCAATTTGGTGTTGGATTAACAAATATCAGCATTTTAGCAATGGAACATACAAGCTGTTTCAGTGTCTGGTTCTTCCTCCTCAATTTTCGTAACAGATTTTGGTGAATCTAGTGTAGATAGACGCAATATTAACAGTTCAAATTTGAACAAAATTGAAATAAACCAAAATGAAAAATATTAACAAATCTAACCATTGACACGGTGATTTGCTACATAACCAGCTGGAGTACGAACAAGAGGTTTCGTCTAAAGTTTGAAATAATGTAAACACACTTAATCCTTTCCCGCGTATCATTAAAAACTTAACAAAATGCAATATTGCAACATATTGCAACAAAAAATAATTACAATAACCAACCTTTTGCTGTTTTGCTTTTCCTTTAGAACCTGGACATGCTTCTGTAAGAGACTCGGCACAGGATCGTTTGTGCACGTTGAACTCACACACTAAAAACAATTTTTATGCAGCATTTTTCCATATGACAGTAACCTTAAAGGAGAAAAAAAAAAAAAATATCTTACCTGTACATTGATAACCCTGTGTGCCTATTCCCCAGAGCAATCCTTGGCAAAAACCACATTGCGTAACATACGTGTACTGCATGCCAACAAACTGATGACCATTGATCGTATGTACACGACGATTCGACTTCAAGTTAGATATGAAAGACTTTTTCTCCTTCTCAGCGAAACTTCGACACCGATCCAAAACACTGCCCTTGCCAGTTGACAGCTATGGTAATAATTTTAAAATATATAAACATGGCCTCATGGATACGTTTCCGTAAATTCACCCACAAAAACTAGTACACATTGCCTCTTTAAAAAAGCTCAAAAAGAAGAAATAACTGGGGGCACTTGCTACACAAGTAAAGAAATTCAAATAATTATGCCTTTTTCATATAACCCTCCCTCTATTTCCAGATAAGAATAATTTAGCTTAGATTAACATAGATTTTTTAATATCAATACATGGATAACATTTATAATTCAATTATTACACTAGAGGTAAACTTCAAGAAAGAAAGTTTATCCGGTAGAAAAAATAAATTGTAAAATCCCTAAGGTATACCTAAACAACCTAAAAGCTTCTGAATAACATATAATT